>CAWYQB010000519.1:90000-92841 GCA_963966105.1 Volucella zonaria | reverse complement strand
CTATTTACCCAGAACGAGTACATAAACCATGTTATTGCTTCCAATTCAAGCCCGACTATCTCAATCTTCAGAGCCAATCCTTATCCCGAAGTTACGGATCTAATTTGCCGACTTCCCTTACCTACATTATTCTATCGACTAGAGACTCTTCACCTTGGAGACCAGCTGCGGATATCGGTACGGCCTGTTGAGAAGTTTGCGTGACCCCACCATAAATTTTCAAGGTCCGAAGAGAAAATATCGACACAACAGTAAATGTCATGCTCTTCTAGTCCATCTACCATATCTCTCTTCGAAAGACTTCCATGGTAGTACGACTATAAAACAGAAAAGAAAACTCTTTCGATATCTCTCGACGGCTTCTTTATGGTCGTTCCTGTTGCCAGGATGAGCGAAATGCCCATTTTTAATAACAAACGTATACCCAACAGGTTACGGAATTGGAACCGTATTCCCTTTCGTTCAAAAATAATCAAGTGTTAAAATTTCTTTATATACAATGAGATATATAATTATATTTTTTTAACTTGAAAATTTTCGGCTTTCGCCTTAAACTTAGGACCGACTAACTCGTGATCAACCACTGTTCACACGAAACCCTTCTCCACTTCAGTCCTCCAAGGTCTCATTCGATTATTTGCTACTACTACCAAGATCTGTACCAATAGCGGCTCCATGCAGGCTTACGCCAAACACTTCTAAGCACACCATTGTACCCTCCTACTCACTAAAGTTTCAAAATTTATATTCAATCGAAATTAAATATAAATCATCTACTTTAGCGGTAATGTATAGGTATACAACTTAAGCGCCATCCATTTTAAGGGCTAGTTGCTTCGGCAGGTGAGTTGTTACACACTCCTTAGCGGATTACGACTTCCATGTCCACCGTCCTGCTGTTTTAAGCAACCAACGCCTTTCATGGTATCTGCATGAGTTGTTAATTTGGGCACCGTAACATTACGTTTGGTTCATCCCACAGCGCCAGTTCTGCTTACCAAAAGTGGCCCACTGGGCACAATATATCACAACCTAAACCTTCATATCAAGAAAGGTTAGGTTCTTACCCATTTAAAGTTTGAGAATAGGTTAAGGTCGTTTCGACCCTAATGCCTCTAATCATTCGCTTTACCAGATAAGATTATTTTAAATAATTTTTAATTGCACCAGCTATCCTGAGGGAAACTTCGGAGGGAACCAGCTACTAGATGGTTCGATTGGTCTTTCGCCCCTATACTCAATTCTGACAATCGATTTGCACGTCAGAACTGTTTCGGTCTTCCATCAGGGTTTCCCCTGACTTCAACCTGATCAAGTATAGTTCACCATCTTTCGGGTCACAGCATATATGCTCAAGGTACGCTCTAGTTAGAGGCATAAATAATATAAATACTATTATGCATAACTGTATAGAACGCCCCGGGATTGAATTTATATTTCATAATAAAACATAAACTAATCCCATTAAAACAGTTAAGTTAATTATGCCATTGGGTTTTATTAAAAATACCCAATGACTTGCACATATGTTAGACTCCTTGGTCCGTGTTTCAAGACGGGTCCCGAAGGTATCCTGAATCTATCGCATTGTTAATCATATAAGTGCATACAATAAAATAAATAAATCAATAGATTTACCTACCATTGTAAAATTCCGTAAAATTTAAGCACTATATATAATTAAATCTGTCAATGATTTATCAAATCTAATACATTTATCTTATGTTAGAAATCCGAAAATAACTAATTTGGATAAACTTAAGTAAAAGATCTTATGATAAATATTTAATACATTAACAGATTACAATGTCCTTATATGGAAAAATTGCACACCATTTCTATTATATTAAAGAATATAACTTTATTAGTGATGAATTTTCCATAACGGATATTCAGGTTCATCGGGCTTAACCTCTAAGCAGTTTCACGTACTATTTAACTCTCTATTCAGAGTTCTTTTCAACTTTCCCTCACGGTACTTGTTTACTATCGGTCTCATGGTTATATTTAGTTTTAGATGGAGTTTACCACCCACTTAGTGCTGCACTATCAAGCAACACGACTCTTTGGAAACACCTTCTAGTAATCATTAACGTTATACGGGCCTGGCACCCTCTATGGGTAAATGGCCTCATTTAAGAAGGACTTAAATCATTAATTTCTCATACTAGATTATAGATGTTCCATACACTGCATCCCATATTTGCCATAAAGACAAAATGGCTTAGTGCTGAACTGTTTTCTTTTCGCTCGCCGCTACTAAGAAAATCCTGGTTAGTTTCTTTTCCTTCCCTCATTAATATGCTTAAATTCGGGGAGTTTTCTCATATGAGTTGAGGTTGTTTAACACAAATAAATAAAAATTATTTTATATACTCATCAGTTTAATAAGTAAATCTTTTCTATATATATTATCAAGTGTGAGGCAATTCTATTATAATTTATATTATTATTTTCGACTTTGGTTTATGGTTTTTTTTTTTTTTTTAATTTTAGTTTCTCTTGTCACAGTAGAAATATTTAATTAACATATTAATGCATATTTCTATATTAGTTTAAATAAATATTTTATACTAGACATTCCTTCACAAATAGATAATATAGAATACTAAGATTCCATTATTTTGAGGTATATATTATAAATTAATATTATGAATTTAATAAAATAAATCCAATAATATAACATGTGCTTAAGTATATTTCCAAAAAGTAATATAAATTTCTTCTTTTTCATATACAAGCAACTTATTTAGAATAGTCTCACAACCCTCAACCATATGTAGTCCAAGCAGCACTTCAAAATTAATTAAAGTACATAACAGCATGGACTGCGATATGCGT
>CAWYQB010000519.1:85000-87500 GCA_963966105.1 Volucella zonaria | reverse complement strand
AGTCCTAGATACTACCATCAATAGTTGATAGGGCAGACATTTGAAAGATCTGTCGTCGGTACAAGACCATACGATCGGCAAATTATCTAGAGTTCAACCATAATAACGATTTCCGAAAAAATCGCTTGGTTTTAGCCTAATAAAAGCACACGTTCCAAAAGGTCCGTGTTTATATTGCATGTATTAGCTCTAGAATTACCACAGTTATCCAAGTAACTGTTAACGATCTAATGAACCATAACTGATATAATGAGCCTTTTGCGGTTTCACTTTTAATTCGTGTGTACTTAGACATGCATGGCTTAATCTTTGAGACAAGCATATAACTACTGGCAGGATCAACCAGAATAATGTTATATTATTTATTTGAAACTTTCATTTGAAACACATCATTAATTATCCATTCCATTTTACAATTATGTCTGACTTATTATTTATGACACTTATGAGGATTTCTCCCCGGACGGTGAAAGACAATAAATATAATATAAATTTATTGCCCTATAGAATAAGATTTAACATAAAAAAATAGTGGACTTCTTAATGTAGTTATAACAAAGGTATATTGTACTTTTTATTACCAACTAAGAGCATACAGAACTTAGTTGTATTGTAATTTTAAAAGTAAACCTTTCATAAAAACATTATCAATGATTGTTTTCAAAATAATAATTTTTCACGTACCAATTTATTTCAAAGCATTATTTATATATCATTTAAATATATAAATTTATTTTTAATAAAGAATTAATAATTCTTGTTGGCATATAAATTTGATTTTTTTTAAAATATTATAAAAGTTAAACAGTACCCATTTCTTAGAACGAAATCTATAAAATAGATTTCAAGTCACAAAAAAAATAACTTAATATTTTTTTTATAGCCGTGACGTACCAAAAATGTAATTTCACAATATATTAAATATACCATGAAAAAGAGGAAACTAGGTTTCCTCCCCAGTTTGTGAAAGTGTAAATATTACACATTTCACAAAATACCTTTTAAACACACAATCAGCAAATAGTATTCTAGCGGGACTTAGAAAAAATTCATATACCCCTCAGTTTCAATGAGAAGTCTCTATTTCAAATGAATTCCACTTAAAAATCATATATATATTTTTTCCAATTGATTTTTTTATATTTCTGACTATTTCTGACTATTTCTGACTTTGAAAAAAATATCGAAATTTTTCTTTCAACTTTTCTTTATTTATTATGAAAATTTAATTTTTCAGTTGATTTTTCATTTTTCTTTCAACTTTTCTTTATTTATTATGAAAATTAAATTTTTCAGTTGATTTTTCATTTTTGGGACTTAGAAAAATTTTCGATTTTTTTTCTCATATAATCTGACCTTCTATGGAATTGTTCATTTTTACACTTCTCATAATATACCTTTTAAACACACAAACAGCAAATGGCATTCTAGCGGGACTTAGAAAAATTTTCGAAATTTTCAAGAAAAAAAATGTTTGACATACACCTCAGTTTCATTGAGAAGTCTCTATTTCAAATGAATTCCACTTAAAAATCATATATATATTTTTTCCAATTGATTTTTTTATATTTCTGACTATTTCTGACTTTGAAAAAAATATCGAAATTTTTCTTTCAACTTTTCTTTATTTATTATGAAAATTTAATTTTTCAGTTGATTTTTCATTTTTCTTTCAACTTTTCTTTATTTATTATGAAAATTAAATTTTTCAGTTGATTTTTCATTTTTGGGACTTAGAAAAATTTTCGAAATTTTCAAGAAAAAAAATTTTTCACATACACCTCAGTTTCATTGAGAAGTTTCTATTTCAAATGCATTTCACTTAAAAATCAAAAAAATTGATTTTTTTATATTTCTGACTTTGAAAAAAATATCGAAATTTTTCTTTCAACTTTTCTTTATTTATTATGAAAATTTAATTTTTCAGTTGATTTTTCATTTTTCTTTCAACTTTTCTTTATTTATTATGAAAATTAAATTTTTCAGTTGATTTTTCATTTTTGGGACTTAGAAAAATTTTCGATTTTTTTTCTCATATAATCTGACCTTCTATGGAATTGTTCATTTTTACACTTCTCATAATATACCTTTTAAACACACAAACAGCAAATGGCATTCTAGCGGGACTATATTTTTTCCAATTGATTTTTTTATATTTCTGACTATTTCTGACTATTTCTGACTTTGAAAAAAATATCGAAATTTTTCTTTCAACTTTTCTTTATTTATTATGAAAATTTAATTTTTCAGTTGATTTTTCATTTTTCTTTCAACTTTTCTTTATTTATTATGAAAATTAAATTTTTCAGTTGATTTTTCATTTTTGGGACTTAGAAAAATTTTCGAAATTTTCAAGAAAAAAAATTTTTCACATACACCTCAGTTTCATTGAGAAGTTTCTATTTCAAATGCATTTCACTTAAAAATCAAAAAAATTGATTTTTTTATATTTCTGACTTTGAAAAAAATATCGAAATTTTTCTTTCAACTTTTCTTTATT
>CAWYQB010000519.1:65000-70000 GCA_963966105.1 Volucella zonaria | reverse complement strand
TTACCTACCATTGTAAAATTCCGTAAAATTTAAGCACTATATATAATTAAATCTGTCAATGATTTATCAAATCTAATACATTTATCTTATGTTAGAAATCCGAAAATAACTAATTTGGATAAACTTAAGTAAAAGATCTTATGATAAATATTTAATACATTAACAGATTACAATGTCCTTATATGGAAAAATTGCACACCATTTCTATTATATTAAAGAATATAACTTTATTAGTGATGAATTTTCCATAACGGATATTCAGGTTCATCGGGCTTAACCTCTAAGCAGTTTCACGTACTATTTAACTCTCTATTCAGAGTTCTTTTCAACTTTCCCTCACGGTACTTGTTTACTATCGGTCTCATGGTTATATTTAGTTTTAGATGGAGTTTACCACCCACTTAGTGCTGCACTATCAAGCAACACGACTCTTTGGAAACACCTTCTAGTAATCATTAACGTTATACGGGCCTGGCACCCTCTATGGGTAAATGGCCTCATTTAAGAAGGACTTAAATCATTAATTTCTCATACTAGATTATAGATGTTCCATACACTGCATCCCATATTTGCCATAAAGACAAAATGGCTTAGTGCTGAACTGTTTTCTTTTCGCTCGCCGCTACTAAGAAAATCCTGGTTAGTTTCTTTTCCTTCCCTCATTAATATGCTTAAATTCGGGGAGTTTTCTCATATGAGTTGAGGTTGTTTAACACAAATAAATAAAAATTATTTTATATACTCATCAGTTTAATAAGTAAATCTTTTCTATATATATTATCAAGTGTGAGGCAATTCTATTATAATTTATATTATTATTTTCGACTTTGGTTTATGGTTTTTTTTTTTTTTTTAATTTTAGTTTCTCTTGTCACAGTAGAAATATTTAATTAACATATTAATGCATATTTCTATATTAGTTTAAATAAATATTTTATACTAGACATTCCTTCACAAATAGATAATATAGAATACTAAGATTCCATTATTTTGAGGTATATATTATAAATTAATATTATGAATTTAATAAAATAAATCCAATAATATAACATGTGCTTAAGTATATTTCCAAAAAGTAATATAAATTTCTTCTTTTTCATATACAAGCAACTTATTTAGAATAGTCTCACAACCCTCAACCATATGTAGTCCAAGCAGCACTTCAAAATTAATTAAAGTACATAACAGCATGGACTGCGATATGCGTTCAAAATGTCGATGTTCATGTGTCCTGCAGTTCACACGATGACGCACAGTTTGCTGCGTTCTTCATCGACCCATGAGCCAAGTGATCCACCGCTTAGAGTATTTAAAATTTTGTTTAGAATAAGTCATATAATATTAAAGGAATAATAATAATTATTAAAGGTATAATTAAATAAGCAAACAATAAACCATTATTTAATAAAATTTTTTTAATTAAACAATATATTGCAAAACATTTCTCTTTTATTGTTGTCATTCAATTTGCCTTTATTTATTATTTTTATATTATTTCCTTTCATTTCATCATCATTATTATTATTATTATTATTACCATCATTTTTATAATTTAAAATTTATTAAATTAATAATATAATAATTAATGAAATGTTTCTTTTTTAACCTAATGCCTATTGTTGCGAATGTCCAATTCCATAAGGAATCGTAACTTAATTTTCTATATAGAAAAAATAAGTACAACATGTGACATTAAGTTCTTACATAACTCTTACTTATACATATATGTATTTATATAAAAAATAAATATATATTAATATAATATCTTGTACACTTATAATTGGGTATTTGTATTTTATTCATTAATATTATAATTGAATATTTTATATGTTTCACTTTCTATATAATTTATTTCGTTTGTATCTTTGTATCTTTATGTTTTTGTGTTTTTCTTTTGCCTCTTATATATTAATTTCGTTCTTAGTATGTACAATTGATATTTATTATATATTTTAATTTAAATATAAATTTTCTATGTATTTATTTTTAAGAGTAAGTAAGATGCCTTCAAATAATAATCTTTGGATAAATGCTTTAATTTTTAATATTTTTGTAGAAGGAACACGTTAATGATCCTTCCGCAGGTTCACCTACGGAAACCTTGTTACGACTTTTACTTCCTCTAAATAATCAAGTTCGGTCAACTTCTGCGAAACAACCGTAACACGTGAGCGTCACAGTGATCACGTCCGGAGACCTCACTAAATAATTCAATCGGTAGTAGCGACGGGCGGTGTGTACAAAGGGCAGGGACGTAATCAATACGAGTTAATGACTCACACTTACTGGGAATTCCAAGTTCATGTGAACAGTTTCAGTTCACAATCCCAAGCATGAAAGTGGTTCAGCGGTTTACCCGGACCTCTCGGTCTAGGAAATACACGTTGATACTTTCATTGTAGCGCGCGTGCAGCCCAGGACATCTAAGGGCATCACAGACCTGTTATTGCTCAATCTCATTATTGCTAGACGCAATTTGTCCATTTAAGAAGCTAGTGTCCTTATAATGGGACAAACAAACAGGTACGGCTCCACTTACATAAACCCATTCAAACACTCATACATTTTACTGTATTCATGAATGAAGGCTATATAAGCTTCAGCACCATAATCCTGAAAGCATCTATTTAATATATTTGAGTCTCGTTCGTTATCGGAATTAACCAGACAAATCACTCCACGAACTAAGAACGGCCATGCACCACCACCCATAGATTCGAGAAAGAGCTATCAATCTGTCTTACACACTTATGTTCGGACCTGGTAAGTTTTCCCGTGTTGAGTCAAATTAAGCCGCAGGCTCCACTCCTGGTGGTGCCCTTCCGTCAATTCCTTTAAGTTTCAGCTTTGCAACCATACTTCCCCCGGAGCCCAAAAGCTTTGGTTTCCCGGGAAGCGACTGAGAGAGCCATAGTAGTAGCTACACCCAATTGCTAGCTGGCATCGTTTATGGTTAGAACTAGGGCGGTATCTGATCGCCTTCGAACCTCTAACTTTCGTTCTTGATTAATGAAAACATCTTTGGCAAATGCTTTCGCTTAAGTTAGTCTTACGACGGTCCAAGAATTTCACCTCTCGCGTCGTAATACTAATGCCCCCAAACTGCTTCTATTAATCATTACCTCTTGATCTAAAAACCAATGAAAGTAGAACAGAGGTCTTATTTCATTATTCCATGCACAAAATATTCAGGCATTTGGAGCCTGCTTTAAGCACTCTAATTTGTTCAAAGTAACTGTACCGGCCCACAACAACACTCGATGAAGAGCACTGAAGCAGGTTTAAATAGGAGGTATACATAATGATACAATGACCATTATATATTAGAACTCCACCGGTAATACGCTTGCATAAATAAAGTAATGTACAATCCACAATTATAGTTGTACTACCAATATGAAGCACAAATTCAACTACGAACGTTTTAACCGCAACAACTTTAATATACGCTATTGGAGCTGGAATTACCGCGGCTGCTGGCACCAGACTTGCCCTCCAATTGGTCCTTGTTAAAGGATTTAAAGTGTACTCATTCCAATTACAGGGCCTCGGATATGAGTCCTGTATTGTTATTTTTCGTCACTACCTCCCCGAACTGGGAGTGGGTAATTTACGCGCCTGCTGCCTTCCTTAGATGTGGTAGCCGTTTCTCAGGCTCCCTCTCCGGAATCGAACCCTGATTCCCCGTTACCCGTTGCAACCATGGTAGTCCTAGATACTACCATCAATAGTTGATAGGGCAGACATTTGAAAGATCTGTCGTCGGTACAAGACCATACGATCGGCAAATTATCTAGAGTTCAACCATAATAACGATTTCCGAAAAAATCGCTTGGTTTTAGCCTAATAAAAGCACACGTTCCAAAAGGTCCGTGTTTATATTGCATGTATTAGCTCTAGAATTACCACAGTTATCCAAGTAACTGTTAACGATCTAATGAACCATAACTGATATAATGAGCCTTTTGCGGTTTCACTTTTAATTCGTGTGTACTTAGACATGCATGGCTTAATCTTTGAGACAAGCATATAACTACTGGCAGGATCAACCAGAATAATGTTATATTATTTATTTGAAACTTTCATTTGAAACACATCATTAATTATCCATTCCATTTTACAATTATGTCTGACTTATTATTTATGACACTTATGAGGATTTCTCCCCGGACGGTGAAAGACAATAAATATAATATAAATTTATTGCCCTATAGAATAAGATTTAACATAAAAAAATAGTGGACTTCTTAATGTAGTTATAACAAAGGTATATTGTACTTTTTATTACCAACTAAGAGCATACAGAACTTAGTTGTATTGTAATTTTAAAAGTAAACCTTTCATAAAAACATTATCAATGATTGTTTTCAAAATAATAATTTTTCACGTACCAATTTATTTCAAAGCATTATTTATATATCATTTAAATATATAAATTTATTTTTAATAAAGAATTAATAATTCTTGTTGGCATATAAATTTGATTTTTTTTAAAATATTATAAAAGTTAAACAGTACCCATTTCTTAGAACGAAATCTATAAAATAGATTTCAAGTCACAAAAAAAATAACTTAATATTTTTTTTATAGCCGTGACGTACCAAAAATGTAATTTCACAATATATTAAATATACCATGAAAAAGAGGAAACTAGGTTTCCTCCCCAGTTCGTGAAAGTGTAAATATTACACATTTCACAAAATACCTTTTAAACACACAATCAGCAAATAGTATTCTAGCGGGACTTAGAAAAAATTCATATACCCCTCAGTTTCAATGAGAAGTCTCTATTTCAAATGAATTCCACTTAAAAATCATATATATATTTTTTCCAATTGATTTTTTTATATTTCTGACTATTTCTGACTATTTCTGACTTTGAAAAAAATATCGAAATTTTTCTTTCAACTTTTCTTTATTTATTATGAAAATTTAATTTTTCAGTTGATTTTTCATTTTTCTTTCAACTTTTCTTTATTTATTATGAAAATTAAATTTTT
>CAWYQB010000519.1:55000-60000 GCA_963966105.1 Volucella zonaria | reverse complement strand
TCGTTGGTGCCGTCGCAGGTTTGAAAAGCCCGCTGTCTTCCATCTAGCTTCGCTATGCTCAGTAGTCGCGTGGCAAGGATCTTGTGGTAGAGGCGGATAACTACCGATGACACCGTGATTGGCCGGAAGTCACCTGGGCTGCTCACTTGGGACTTCTTCGGTATCAGTATAGTCCTCGCCTGAAGGAATCTCTCTGGGACTCTCCCGCACCATAGAAACAGGTTTAGGATTGCAATCAAAACAGAGAGATCCAATCTTTTGAGGTCTAATACTTTAACCCCATCTGGGCCGCAGCAGTGTCTCTCGGTAGTTTAGCTCGCTTGATTTCGTCTGGTGTTATGACGGCGAGCATTGCCTCGAAACCCTCATATTTTTCCGTATGATGTAAGACCGGAAAATCATCGTTTCTTTGAGTCATGGTCCGCTCCCAGAACTCAAACACTTGGTCTCGAGGTACATCTGCAGAGGTTCCGACGTCCCTTAGCATTGACCGTAGACACTTGTTGGGATTTCTCCGCCACAGGTCTTGGGTCTTTGCGTATTCGGCGCGTCTTTGTTGCCTCCTTGGTCAGGTGTACATGAGTTGTTCCCGATACCTCATTTCTCCCTTGTCTTCTCGCACCCAATTGGAGCGTATCGCCAAGGAAGAGCTGTACACCATCGCAGATGTCATCCACCGACAAGTCCTCGAGCTGATTAATTAGCGCCGTCAGCCTGGCCGCAGATTGGGGAAGCGCCATTGCCCTCAGGGCACGGAGCACTTCTCCACGCCAGGAGATGTCGCTCTGACCAGCTTCAGCTCCCACTACGATTTCCTGAGCTCCCCCTTGCTCATCCGAGTTTGGTTCACCAGCAGACTCCTCAGGATGTTCGCGGAGTCCCTGTAAGTAACCCTGAACCATGTCTTTATAGGCGCCTACCCGCCTTTTACCCTTGATTCCCTCTAGGGATCTATCGGGAAACACTCGGATGAGCTCCTGGTTCATAAAGCGAACGCCCAGAAGGGTAAGCTCAGCCTCTTTCTTCGCCATAATTCTGACCTCCTCTTCAGACCACCTGACTTTAACTGGGTCACGGGCTTGGATGTTGTCGGACCAGGCTTTGTGTTTAGCCCTCTCGTGCACACCTCGACCCCTCTTGGTGTCGAAAGACATCCGACATCCAGGGAGGCGGCACACCCATTTCCCGTCCTCAGTTCTGACATCCTCGGGTATTCTAGTTGGGGCGGAGCGACCAGTGGGTCGTCCGTTCAGCATAAGCATATCCGAGGCTATATTATTATTCGATTGACCAACTTAGAAACCGAATTCAGGGCTGGTAACCCGTTGAATCGGTACCAGATGTGCTTTAACTTCCCTTCGCTAGTCCAGGAAGACGGGTCCAACTCCGTGAAGGAGAGCACATTCTTGGGTTACTAGGAACTCCGGGGAGTTGCGGATCCAGCTAAAGACCAGATCCACACCCATTTTTCCTGCATCCCGGTGGATACAGGCGCCATGCAACACTCAGTCCACCATTTCCGAAAGGATTTGGTTTGATCAGCGGCACCACTAGAAGGTGGTTACATGACTTGATGTCGAGAGGCTATGTATTCGCATCGACACCCGGCAACTAGTGACTCCTTAATTTTCCTGGCGCAGATGGAATGCGCTGAAAGTTACACTATTGCCAGAAAAGCAGGCATAGTCTTAAGGATAATTAAGAGAGTCATAGTTACTCCCGCCGTTTACCCGCGCTTACTTGAATTTCTTCACTTTGACATTCAGAGCACTGGGCAGAAATCACATTGTGTCAACACCCGTTAGGGCCATCACAATGCTTTGTTTTAATTAGACAGTCGGATTCCCCAAGTCCGTGCCAGTTCTGAATTGATTGTTAATTGATAGTCGTTATAAATCAAAAAAATATATCTTACGATAAATCTTAAGACTTTTAGCAAGAAAATTCCACAATTGGTTACGTAAACTACTATCCGGGGAACAAAATCCGAAGATCTCTATTTACCCAGAACGAGTACATAAACCATGTTATTGCTTCCAATTCAAGCCCGACTATCTCAATCTTCAGAGCCAATCCTTATCCCGAAGTTACGGATCTAATTTGCCGACTTCCCTTACCTACATTATTCTATCGACTAGAGACTCTTCACCTTGGAGACCAGCTGCGGATATCGGTACGGCCTGTTGAGAAGTTTGCGTGACCCCACCATAAATTTTCAAGGTCCGAAGAGAAAATATCGACACAACAGTAAATGTCATGCTCTTCTAGTCCATCTACCATATCTCTCTTCGAAAGACTTCCATGGTAGTACGACTATAAAACAGAAAAGAAAACTCTTTCGATATCTCTCGACGGCTTCTTTATGGTCGTTCCTGTTGCCAGGATGAGCGAAATGCCCATTTTTAATAACAAACGTATACCCAACAGGTTACGGAATTGGAACCGTATTCCCTTTCGTTCAAAAACAATCAAGTGTTAAAATTTCTTTATATACAATGAGATATATAATTATATTTTTTTAACTTGAAAATTTTCGGCTTTCGCCTTAAACTTAGGACCGACTAACTCGTGATCAACCACTGTTCACACGAAACCCTTCTCCACTTCAGTCCTCCAAGGTCTCATTCGATTATTTGCTACTACCACCAAGATCTGTACCAATAGCGGCTCCATGCAGGCTTACGCCAAACACTTCTAAGCACACCATTGTACCCTCCTACTCACTAAAGTTTCAAAATTTATATTCAATCGAAATTAAATATAAATCATCTACTTTAGCGGTAATGTATAGGTATACAACTTAAGCGCCATCCATTTTAAGGGCTAGTTGCTTCGGCAGGTGAGTTGTTACACACTCCTTAGCGGATTACGACTTCCATGTCCACCGTCCTGCTGTTTTAAGCAACCAACGCCTTTCATGGTATCTGCATGAGTTGTTAATTTGGGCACCGTAACATTACGTTTGGTTCATCCCACAGCGCCAGTTCTGCTTACCAAAAGTGGCCCACTGGGCACAATATATCACAACCTAAACCTTCATATCAAGAAAGGTTAGGTTCTTACCCATTTAAAGTTTGAGAATAGGTTAAGGTCGTTTCGACCCTAATGCCTCTAATCATTCGCTTTACCAGATAAGATTATTTTAAATAATTTTTAATTGCACCAGCTATCCTGAGGGAAACTTCGGAGGGAACCAGCTACTAGATGGTTCGATTGGTCTTTCGCCCCTATACTCAATTCTGACAATCGATTTGCACGTCAGAACTGTTTCGGTCTTCCATCAGGGTTTCCCCTGACTTCAACCTGATCAAGTATAGTTCACCATCTTTCGGGTCACAGCATATATGCTCAAGGTACGCTCTAGTTAGAGGCATAAATAATATAAATACTATTATGCATAACTGTATAGAACGCCCCGGGATTGAATTTATATTTCATAATAAAACATAAACTAATCCCATTAAAACAGTTAAGTTAATTATGCCATTGGGTTTTATTAAAAATACCCAATGACTTGCACATATGTTAGACTCCTTGGTCCGTGTTTCAAGACGGGTCCCGAAGGTATCCTGAATCTATCGCATTGTTAATCATATAAGTGCATACAATAAAATAAATAAATCAATAGATTTACCTACCATTGTAAAATTCCGTAAAATTTAAGCACTATATATAATTAAATCTGTCAATGATTTATCAAATCTAATACATTTATCTTATGTTAGAAATCCGAAAATAACTAATTTGGATAAACTTAAGTAAAAGATCTTATGATAAATATTTAATACATTAACAGATTACAATGTCCTTATATGGAAAAATTGCACACCATTTCTATTATATTAAAGAATATAACTTTATTAGTGATGAATTTTCCATAACGGATATTCAGGTTCATCGGGCTTAACCTCTAAGCAGTTTCACGTACTATTTAACTCTCTATTCAGAGTTCTTTTCAACTTTCCCTCACGGTACTTGTTTACTATCGGTCTCATGGTTATATTTAGTTTTAGATGGAGTTTACCACCCACTTAGTGCTGCACTATCAAGCAACACGACTCTTTGGAAACACCTTCTAGTAATCATTAACGTTATACGGGCCTGGCACCCTCTATGGGTAAATGGCCTCATTTAAGAAGGACTTAAATCATTAATTTCTCATACTAGATTATAGATGTTCCATACACTGCATCCCATATTTGCCATAAAGACAAAATGGCTTAGTGCTGAACTGTTTTCTTTTCGCTCGCCGCTACTAAGAAAATCCTGGTTAGTTTCTTTTCCTTCCCTCATTAATATGCTTAAATTCGGGGAGTTTTCTCATATGAGTTGAGGTTGTTTAACACAAATAAATAAAAATTATTTTATATACTCATCAGTTTAATAAGTAAATCTTTTCTATATATATTATCAAGTGTGAGGCAATTCTATTATAATTTATATTATTATTTTCGACTTTGGTTTATGGTTTTTTTTTTTTTTTTAATTTTAGTTTCTCTTGTCACAGTAGAAATATTTAATTAACATATTAATGCATATTTCTATATTAGTTTAAATAAATATTTTATACTAGACATTCCTTCACAAATAGATAATATAGAATACTAAGATTCCATTATTTTGAGGTATATATTATAAATTAATATTATGAATTTAATAAAATAAATCCAATAATATAACATGTGCTTAAGTATATTTCCAAAAAGTAATATAAATTTCTTCTTTTTCATATACAAGCAACTTATTTAGAATAGTCTCACAACCCTCAACCATATGTAGTCCAAGCAGCACTTCAAAATTAATTAAAGTACATAACAGCATGGACTGCGATATGCGTTCAAAATGTCGATGTTCATGTGTCCTGCAGTTCACACGATGACGCACAGTTTGCTGCGTTCTTCATCGACCCATGAGCCAAGTGATCCACCGCTTAGAGTATTTAAAATTTTGTTTAGAATAAGTCATATAATATTAAAGGAATAATAATAATTATTAAAGGT
>CAWYQB010000519.1:40000-47500 GCA_963966105.1 Volucella zonaria | reverse complement strand
CTCTATTTACCCAGAACGAGTACATAAACCATGTTATTGCTTCCAATTCAAGCCCGACTATCTCAATCTTCAGAGCCAATCCTTATCCCGAAGTTACGGATCTAATTTGCCGACTTCCCTTACCTACATTATTCTATCGACTAGAGACTCTTCACCTTGGAGACCAGCTGCGGATATCGGTACGGCCTGTTGAGAAGTTTGCGTGACCCCACCATAAATTTTCAAGGTCCGAAGAGAAAATATCGACACAACAGTAAATGTCATGCTCTTCTAGTCCATCTACCATATCTCTCTTCGAAAGACTTCCATGGTAGTACGACTATAAAACAGAAAAGAAAACTCTTTCGATATCTCTCGACGGCTTCTTTATGGTCGTTCCTGTTGCCAGGATGAGCGAAATGCCCATTTTTAATAACAAACGTATACCCAACAGGTTACGGAATTGGAACCGTATTCCCTTTCGTTCAAAAATAATCAAGTGTTAAAATTTCTTTATATACAATGAGATATATAATTATATTTTTTTAACTTGAAAATTTTCGGCTTTCGCCTTAAACTTAGGACCGACTAACTCGTGATCAACCACTGTTCACACGAAACCCTTCTCCACTTCAGTCCTCCAAGGTCTCATTCGATTATTTGCTACTACCACCAAGATCTGTACCAATAGCGGCTCCATGCAGGCTTACGCCAAACACTTCTAAGCACACCATTGTACCCTCCTACTCACTAAAGTTTCAAAATTTATATTCAATCGAAATTAAATATAAATCATCTACTTTAGCGGTAATGTATAGGTATACAACTTAAGCGCCATCCATTTTAAGGGCTAGTTGCTTCGGCAGGTGAGTTGTTACACACTCCTTAGCGGATTACGACTTCCATGTCCACCGTCCTGCTGTTTTAAGCAACCAACGCCTTTCATGGTATCTGCATGAGTTGTTAATTTGGGCACCGTAACATTACGTTTGGTTCATCCCACAGCGCCAGTTCTGCTTACCAAAAGTGGCCCACTGGGCACAATATATCACAACCTAAACCTTCATATCAAGAAAGGTTAGGTTCTTACCCATTTAAAGTTTGAGAATAGGTTAAGGTCGTTTCGACCCTAATGCCTCTAATCATTCGCTTTACCAGATAAGATTATTTTAAATAATTTTTAATTGCACCAGCTATCCTGAGGGAAATTTCGGAGGGAACCAGCTACTAGATGGTTCGATTGGTCTTTCGCCCCTATACTCAATTCTGACAATCGATTTGCACGTCAGAACTGTTTCGGTCTTCCATCAGGGTTTCCCCTGACTTCAACCTGATCAAGTATAGTTCACCATCTTTCGGGTCACAGCATATATGCTCAAGGTACGCTCTAGTTAGAGGCATAAATAATATAAATACTATTATGCATAACTGTATAGAACGCCCCGGGATTGAATTTATATTTCATAATAAAACATAAACTAATCCCATTAAAACAGTTAAGTTAATTATGCCATTGGGTTTTATTAAAAATACCCAATGACTTGCACATATGTTAGACTCCTTGGTCCGTGTTTCAAGACGGGTCCCGAAGGTATCCTGAATCTATCGCATTGTTAATCATATAAGTGCATACAATAAAATAAATAAATCAATAGATTTACCTACCATTGTAAAATTCCGTAAAATTTAAGCACTATATATAATTAAATCTGTCAATGATTTATCAAATCTAATACATTTATCTTATGTTAGAAATCCGAAAATAACTAATTTGGATAAACTTAAGTAAAAGATCTTATGATAAATATTTAATACATTAACAGATTACAATGTCCTTATATGGAAAAATTGCACACCATTTCTATTATATTAAAGAATATAACTTTATTAGTGATGAATTTTCCATAACGGATATTCAGGTTCATCGGGCTTAACCTCTAAGCAGTTTCACGTACTATTTAACTCTCTATTCAGAGTTCTTTTCAACTTTCCCTCACGGTACTTGTTTACTATCGGTCTCATGGTTATATTTAGTTTTAGATGGAGTTTACCACCCACTTAGTGCTGCACTATCAAGCAACACGACTCTTTGGAAACACCTTCTAGTAATCATTAACGTTATACGGGCCTGGCACCCTCTATGGGTAAATGGCCTCATTTAAGAAGGACTTAAATCATTAATTTCTCATACTAGATTATAGATGTTCCATACACTGCATCCCATATTTGCCATAAAGACAAAATGGCTTAGTGCTGAACTGTTTTCTTTTCGCTCGCCGCTACTAAGAAAATCCTGGTCAGTTTCTTTTCCTTCCCTCATTAATATGCTTAAATTCGGGGAGTTTTCTCATATGAGTTGAGGTTGTTTAACACAAATAAATAAAAATTATTTTATATACTCATCAGTTTAATAAGTAAATCTTTTCTATATATATTATCAAGTGTGAGGCAATTCTATTATAATTTATATTATTATTTTCGACTTTGGTTTATGGTTTTTTTTTTTTTTTTAATTTTAGTTTCTCTTGTCACAGTAGAAATATTTAATTAACATATTAATGCATATTTCTATATTAGTTTAAATAAATATTTTATACTAGACATTCCTTCACAAATAGATAATATAGAATACTAAGATTCCATTATTTTGAGGTATATATTATAAATTAATATTATGAATTTAATAAAATAAATCCAATAATATAACATGTGCTTAAGTATATTTCCAAAAAGTAATATAAATTTCTTCTTTTTCATATACAAGCAACTTATTTAGAATAGTCTCACAACCCTCAACCATATGTAGTCCAAGCAGCACTTCAAAATTAATTAAAGTACATAACAGCATGGACTGCGATATGCGTTCAAAATGTCGATGTTCATGTGTCCTGCAGTTCACACGATGACGCACAGTTTGCTGCGTTCTTCATCGACCCATGAGCCAAGTGATCCACCGCTTAGAGTATTTAAAATTTTGTTTAGAATAAGTCATATAATATTAAAGGAATAATAATAATTATTAAAGGTATAATTAAATAAGCAAACAATAAACCATTATTTAATAAAATTTTTTTAATTAAACAATATATTGCAAAACATTTCTCTTTTATTGTTGTCATTCAATTTGCCTTTATTTATTATTTTTATATTATTTCCTTTCATTTCATCATCATTATTATTATTATTATTATTACCATCATTTTTATAATTTAAAATTTATTAAATTAATAATATAATAATTAATGAAATGTTTCTTTTTTAACCTAATGCCTATTGTTGCGAATGTCCAATTCCATAAGGAATCGTAACTTAATTTTCTATATAGAAAAAATAAGTACAACATGTGACATTAAGTTCTTACATAACTCTTACTTATACATATATGTATTTATATAAAAAATAAATATATATTAATATAATATCTTGTACACTTATAATTGGGTATTTGTATTTTATTCATTAATATTATAATTGAATATTTTATATGTTTCACTTTCTATATAATTTATTTCGTTTGTATCTTTGTATCTTTATGTTTTTGTGTTTTTCTTTTGCCTCTTATATATTAATTTCGTTCTTAGTATGTACAATTGATATTTTTAAGAGTAAGTAAGATGCCTTCAAATAATAATCTTTGGATAAATGCTTTAATTTTTAATATTTTTGTAGAAGGAACACGTTAATGATCCTTCCGCAGGTTCACCTACGGAAACCTTGTTACGACTTTTACTTCCTCTAAATAATCAAGTTCGGTCAACTTCTGCGAAACAACCGTAACACGTGAGCGTCACAGTGATCACGTCCGGAGACCTCACTAAATAATTCAATCGGTAGTAGCGACGGGCGGTGTGTACAAAGGGCAGGGACGTAATCAATACGAGTTAATGACTCACACTTACTGGGAATTCCAAGTTCATGTGAACAGTTTCAGTTCACAATCCCAAGCATGAAAGTGGTTCAGCGGTTTACCCGGACCTCTCGGTCTAGGAAATACACGTTGATACTTTCATTGTAGCGCGCGTGCAGCCCAGGACATCTAAGGGCATCACAGACCTGTTATTGCTCAATCTCATTATTGCTAGACGCAATTTGTCCATTTAAGAAGCTAGTGTCCTTATAATGGGACAAACAAACAGGTACGGCTCCACTTACATAAACCCATTCAAACACTCATACATTTTACTGTATTCATGAATGAAGGCTATATAAGCTTCAGCACCATAATCCTGAAAGCATCTATTTAATATATTTGAGTCTCGTTCGTTATCGGAATTAACCAGACAAATCACTCCACGAACTAAGAACGGCCATGCACCACCACCCATAGATTCGAGAAAGAGCTATCAATCTGTCTTACACACTTATGTTCGGACCTGGTAAGTTTTCCCGTGTTGAGTCAAATTAAGCCGCAGGCTCCACTCCTGGTGGTGCCCTTCCGTCAATTCCTTTAAGTTTCAGCTTTGCAACCATACTTCCCCCGGAGCCCAAAAGCTTTGGTTTCCCGGGAAGCGACTGAGAGAGCCATAGTAGTAGCTACACCCAATTGCTAGCTGGCATCGTTTATGGTTAGAACTAGGGCGGTATCTGATCGCCTTCGAACCTCTAACTTTCGTTCTTGATTAATGAAAACATCTTTGGCAAATGCTTTCGCTTAAGTTAGTCTTACGACGGTCCAAGAATTTCACCTCTCGCGTCGTAATACTAATGCCCCCAAACTGCTTCTATTAATCATTACCTCTTGATCTAAAAACCAATGAAAGTAGAACAGAGGTCTTATTTCATTATTCCATGCACAAAATATTCAGGCATTTGGAGCCTGCTTTAAGCACTCTAATTTGTTCAAAGTAACTGTACCGGCCCACAACAACACTCGATGAAGAGCACTGAAGCAGGTTTAAATAGGAGGTATACATAATGATACAATGACCATTATATATTAGAACTCCACCGGTAATACGCTTGCATAAATAAAGTAATGTACAATCCACAATTATAGTTGTACTACCAATATGAAGCACAAATTCAACTACGAACGTTTTAACCGCAACAACTTTAATATACGCTATTGGAGCTGGAATTACCGCGGCTGCTGGCACCAGACTTGCCCTCCAATTGGTCCTTGTTAAAGGATTTAAAGTGTACTCATTCCAATTACAGGGCCTCGGATATGAGTCCTGTATTGTTATTTTTCGTCACTACCTCCCCGAACTGGGAGTGGGTAATTTACGCGCCTGCTGCCTTCCTTAGATGTGGTAGCCGTTTCTCAGGCTCCCTCTCCGGAATCGAACCCTGATTCCCCGTTACCCGTTGCAACCATGGTAGTCCTAGATACTACCATCAATAGTTGATAGGGCAGACATTTGAAAGATCTGTCGTCGGTACAAGACCATACGATCGGCAAATTATCTAGAGTTCAACCATAATAACGATTTCCGAAAAAATCGCTTGGTTTTAGCCTAATAAAAGCACACGTTCCAAAAGGTCCGTGTTTATATTGCATGTATTAGCTCTAGAATTACCACAGTTATCCAAGTAACTGTTAACGATCTAATGAACCATAACTGATATAATGAGCCTTTTGCGGTTTCACTTTTAATTCGTGTGTACTTAGACATGCATGGCTTAATCTTTGAGACAAGCATATAACTACTGGCAGGATCAACCAGAATAATGTTATATTATTTATTTGAAACTTTCATTTGAAACACATCATTAATTATCCATTCCATTTTACAATTATGTCTGACTTATTATTTATGACACTTATGAGGATTTCTCCCCGGACGGTGAAAGACAATAAATATAATATAAATTTATTGCCCTATAGAATAAGATTTAACATAAAAAAATAGTGGACTTCTTAATGTAGTTATAACAAAGGTATATTGTACTTTTTATTACCAACTAAGAGCATACAGAACTTAGTTGTATTGTAATTTTAAAAGTAAACCTTTCATAAAAACATTATCAATGATTGTTTTCAAAATAATAATTTTTCACGTACCAATTTATTTCAAAGCATTATTTATATATCATTTAAATATATAAATTTATTTTTAATAAAGAATTAATAATTCTTGTTGGCATATAAATTTGATTTTTTTTAAAATATTATAAAAGTTAAACAGTACCCATTTCTTAGAACGAAATCTATAAAATAGATTTCAAGTCACAAAAAAAATAACTTAATATTTTTTTTATAGCCGTGACGTACCAAAAATGTAATTTCACAATATATTAAATATACCATGAAAAAGAGGAAACTAGGTTTCCTCCCCAGTTCGTGAAAGTGTAAATATTACACATTTCACAAAATACCTTTTAAACACACAATCAGCAAATAGTATTCTAGCGGGACTTAGAAAAAATTCATATACCCCTCAGTTTCAATGAGAAGTCTCTATTTCAAATGAATTCCACTTAAAAATCATATATATATTTTTTCCAATTGATTTTTTTATATTTCTGACTATTTCTGACTATTTCTGACTTTGAAAAAAATATCGAAATTTTTCTTTCAACTTTTCTTTATTTATTATGAAAATTTAATTTTTCAGTTGATTTTTCATTTTTCTTTCAACTTTTCTTTATTTATTATGAAAATTAAATTTTTCAGTTGATTTTTCATTTTTGGGACTTAGAAAAATTTTCGATTTTTTTTCTCATATAATCTGACCTTCTATGGAATTGTTCATTTTTACACTTCTCATAATATACCTTTTAAACACACAAACAGCAAATGGCATTCTAGCGGGACTTAGAAAAATTTTCGAAATTTTCAAGAAAAAAAATTTTTGACATACACCTCAGTTTCATTGAGAAGTCTCTATTTCAAATGAATTCCACTTAAAAATCATATATATATTTTTTCCAATTGATTTTTTTATATTTCTGACTATTTCTGACTTTGAAAAAAATATCGAAATTTTTCTTTCAACTTTTCTTTATTTATTATGAAAATTTAATTTTTCAGTTGATTTTTCATTTTTCTTTCAACTTTTCTTTATTTATTATGAAAATTAAATTTTTCAGTTGATTTTTCATTTTTGGGACTTAGAAAAATTTTCGATTTTTTTTCTCATATAATCTGACCTTCTATGAAAATGTTCATTTTTACACAAAATACTTTTCAAACATACAAACAGCAAGTAGGATTTTACTTCGAACCAAAAAAAAATGAAAATAAATAATTTTTTTGTGATTAATTTTTCATAACTAAGAAGTTTTGAAAAAAAAAATTTTATGAAAAAAAAAAATTTTTTTTTTTTTGGGACTTAGAAAAATTTTCGAAATTTTCAAAAAAATTTTTTTTTTTTTTTTTGATTGATTTTTCATATTTATGGAAGTTGAAAAGAAAAAAAAATTTTTTTTTTTTTTTTAGTTACAAAATTTTTTATTTTTGGGACTTAGAAAAATTTTCGAAATTTTCAAAAAAAAATTTTTTTTTTTTTGATTGATTTTTCATATTTGTTAATTTATTTGGTTTATTATTATCATATTATACCCCAGCTTAAGTTTTCA
>CAWYQB010000519.1:20000-25000 GCA_963966105.1 Volucella zonaria | reverse complement strand
CTAGACATTCCTTCACAAATAGATAATATAGAATACTAAGATTCCATTATTTTGAGGTATATATTATAAATTAATATTATGAATTTAATAAAATAAATCCAATAATATAACATGTGCTTAAGTATATTTCCAAAAAGTAATATAAATTTCTTCTTTTTCATATACAAGCAACTTATTTAGAATAGTCTCACAACCCTCAACCATATGTAGTCCAAGCAGCACTTCAAAATTAATTAAAGTACATAACAGCATGGACTGCGATATGCGTTCAAAATGTCGATGTTCATGTGTCCTGCAGTTCACACGATGACGCACAGTTTGCTGCGTTCTTCATCGACCCATGAGCCAAGTGATCCACCGCTTAGAGTATTTAAAATTTTGTTTAGAATAAGTCATATAATATTAAAGGAATAATAATAATTATTAAAGGTATAATTAAATAAGCAAACAATAAACCATTATTTAATAAAATTTTTTTAATTAAACAATATATTGCAAAACATTTCTCTTTTATTGTTGTCATTCAATTTGCCTTTATTTATTATTTTTATATTATTTCCTTTCATTTCATCATCATTATTATTATTATTATTATTACCATCATTTTTATAATTTAAAATTTATTAAATTAATAATATAATAATTAATGAAATGTTTCTTTTTTAACCTAATGCCTATTGTTGCGAATGTCCAATTCCATAAGGAATCGTAACTTAATTTTCTATATAGAAAAAATAAGTACAACATGTGACATTAAGTTCTTACATAACTCTTACTTATACATATATGTATTTATATAAAAAATAAATATATATTAATATAATATCTTGTACACTTATAATTGGGTATTTGTATTTTATTCATTAATATTATAATTGAATATTTTATATGTTTCACTTTCTATATAATTTATTTCGTTTGTATCTTTGTATCTTTATGTTTTTGTGTTTTTCTTTTGCCTCTTATATATTAATTTCGTTCTTAGTATGTACAATTGATATTTATTATATATTTTAATTTAAATATAAATTTTCTATGTATTTATTTTTAAGAGTAAGTAAGATGCCTTCAAATAATAATCTTTGGATAAATGCTTTAATTTTTAATATTTTTGTAGAAGGAACACGTTAATGATCCTTCCGCAGGTTCACCTACGGAAACCTTGTTACGACTTTTACTTCCTCTAAATAATCAAGTTCGGTCAACTTCTGCGAAACAACCGTAACACGTGAGCGTCACAGTGATCACGTCCGGAGACCTCACTAAATAATTCAATCGGTAGTAGCGACGGGCGGTGTGTACAAAGGGCAGGGACGTAATCAATACGAGTTAATGACTCACACTTACTGGGAATTCCAAGTTCATGTGAACAGTTTCAGTTCACAATCCCAAGCATGAAAGTGGTTCAGCGGTTTACCCGGACCTCTCGGTCTAGGAAATACACGTTGATACTTTCATTGTAGCGCGCGTGCAGCCCAGGACATCTAAGGGCATCACAGACCTGTTATTGCTCAATCTCATTATTGCTAGACGCAATTTGTCCATTTAAGAAGCTAGTGTCCTTATAATGGGACAAACAAACAGGTACGGCTCCACTTACATAAACCCATTCAAACACTCATACATTTTACTGTATTCATGAATGAAGGCTATATAAGCTTCAGCACCATAATCCTGAAAGCATCTATTTAATATATTTGAGTCTCGTTCGTTATCGGAATTAACCAGACAAATCACTCCACGAACTAAGAACGGCCATGCACCACCACCCATAGATTCGAGAAAGAGCTATCAATCTGTCTTACACACTTATGTTCGGACCTGGTAAGTTTTCCCGTGTTGAGTCAAATTAAGCCGCAGGCTCCACTCCTGGTGGTGCCCTTCCGTCAATTCCTTTAAGTTTCAGCTTTGCAACCATACTTCCCCCGGAGCCCAAAAGCTTTGGTTTCCCGGGAAGCGACTGAGAGAGCCATAGTAGTAGCTACACCCAATTGCTAGCTGGCATCGTTTATGGTTAGAACTAGGGCGGTATCTGATCGCCTTCGAACCTCTAACTTTCGTTCTTGATTAATGAAAACATCTTTGGCAAATGCTTTCGCTTAAGTTAGTCTTACGACGGTCCAAGAATTTCACCTCTCGCGTCGTAATACTAATGCCCCCAAACTGCTTCTATTAATCATTACCTCTTGATCTAAAAACCAATGAAAGTAGAACAGAGGTCTTATTTCATTATTCCATGCACAAAATATTCAGGCATTTGGAGCCTGCTTTAAGCACTCTAATTTGTTCAAAGTAACTGTACCGGCCCACAACAACACTCGATGAAGAGCACTGAAGCAGGTTTAAATAGGAGGTATACATAATGATACAATGACCATTATATATTAGAACTCCACCGGTAATACGCTTGCATAAATAAAGTAATGTACAATCCACAATTATAGTTGTACTACCAATATGAAGCACAAATTCAACTACGAACGTTTTAACCGCAACAACTTTAATATACGCTATTGGAGCTGGAATTACCGCGGCTGCTGGCACCAGACTTGCCCTCCAATTGGTCCTTGTTAAAGGATTTAAAGTGTACTCATTCCAATTACAGGGCCTCGGATATGAGTCCTGTATTGTTATTTTTCGTCACTACCTCCCCGAACTGGGAGTGGGTAATTTACGCGCCTGCTGCCTTCCTTAGATGTGGTAGCCGTTTCTCAGGCTCCCTCTCCGGAATCGAACCCTGATTCCCCGTTACCCGTTGCAACCATGGTAGTCCTAGATACTACCATCAATAGTTGATAGGGCAGACATTTGAAAGATCTGTCGTCGGTACAAGACCATACGATCGGCAAATTATCTAGAGTTCAACCATAATAACGATTTCCGAAAAAATCGCTTGGTTTTAGCCTAATAAAAGCACACGTTCCAAAAGGTCCGTGTTTATATTGCATGTATTAGCTCTAGAATTACCACAGTTATCCAAGTAACTGTTAACGATCTAATGAACCATAACTGATATAATGAGCCTTTTGCGGTTTCACTTTTAATTCGTGTGTACTTAGACATGCATGGCTTAATCTTTGAGACAAGCATATAACTACTGGCAGGATCAACCAGAATAATGTTATATTATTTATTTGAAACTTTCATTTGAAACACATCATTAATTATCCATTCCATTTTACAATTATGTCTGACTTATTATTTATGACACTTATGAGGATTTCTCCCCGGACGGTGAAAGACAATAAATATAATATAAATTTATTGCCCTATAGAATAAGATTTAACATAAAAAAATAGTGGACTTCTTAATGTAGTTATAACAAAGGTATATTGTACTTTTTATTACCAACTAAGAGCATACAGAACTTAGTTGTATTGTAATTTTAAAAGTAAACCTTTCATAAAAACATTATCAATGATTGTTTTCAAAATAATAATTTTTCACGTACCAATTTATTTCAAAGCATTATTTATATATCATTTAAATATATAAATTTATTTTTAATAAAGAATTAATAATTCTTGTTGGCATATAAATTTGATTTTTTTTAAAATATTATAAAAGTTAAACAGTACCCATTTCTTAGAACGAAATCTATAAAATAGATTTCAAGTCACAAAAAAAATAACTTAATATTTTTTTTATAGCCGTGACGTACCAAAAATGTAATTTCACAATATATTAAATATACCATGAAAAAGAGGAAACTAGGTTTCCTCCCCAGTTCGTGAAAGTGTAAATATTACACATTTCACAAAATACCTTTTAAACACACAATCAGCAAATAGTATTCTAGCGGGACTTAGAAAAAATTCATATACCCCTCAGTTTCAATGAGAAGTCTCTATTTCAAATGAATTCCACTTAAAAATCATATATATATTTTTTCCAATTGATTTTTTTATATTTCTGACTATTTCTGACTATTTCTGACTTTGAAAAAAATATCGAAATTTTTCTTTCAACTTTTCTTTATTTATTATGAAAATTTAATTTTTCAGTTGATTTTTCATTTTTCTTTCAACTTTTCTTTATTTATTATGAAAATTAAATTTTTCAGTTGATTTTTCATTTTTGGGACTTAGAAAAATTTTCGATTTTTTTTCTCATATAATCTGACCTTCTATGGAATTGTTCATTTTTACACTTCTCATAATATACCTTTTAAACACACAAACAGCAAATGGCATTCTAGCGGGACTTAGAAAAATTTTCGAAATTTTCAAGAAAAAAAATTTTTGACATACACCTCAGTTTCATTGAGAAGTCTCTATTTCAAATGAATTCCACTTAAAAATCATATATATATTTTTTCCAATTGATTTTTTTATATTTCTGACTATTTCTGACTTTGAAAAAAATATCGAAATTTTTCTTTCAACTTTTCTTTATTTATTATGAAAATTTAATTTTTCAGTTGATTTTTCATTTTTCTTTCAACTTTTCTTTATTTATTATGAAAATTAAATTTTTCAGTTGATTTTTCATTTTTGGGACTTAGAAAAATTTTCGATTTTTTTTCTCATATAATCTGACCTTCTATGGAATTGTTCATTTTTACACTTCTCATAATATACCTTTTAAACACACAAACAGCAAATGGCATTCTAGCGGGACTATATTTTTTCCAATTGATTTTTTTATATTTCTGACTATTTCTGACTATTTCTGACTTTGAAAAAAATATCGAAATTTTTCTTTCAACTTTTCTTTATTTATTATGAAAATTTAATTTTTCAGTTGATTTTTCATTTTTCTTTCAACTTTTCTTTATTTATTATGAAAATTAAATTTTTCAGTTGATTTTTCATTTTTGGGACTTAGAAAAATTTTCGAAATTTTCAAGAAAAAAAATTTTTCACATACACCTCAGTTTCATTGAGAAGTTTCTATTTCAAATGCATTTCACTTAAAAATCAAAAAAATTGATTTTTTTATATTTCTGACTTTGAAAAAAATATCGAAATTTTTCTTTCAACTTTTCGTTATTTATTAT
>CAWYQB010000519.1:12500-15000 GCA_963966105.1 Volucella zonaria | reverse complement strand
TTGGGCACCGTAACATTACGTTTGGTTCATCCCACAGCGCCAGTTCTGCTTACCAAAAGTGGCCCACTGGGCACAATATATCACAACCTAAACCTTCATATCAAGAAAGGTTAGGTTCTTACCCATTTAAAGTTTGAGAATAGGTTAAGGTCGTTTCGACCCTAATGCCTCTAATCATTCGCTTTACCAGATAAGATTATTTTAAATAATTTTTAATTGCACCAGCTATCCTGAGGGAAATTTCGGAGGGAACCAGCTACTAGATGGTTCGATTGGTCTTTCGCCCCTATACTCAATTCTGACAATCGATTTGCACGTCAGAACTGTTTCGGTCTTCCATCAGGGTTTCCCCTGACTTCAACCTGATCAAGTATAGTTCACCATCTTTCGGGTCACAGCATATATGCTCAAGGTACGCTCTAGTTAGAGGCATAAATAATATAAATACTATTATGCATAACTGTATAGAACGCCCCGGGATTGAATTTATATTTCATAATAAAACATAAACTAATCCCATTAAAACAGTTAAGTTAATTATGCCATTGGGTTTTATTAAAAATACCCAATGACTTGCACATATGTTAGACTCCTTGGTCCGTGTTTCAAGACGGGTCCCGAAGGTATCCTGAATCTATCGCATTGTTAATCATATAAGTGCATACAATAAAATAAATAAATCAATAGATTTACCTACCATTGTAAAATTCCGTAAAATTTAAGCACTATATATAATTAAATCTGTCAATGATTTATCAAATCTAATACATTTATCTTATGTTAGAAATCCGAAAATAACTAATTTGGATAAACTTAAGTAAAAGATCTTATGATAAATATTTAATACATTAACAGATTACAATGTCCTTATATGGAAAAATTGCACACCATTTCTATTATATTAAAGAATATAACTTTATTAGTGATGAATTTTCCATAACGGATATTCAGGTTCATCGGGCTTAACCTCTAAGCAGTTTCACGTACTATTTAACTCTCTATTCAGAGTTCTTTTCAACTTTCCCTCACGGTACTTGTTTACTATCGGTCTCATGGTTATATTTAGTTTTAGATGGAGTTTACCACCCACTTAGTGCTGCACTATCAAGCAACACGACTCTTTGGAAACACCTTCTAGTAATCATTAACGTTATACGGGCCTGGCACCCTCTATGGGTAAATGGCCTCATTTAAGAAGGACTTAAATCATTAATTTCTCATACTAGATTATAGATGTTCCATACACTGCATCCCATATTTGCCATAAAGACAAAATGGCTTAGTGCTGAACTGTTTTCTTTTCGCTCGCCGCTACTAAGAAAATCCTGGTCAGTTTCTTTTCCTTCCCTCATTAATATGCTTAAATTCGGGGAGTTTTCTCATATGAGTTGAGGTTGTTTAACACAAATAAATAAAAATTATTTTATATACTCATCAGTTTAATAAGTAAATCTTTTCTATATATATTATCAAGTGTGAGGCAATTCTATTATAATTTATATTATTATTTTCGACTTTGGTTTATGGTTTTTTTTTTTTTTTTAATTTTAGTTTCTCTTGTCACAGTAGAAATATTTAATTAACATATTAATGCATATTTCTATATTAGTTTAAATAAATATTTTATACTAGACATTCCTTCACAAATAGATAATATAGAATACTAAGATTCCATTATTTTGAGGTATATATTATAAATTAATATTATGAATTTAATAAAATAAATCCAATAATATAACATGTGCTTAAGTATATTTCCAAAAAGTAATATAAATTTCTTCTTTTTCATATACAAGCAACTTATTTAGAATAGTCTCACAACCCTCAACCATATGTAGTCCAAGCAGCACTTCAAAATTAATTAAAGTACATAACAGCATGGACTGCGATATGCGTTCAAAATGTCGATGTTCATGTGTCCTGCAGTTCACACGATGACGCACAGTTTGCTGCGTTCTTCATCGACCCATGAGCCAAGTGATCCACCGCTTAGAGTATTTAAAATTTTGTTTAGAATAAGTCATATAATATTAAAGGAATAATAATAATTATTAAAGGTATAATTAAATAAGCAAACAATAAACCATTATTTAATAAAATTTTTTTAATTAAACAATATATTGCAAAACATTTCTCTTTTATTGTTGTCATTCAATTTGCCTTTATTTATTATTTTTATATTATTTCCTTTCATTTCATCATCATTATTATTATTATTATTATTACCATCATTTTTATAATTTAAAATTTATTAAATTAATAATATAATAATTAATGAAATGTTTCTTTTTTAACCTAATGCCTATTGTTGCGAATGTCCAATTCCATAAGGAATCGTAACTTAATTTTCTATATAGAAAAAATAAGTACAACATGTGACATTAAGTTCTTACATAACTCTTACTTATACATATATGTATTTATATAAAAAATAAATATATATTAATATAATATCTTGTACACTTATAATTGGGTATTTGTATTTTATTCATTAATATTA
>CAWYQB010000519.1:0-5000 GCA_963966105.1 Volucella zonaria | reverse complement strand
GCTTGAACGTCCTAGAGTTGGAGCTGTTATAGGTTAGGTAGGTACTGGAATTTTGGTAGACGAAAGAGACGTAGTCGACTAGATGTCGCGGCATACCTTTAGCGAGGAGGGTCTCCTTTATTGCGTTGTGCGTCACCGTGTCGAACGCTTTGGCAATGTCCATGGACGCCACATGCAACGCTTTAAAGGTCCTCCTGACCGTTTTCAGCACCACGTCCAGTATGAAGATGTTGTCGTTGGTGCCGTCGCAGGTTTGAAAAGCCCGCTGTCTTCCATCTAGCTTCGCTATGCTCAGTAGTCGCGTGGCAAGGATCTTGTGGTAGAGGCGGATAACTACCGATGACACCGTGATTGGCCGGAAGTCACCTGGGCTGCTCACTTGGGACTTCTTCGGTATCAGTATAGTCCTCGCCTGAAGGAATCTCTCTGGGACTCTCCCGCACCATAGAAACAGGTTTAGGATTGCAATCAAAACAGAGAGATCCAATCTTTTGAGGTCTAATACTTTAACCCCATCTGGGCCCGCAGCAGTGTCTCTCGGTAGTTTAGCTCGCTTGATTTCGTCTGGTGTTATGACGGCGAGCATTGCCTCGAAACCCTCATATTTTTCCGTATGATGTAAGACCGGAAAATCATCGTTTCTTTGAGTCATGGTCCGCTCCCAGAACTCAAACACTTGGTCTCGAGGTACATCTGCAGAGGTTCCGACGTCCCTTAGCATTGACCGTAGACACTTGTTGGGATTTCTCCGCCACAGGTCTTGGGTCTTTGCGTATTCGGCGCGTCTTTGTTGCCTCTTGGTCAGGTGTACATGAGTTGTTCCCGATACCTCATTTCTCCCTTGTCTTCTCGCACCCAATTGGAGCGTATCGCCAAGGAAGAGCTGTACACCATCGCAGATGTCATCCACCGACAAGTCCTCGAGCTGATTAATTAGCGCCGTCAGCCTGGCCGCAGATTGGGGAAGCGCCATTGCCCTCAGGGCACGGAGCACTTCTCCACGCCAGGAGATGTCGCTCTGACCAGCTTCAGCTCCCACTACGATTTCCTGAGCTCCCCCTTGCTCATCCGAGTTTGGTTCACCAGCAGACTCCTCAGGATGTTCGCGGAGTCCCTGTAAGTAACCCTGAACCATGTCTTTATAGGCGCCTACCCGCCTTTTACCCTTGATTCCCTCTAGGGATCTATCGGGAAACACTCGGATGAGCTCCTGGTTCATAAAGCGAACGCCCAGAAGGGTAAGCTCAGCCTCTTTCTTCGCCATAATTCTGACCTCCTCTTCAGACCACCTGACTTTAACTGGGTCACGGGCTTGGATGTTGTCGGACCAGGCTTTGTGTTTAGCCCTCTCGTGCACACCTCGACCCCTCTTGGTGTCGAAAGACATCCGACATCCAGGGAGGCGGCACACCCATTTCCCGTCCTCAGTTCTGACATCCTCGGGTATTCTAGTTGGGGCGGAGCGACCAGTGGGTCGTCCGTTCAGCATAAGCATATCCGAGGCTATATTATTATTCGATTGACCAACTTAGAAACCGAATTCAGGGCTGGTAACCCGTTGAATCGGTACCAGATGTGCTTTAACTTCCCTTCGCTAGTCCAGGAAGACGGGTCCAACTCCGTGAAGGAGAGCACATTCTTGGGTTACTAGGAACTCCGAGGAGTTGCGGATCCAGCTAAAGACCAGATCCACACCCATTTTTCCTGCATCCCGGTGGATACAGGCGCCATGCAACACTCAGTCCACCATTTCCGAAAGGATTTGGTTTGATCAGCGGCACCACTAGAAGGTGGTTACATGACTTGATGTCGAGAGGCTATGTATTCGCATCGACACCCGGCAACTAGTGACTCCTTAATTTTCCTGGCGCAGATGGAATGCGCTGAAAGTTACACTATTGCCAGAAAAGCAGGCATAGTCTTAAGGATAATTAAGAGAGTCATAGTTACTCCCGCCGTTTACCCGCGCTTACTTGAATTTCTTCACTTTGACATTCAGAGCACTGGGCAGAAATCACATTGTGTCAACACCCGTTAGGGCCATCACAATGCTTTGTTTTAATTAGACAGTCGGATTCCCCAAGTCCGTGCCAGTTCTGAATTGATTGTTAATTGATAGTCGTTATAAATCAAAAAAATATATCTTACGATAAATCTTAAGACTTTTAGCAAGAAAATTCCACAATTGGTTACGTAAACTACTATCCGGGGAACAAAATCCGAAGATCTCTATTTACCCAGAACGAGTACATAAACCATGTTATTGCTTCCAATTCAAGCCCGACTATCTCAATCTTCAGAGCCAATCCTTATCCCGAAGTTACGGATCTAATTTGCCGACTTCCCTTACCTACATTATTCTATCGACTAGAGACTCTTCACCTTGGAGACCAGCTGCGGATATCGGTACGGCCTGTTGAGAAGTTTGCGTGACCCCACCATAAATTTTCAAGGTCCGAAGAGAAAATATCGACACAACAGTAAATGTCATGCTCTTCTAGTCCATCTACCATATCTCTCTTCGAAAGACTTCCATGGTAGTACGACTATAAAACAGAAAAGAAAACTCTTTCGATATCTCTCGACGGCTTCTTTATGGTCGTTCCTGTTGCCAGGATGAGCGAAATGCCCATTTTTAATAACAAACGTATACCCAACAGGTTACGGAATTGGAACCGTATTCCCTTTCGTTCAAAAATAATCAAGTGTTAAAATTTCTTTATATACAATGAGATATATAATTATATTTTTTTAACTTGAAAATTTTCGGCTTTCGCCTTAAACTTAGGACCGACTAACTCGTGATCAACCACTGTTCACACGAAACCCTTCTCCACTTCAGTCCTCCAAGGTCTCATTCGATTATTTGCTACTACCACCAAGATCTGTACCAATAGCGGCTCCATGCAGGCTTACGCCAAACACTTCTAAGCACACCATTGTACCCTCCTACTCACTAAAGTTTCAAAATTTATATTCAATCGAAATTAAATATAAATCATCTACTTTAGCGGTAATGTATAGGTATACAACTTAAGCGCCATCCATTTTAAGGGCTAGTTGCTTCGGCAGGTGAGTTGTTACACACTCCTTAGCGGATTACGACTTCCATGTCCACCGTCCTGCTGTTTTAAGCAACCAACGCCTTTCATGGTATCTGCATGAGTTGTTAATTTGGGCACCGTAACATTACGTTTGGTTCATCCCACAGCGCCAGTTCTGCTTACCAAAAGTGGCCCACTGGGCACAATATATCACAACCTAAACCTTCATATCAAGAAAGGTTAGGTTCTTACCCATTTAAAGTTTGAGAATAGGTTAAGGTCGTTTCGACCCTAATGCCTCTAATCATTCGCTTTACCAGATAAGATTATTTTAAATAATTTTTAATTGCACCAGCTATCCTGAGGGAAACTTCGGAGGGAACCAGCTACTAGATGGTTCGATTGGTCTTTCGCCCCTATACTCAATTCTGACAATCGATTTGCACGTCAGAACTGTTTCGGTCTTCCATCAGGGTTTCCCCTGACTTCAACCTGATCAAGTATAGTTCACCATCTTTCGGGTCACAGCATATATGCTCAAGGTACGCTCTAGTTAGAGGCATAAATAATATAAATACTATTATGCATAACTGTATAGAACGCCCCGGGATTGAATTTATATTTCATAATAAAACATAAACTAATCCCATTAAAACAGTTAAGTTAATTATGCCATTGGGTTTTATTAAAAATACCCAATGACTTGCACATATGTTAGACTCCTTGGTCCGTGTTTCAAGACGGGTCCCGAAGGTATCCTGAATCTATCGCATTGTTAATCATATAAGTGCATACAATAAAATAAATAAATCAATAGATTTACCTACCATTGTAAAATTCCGTAAAATTTAAGCACTATATATAATTAAATCTGTCAATGATTTATCAAATCTAATACATTTATCTTATGTTAGAAATCCGAAAATAACTAATTTGGATAAACTTAAGTAAAAGATCTTATGATAAATATTTAATACATTAACAGATTACAATGTCCTTATATGGAAAAATTGCACACCATTTCTATTATATTAAAGAATATAACTTTATTAGTGATGAATTTTCCATAACGGATATTCAGGTTCATCGGGCTTAACCTCTAAGCAGTTTCACGTACTATTTAACTCTCTATTCAGAGTTCTTTTCAACTTTCCCTCACGGTACTTGTTTACTATCGGTCTCATGGTTATATTTAGTTTTAGATGGAGTTTACCACCCACTTAGTGCTGCACTATCAAGCAACACGACTCTTTGGAAACACCTTCTAGTAATCATTAACGTTATACGGGCCTGGCACCCTCTATGGGTAAATGGCCTCATTTAAGAAGGACTTAAATCATTAATTTCTCATACTAGATTATAGATGTTCCATACACTGCATCCCATATTTGCCATAAAGACAAAATGGCTTAGTGCTGAACTGTTTTCTTTTCGCTCGCCGCTACTAAGAAAATCCTGGTTAGTTTCTTTTCCTTCCCTCATTAATATGCTTAAATTCGGGGAGTTTTCTCATATGAGTTGAGGTTGTTTAACACAAATAAATAAAAATTATTTTATATACTCATCAGTTTAATAAGTAAATCTTTTCTATATATATTATCAAGTGTGAGGCAATTCTATTATAATTTATATTATTATTTTCGACTTTGGTTTATGGTTTTTTTTTTTTTTTTAATTTTAGTTTCTCTTGTCACAGTAGAAATATTTAATTAACATATTAATGCATATTTCTATATTAGTTTAAATAAATATTTTATACTAGACATTCCTTCACAAATAGATAATATAGAATACTAAGATTCCATTATTTTGAGGTATATATTATAAATTAATATTATGAATTTAATAAAATAAATCCAATAATATAACATGTGCTTAAGTATATTTCCAAAAAGTAATATAAATTTCTTCTTTTTCATATACAAGCAACTTATTTAGAATAGTCTCACAACCCTC
>CAWYQB010000518.1:0-127000 GCA_963966105.1 Volucella zonaria | reverse complement strand
TTTTTTTTTTTCTGGTGCATAATATGACCCCCGCAGACGCCTAGTTTAGGAGTTATAGCGATTTTAAAGTTTTGAATTTTCTTTTTTCTGGTGTATAATATGACCCAAGCAGACGCCTAGTTTAGGAGTTATAGCCATTTTAAGATTTAGAATTTTTTTTTCTGGTGCATAATATGACCCCCGCAGACGCCTAGTTTAGGAGTTATAGCGATTTTAAAGTTTTGAATTTTTTTTTTTCTGGTGCATAATATGACCCCCGCAGACGCCTAGTTTAGGAGTTATAGCGATTTTAAAGTTTTGAATTTTCTTTTTTCTGGTGCATTATATGACCCCCGCAGACGCCTAGTTTAGGAGTTATAGCGATTTTAAAGTTTTGAATTTTCTTTTTTCTGGTGCATAATATGACCCCCGCAGACGCCTAGTTTAGGAGTTATAGCGATTTTAAAGTTTTGAATTTTCTTTTTTCTGGTGCATAATATGACCCTCGCAGACGCCTAGTTTAGGAGTTATAGCCATTTTAAGATTTAGAATTTTTTTTTCTGGTGCATAATATGACCCCCCACAGACGCCTAGTTTAGGAGTTATAGCGATTTTAAAGTTTTGAATTTTCTTTTTTCTGGTGCAGAATATGACCCCCGCAGACGCCTAGTTTAGGAGTTATAGCCATTTTAAGATTTAGAATTTTTTTTTCTGGTGCATAATATGACCCCCGCAGACGCCTAGTTTAGGAGTTATAGCGATTTTAAAGTTTTGAATTTTTTTTTTTCTGGTTCATAATATGACCCCCGCAGACGCCTAGTTTAGGAGTTATAGCGATTTTAAAGTTTTGAATTTTCTTTTTTCTGGTGCATTATATGACCCCCGCAGACGCCTAGTTTAGGAGTTATAGCGATTTTAAAGTTTTGAATTTTCTTTTTTCTGGTGCATAATATGACCCCCGCAGACGCCTAGTTTAGGAGTTATAGCGATTTTAAAGTTTTGAATTTTCTTTTTTCTGGTGCATAATATGACCCTCGCAGACGCCTAGTTTAGGAGTTATAGCCATTTTAAGATTTAGAATTTTTTTTTCTGGTGCATAATATGACCCCCCACAGACGCCTAGTTTAGGAGTTATAGCGATTTTAAAGTTTTGAATTTTCTTTTTTCTGGTGCATAATATGACCTCCGCAGACGCCTAGTTTAGGAGTTATAGCCATTTTAAGATTTAGAATTTTTTTTCTGGTGCATAATATGACCCCCGCAGACGCCTAGTTTAGGAGTTATAGCCATTTTAAGATTTAGAATTTTTTTTTCTGGTGCATAATATGACCCCTGCAGACGCCTAGTTTATGAGTTAAAGCGATTTTAAAGTTTTGAATTTTCTTTTTTCTGGTGCATAATATGACCCTCGCAGACGCCTAGTTTAATAGTTATAGCGATTTTAAAGTTTTGAATTTTCTTTTTTCTGGTGTATAATATGACCCCCGCAGACGCCTAGTTTAGGAGTTATAGCCATTTTAAAGTTTTGAATTTTCTTTTTTCTGGTGCATAATATGACCCCCGCAGACGCCTAGTTTAGGAGTTATAGCCATTTTAAGATTTAGAATTTTTTTTTCTGGTGCATAATATTACCCCCGCAGACGCCTAGTTTAGGAGTTATAGCCATTTTAAAGTTTTGAATTTTCTTTTTTCTGGTGCATAATATGACCCTCGCAGACGCCTAGTTTAGGAGTTATAGCGATTTTAAAGTTTTGAATTTTCTTTTTTCTGGTGCATAATATGACCCCCGCACACGCCTAGTTTAGGAGTTATAGCCATTTTAAGATTTAGAATTTTTTTTTCTGGTGCATAATATGACCCCCGCAGACGCCTAGTTTAGGAGTTATAGCGATTTTAAAGTTTTGAATTTTCTTTTTTCTGGTGCATAATATGACCCCCGCAGACGCCTAGTTTAGGAGTTATAGCCATTTTAAGATTTATAATTTTTTTTGGTGCATAATATGACCCCCGCAGACGCCTAGTTTAGGAGTTATAGCGATTTTAAAGTTTTGAATTTTCTTTTTTCTGGTGCATAATATGACCCTCGCAGACGCCTAGTTTAGGAGTTATAGCGATTTTAAAGTTTTGAATTTTCTTTTTTCTGGTGCATAATATGACCCCCGCAGACGCCTAGTTTAGGAGTTATAGTCATTTTAATGTTTTGAATTTTCTTTTTTCTGGTGCCTAATATGACCCTCGCAGACGCCTAGTTTAGGAGTTATAGCCATTTTAAGATTTAGAATTTTTTTTTCTGGTGCATAATATGACCCCCGCAGACGCCTAGTTTAGGAGTTATAGCGATTTTAAAGTTTTGAATTTTCTTTTTTCTGGTGCATAATATGACCCCCGCAGACGCCTAGTTTAGGAGTTATAGCCATTTTAAAGTTTTGAATTTTCTTTTTTCTGGTGCATAATATGACCCTCGCAGACGCCTAGTTTAGGAGTTATAGCCATTTTAAGATTTATAATTTTTTTTGGTGCATAATATGACCCCCGCAGACGCCTAGTTTAGGAGTTATAGCGATTTTAAAGTTTTGAATTTTCTTTTTTCTGGTGCATAATATGACCCTCGCAGACGCCTAGTTTAGGAGTTATAGCGATTTTAAAGTTTTGAATTTTCTTTTTTCTGGTGCATAATATGACCCCCGCAGACGACTAGTTTAGGAGTTATAGCCATTTTAAGATTTAGAATTTTTTTTTCTGGTGCATAATATGACCCCCGCAGACGCCTAGTTTAGGAGTTATAGCGATTTTAAAGTTTTGAATTTTCTTTTTTCTGGTGCATAATATGACCCTCGCAGACGAATAGTTTAGGAGTTATAGCGATTTTAAAGTTCTGAATTTTCTTTTTTCTGGTGCATAATATGACCCTCGCAGACGCCTAGTTTAGGAGTTATAGCCATTTTAAGATTTAGAATTTTTTTTTCTGGTGCATAATATGACCCCCGCAGACGCCTAGTTTAGGAGTTATAGCCATTTTAAAGTTTTGAATATTCTTTTTTCTGGTGCATAATATGACCCTCGCAGACGCCTAGTTTAGGAGTTATAGCCATTTTAAGATTTAGAATTTTTTTTTCTGGTGCATAATATGACCCCCGCAGACGCCTAGTTTAGGAGTTATAGCGATTTTAAAGTTTTGAATTTTCTTTTTTCTGGTGCATAATATGACCCCCGCAGACGCCTAGTTTAGGAGTTATAGCGATTTTAAAGTTTTGAATTTTCTTTTTTCTGGTGCATAATATGACCCTCGCAGACGCCTAGTTTAGGAGTTATAGCCATTTTAAGATTTAGAATTTTTTTTTCTGGTGCATAATATGACCCCCGCAGACGCCTAGTTTATGAGTTATAGCGATTTTAAAGTTTTGAATTTTTTTTTCTGGTGCATAATATGACCCTCGCAGACGCCTAGTTTAGGAGTTATAGCGATTTTAAAGTTTTGAATTTTCTTTTTTCTGGTGCATAATATGACCCCCGCAGACGCCTAGTTTAGGAGTTATAGTCATTTTAATGTTTTGAATTTTCTTTTTTCTGGTGCCTAATATGACCCTCGCAGACGCCTAGTTTAGGAGTTATAGCCATTTTAAGATTTAGAATTTTTTTTTCTGGTGCATAATATGACCCCCGCAGACGCCTAGTTTAGGAGTTATAGCGATTTTAAAGTTTTGAATTTTCTTTTTTCTGGTGCATAATATGACCCCCGCAGACGCCTAGTTTAGGAGTTATAGCCATTTTAAAGTTTTGAATTTTCTTTTTTCTGGTGCATAATATGACCCTCGCAGACGCCTAGTTTAGGAGTTATAGCCATTTTAAGATTTATAATTTTTTTTGGTGCATAATATGACCCCCGCAGACGCCTAGTTTAGGAGTTATAGCGATTTTAAAGTTTTGAATTTTCTTTTTTCTGGTGCATAATATGACCCTCGCAGACGCCTAGTTTAGGAGTTATAGCGATTTTAAAGTTTTGAATTTTCTTTTTTCTGGTGCATAATATGACCCCCGCAGACGACTAGTTTAGGAGTTATAGCCATTTTAAGATTTAGAATTTTTTTTTCTGGTGCATAATATGACCCCCGCAGACGCCTAGTTTAGGAGTTATAGCGATTTTAAAGTTTTGAATTTTCTTTTTTCTGGTGCATAATATGACCCTCGCAGACGAATAGTTTAGGAGTTATAGCGATTTTAAAGTTCTGAATTTTCTTTTTTCTGGTGCATAATATGACCCTCGCAGACGCCTAGTTTAGGAGTTATAGCCATTTTAAGATTTAGAATTTTTTTTTCTGGTGCATAATATGACCCCCGCAGACGCCTAGTTTAGGAGTTATAGCCATTTTAAAGTTTTGAATATTCTTTTTTCTGGTGCATAATATGACCCTCGCAGACGCCTAGTTTAGGAGTTATAGCCATTTTAAGATTTAGAATTTTTTTTTCTGGTGCATAATATGACCCCCGCAGACGCCTAGTTTAGGAGTTATAGCGATTTTAAAGTTTTGAATTTTCTTTTTTCTGGTGCATAATATGACCCCCGCAGACGCCTAGTTTAGGAGTTATAGCCATTTTAAGATTTAGAATTTTTTTTTCTGATGCATAATATGACCCCCGCAGACGCCTAGTTTAGGAGTTATAGCGATTTTAAAGTTTTGAATTTTCTTTTTTCTGGTGCATAATATGACCCTCGCAGACGCCTAGTTTAGGAGTTATAGCGATTTTAAAGTTTTGAATTTTCTTTTTTCTGGTGCATAATATGACCCTCGCAGACGCCTAGTTTAGGAGTTATAGCCATTTTAAGATTTAGAATTTTTTTTTCTGGTGCATAATATGACCCCCGCAGACGCCTAGTTTATGAGTTATAGCGATTTTAAAGTTTTGAATTTTTTTTTCTGGTGCATAATATGACCCTCGCAGACGCCTAGTTTAGGAGTTATAGCGATTTTAAAGTTTTGAATTTTCTTTTTTCTGGTGCATAATATGACCCCCGCAGACGCCTAGTTTAGGAGTTATAGCCATTTTAAAGTTTTGAATTTTCTTTTTTCTAGTGCATAATATGACCCCCGCAGACGCCTAGTTTAGGAGTTATAGCCATTTTAAGATTTAGAATTTTTTTTTCTGGTGCATAATATGACCCTCGCAGACGCCTAGTTTAGGAGTTATAGCCATTTTAAGATTTAGAATTTTTTTTTCTGGTGCATAATATGACCCCCGCAGACGCCTAGTTTATGAGTTATAGCGATTTTAAAGTTTTGAATTTTCTTTTTTCTGGTGCATAATATGACCCTCGCAGACGCCTAGTTTAGGAGTTATAGCCATTTTAAGATTTGAATTTTTTTTTCTGGTGCATAATATGACCCCTGCAGACGCCTAGTTTATGAGTTATAGCGATTTTAAAGTTTTGAATTTTCTTTTTTCTGGTGCATAATATGACCCTCGCAGACGCCTAGTTTAGGAGTTATAGCCATTTTAAGATTTGAATTTTCTTTTTTCTGGTGCATAATATGACCCCCGCAGACGCCTAGTTTAGGAGTTATAGCGATTTTAAAGTTTTGAATTTTCTTTTTTCTGGTGCATAATATGACCCTCGCAGACGCCTAGTTTAGGAGTTATAGCGATTTTAAAGTTTTGAATTTTTTTTTTTCTGGTGCATAATATGACCCCCGCAGACGCCTAGTTTAGGAGTTATAGCCATTTTAAGATTTGAATTTTTTTTTCTGGTGCATAATATGACCCCCGCAGACGACTAGTTTAGGAGTTATAGCGATTTTAAAGTTTTGAATTTTCTTTTTTCTGGTGCATAATATGACCCTCGCAGACGCCTAGTTTAGGAGTTATAGCCATTTTAAGATTTGAATTTTCTTTTTTCTGGTGCATAATATGACCCCCGCAGACGCCTAGTTTAGGAGTTATAGCGATTTTAAAGTTTTGAATTTTCTTTTTTCTGGTGCATAATGTGACCCTCGCAGACGCCTAGTTTAGGAGTTATAGCGATTTTAAAGTTTTGAATTTTTTTTTTTCTGGTGCATAATATGACCCCCGCAGACGCCTAGTTTAGGAGTTATAGCGATTTTAAAGTTTTGAATTTTTTTTTTTCTGGTGCATAATATGACCCTCGCAGACGCCTAGTTTAGGAGTTATAGCCATTTTAAGATTTAGAATTTTTTTTTCTGGTGCATAATATGACCCCCGCAGACGCCTAGTTTAGGAGTTATAGCGATTTTAAAGTTTTGAATTTTCTTTTTTCTGGTGCATAATATGACCCCCTCAGACGCCTAGTTTAGGAGTTATAGCCATTTTAAGATTTAGAATTTTTTTTTCTGGTGCATAATATGACCCCCGCAGACGCCTAGTTTAGGAGTTATAGCGATTTTAAAGTTTTGAATTTTATTTTTTCTGGTGCATAATATGACCCTCGCAGACGCCTAGTTTAGGAGTTATAGCCATTTTAAGATTTAGAATTTTTTTTTCTGGTGCATAATATGACCCCCGCAGACGCCTAGTTTAGGAGTTATAGCGATTTTAAAGTTTTGAATTTTCTTTTTTCTGGTGCATAATATGACCCCCGCAGACGCCTAGTTTAGGAGTTATAGCGATTTTAAAGTTTTGAATTTTCTTTTTTCTGGTGCATAATATGACCCCCGCAGACGCCTAGTTTAGGAGTTATAGCCATTTTAAAGTTTTGAATTTTCTTTTTTCTGGTGCATAATATGACCCTCGCAGACGCCTAGTTTAGGAGTTATAGCCATTTTAAAGTTTTGAATTTTCTTTTTTCTGGTGCATAATATGACCCCCGCAGACGCCTAGTTTAGGAGTTATAGCCATTTTAAGATTTAGAATTTTTTTTTCTGGTGCATAATATGACCCCCGCAGACGCCTAGTTTAGGAGTTATAGCCATTTTAAAGTTTTGAATTTTCTTTTTTCTGGTGCATAATATGACCCCCGCAGACGCCTAGTTTAGGAGTTATAGCCATTTTAAGATTTAGAATTTTTTTTTCTGGTGCATAATATGACCCCCGCAGACGCCTAGTTTAGGAGTTATAGCGATTTTAAAGTTTTGAATTTTCTTTTTTCTGGTGCATAATATGACCCTCGCAGACGCCTAGTTTAGGAGTTATAGCGATTTTAAAGTTTTGAATTTTCTTTTTTCTGGTGCATAATATGACCCCCGCAGACGCCTAGTTTAGGAGTTATAGCCATTTTAAAATTTAGAATTTTTTTTTCTGGTGCATAATATGACCCCCGCAGACGCCTAGTTTAGGAGTTATAGCCATTTTAAGTTTTGAATTTTCTTTTTTCTGGTGCATAATATGACCCCCGCAGACGCCTAGTTTAGGAGTTATAGCCATTTTAAGATTTAGAATTTTTTTTTCTGGTGCATAATATGACCCCCGCAGACGCCTAGTTTAGGAGTTATAGCGATTTTAAAGTTTTGAATTTTCTTTTTTCTGGTGCATAATATGACCCCCGCAGACGCCTAGTTTAGGAGTTATAGCGATTTTAAAGTTTTGAATTTTCTTTTTTCTGGTGCATAATGTGACCCCCGCAGACGCCTAGTTTAGGAGTTATAGCCATTTTAAAGTTTTGAATTTTCTTTTTTCTGGTGCATAATATGACCCCCGCAGACGCCTAGTTTAGGAGTTATAGCGATTTTAAAGTTTTGAATTTTCTTTTTTCTGGTGCATAATATGACCCCCGCAGACGCCTAGTTTAGGAGTTATAGCCATTTTAAGATTTAGAATTTTTTTTTCTGGTGCATAATATGACCCCCGCAGACGCCTAGTTTAGGAGTTATAGCGATTTTAAAGTTTTGAATTTTCTTTTTTCTGGTGCATAATATGACCCCCGCAGACGCCTAGTTTAGGAGTTATAGCCATTTTAAAGTTTTGAATTTTCTTTTTTCTGGTGCATAATATGACCCCCGCAGACGCCTAGTTTAGGAGTTATAGCCATTTTAAGATTTAGAATTTTTTTTTCTGGTGCATAATATGACCCCCGCAGACGCCTAGTTTAGGAGTTATAGCGATTTTAAAGTTTTGAATTTTCTTTTTTCTGGTGCATAATATGACCCCCGCAGACGCCTAGTTTAGGAGTTATAGCGATTTTAAAGTTTTGAATTTTCTTTTTTCTGGTGCATAATATGACCCCCGCAGACGCCTAGTTTAGGAGTTATAGCCATTTTAGAGTTTTGAATTTTCTTTTTTCTGGTGCATAATATGACCCCCGCAGACGCCTAGTTTAGGAGTTATAGCCATTTTAAAGTTTTGAATTTTCTTTTTTCTGGTGCATAATATGACCCCCGCAGACGCCTAGTTTAGGAGTTATAGCGATTTTAAAGTTTTGAATTTTCTTTTTTCTGGTGCATAATATGACCCCCTCAGACGCCTAGTTTAGGAGTTATAGCCATTTTAAAGTTTTGAATTTTCTTTTTTCTGGTGCATAATATGACCCCCGCAGACGCCTAGTTTAGGAGTTATAGCCATTTTAAGATTTAGAATTTTTTTTTCTGGTGCATAATATGACCCCCGCAGACGCCTAGTTTATGAGTTATAGCGATTTTAAAGTTTTGAATTTTCTTTTTTCTGGTGCATAATATGACCCTCGCAGACGCCTAGTTTAGGAGTTATAGCGATTTTAAAGTTTTGAATTTTCTTTTTTCTGGTGTATAATATGACCCCCGCAGACGCCTAGTTTAGGAGTTATAGCCATTTTAAAGTTTTGAATTTTCTTTTTTCTGGTGCATAATATGAACCTCGCAGACTCCTAGTTTAGGAGTTATAGCCATTTTAAGATTTAGAATTTTTTTTTCTGGTGCATAATATGACCCCCGCAGACGCCTAGTTGAGGAGTTATAGCGATTTTAAAGTTTTGAATTTTCTTTTTTCTGGTGTATAATATGACCCCCGCAGACGCCTAGTTTTGGAGTTATAGCGATTTTAAAGTTTTGAATTTTTTTTTTTCTGGTGCATAATATGACCCCCGCAGACGACTAGTTTAGGAGTTATAGCCATTTTAAGATTTAGAATTTTTTTTTCTGGTGCATAATATGACCCCCGCAGACGCCTAGTTTAGGAGTTATAGCGATTTTAAAGTTTTGAATTTTCTTTTTTCTGGTGCATAATATGACCCCCGCAGACGCCTAGTTTAGGAGTTATATCCATTTTAAGTTTTGAATTTTCTTTTTTCTGGTGCATAATATGACCCCCGCAGACGCCTAGTTTAGGAGTTATAGCCATTTTAAAGTTTTGAATTTTCTTTTTTCTGGTGCATAATATGACCCCCGCAGACGCCTAGTTTAGGAGTTATAGCCATTTTAAGTTTTGAATTTTCTTTTTTCTGGTGCATAATATGACCCCCGCAGAGGCCTAGTTTAGGAGTTATAGCCATTTTAAGATTTAGAATTTTTTTTTCTGGTGCATAATATGACCCCCGCAGACGCCTAGTTTAGGAGTTATAGCGATTTTAAAGTTTTGATTTTTCTTTTTTCTGGTGCATAATATGACCCCCGCAGACGCCTAGTTTAGGAGTTATAGCGATTTTAAAGTTTTGAATTTTCTTTTTTCTGGTGCATAATATGACCCCCGCAGACGCCTAGTTTAGGAGTTATAGCCATTTTAAAGTTTTGAATTTTCTTTTTTCTGGTGCATAATATGACCCCCGCAGACGCCTAGTTTAGGAGTTATAGCGATTTTAAAGTTTTGAATTTTCTTTTTTCTGGTGCATAATATGACCCTCGCAGACGCCTAGTTTAGGAGTTATAGCCATTTTAAGATTTAGAATTTTTTTTTCTGGTGCATAATATGACCCCCCACAGACGCCTAGTTTAGGAGTTATAGCGATTTTAAAGTTTTGAATTTTCTTTTTTCTGGTGCATAATATGACCCTCGCAGACGCCTAGTTTAGGAGTTATAGCGATTTTAAAGTTTTGAATTTTCTTTTTTCTGGTGCATAATATGACCCCCGCAGACGCCTAGTTTAGGAGTTATAGAAATTTTAAGTTTTGAATTTTCTTTTTTCTGGTGCATAATATGACCCCCGCAGACGCCTAGTTTAGGAGTTATAGCCATTTTAAGATTTGAATTTTCGTTTTTGCTGGTGCATAATATGAGACCCGCAGACGCCTAGTTTATGAGTTATAGCGATTTTAAAGTTTTGAATTTTCTTTTTTCTGGTGCATAATATGACCCTCGCAGACGCCTAGTTTAGGAGTTATAGCCATTTTAAGATTTAGAATTTTTTTTTCTGGTGCATAAAATGACCCCCGCAGACGCCTAGTTTATGAGTTATAGCGATTTTAAAGTTTTGAATTTTCTTTTTTCTGGTGTATAATATGACCCCCGCAGACGCCTAGTTTAGGAGTTATAGCCATTTTAAAGTTTTGAATTTTCTTTTTTCTGGTGCAGAATATGACCCCCGCAGACGCCTAGTTTAGGAGTTATAGCCATTTTAAGATTTAGAATTTTTTTTTCTGGTGCATAATATGACCCCCGCAGACGCCTAGTTTAGGAGTTATAGCGATTTTAAAGTTTTGAATTTTCTTTTTTCTGGTGCATAATATGACCCCCGCAGACGCCTAGTTTAGGAGTTATAGCCATTTTAAAGTTTTGAATTTTCTTTTTTCTGGTGCATAATATGACCCCCGCAGACGCCTAGTTTAGGAGTTATAGCCATTTTAAGATTTAGAATTTTTTTTTCTGGTGCATAATATGACCCCCGCAGACGCCTAGTTTATGAGTTATAGCGATTTTAAAGTTTTGAATTTTCTTTTTTCTGGTGCATAATATGACCCTCGCAGACGAATAGTTTAGGAGTTATAGCGATTTTAAAGTTTTGAATTTTCTTTTTTCTGGTGTATAATATGACCCCCGCAGACGCCTAGTTTAGGAGTTATAGCCATTTTAAAGTTTTGAATTTTCTTTTTTCTGGTGCATAATATGAACCTCGCAGACGCCTAGTTTAGGAGTTATAGCCATTTTAAGATTTAGAATTTTTTTTTCTGGTGCATAATATGACCCCCGCAGACGCCTAGTTGAGGAGTTATAGCGATTTTAAAGTTTTGAATTTTCTTTTTTCTGGTGTATAATATGACCCCCGCAGACGCCTAGTTTAGGAGTTATAGCGATTTTAAAGTTTTGAATTTTCTTTTTTCTGGTGCATAATATGAACCTCGCAGACGCCTAGTTTAGGAGTTATAGCGATTTTAAAGTTTTTAATTTTCTTTTTACTGGTGCATAATATGACCCTCGCAGACGCCTAGTTTAGGAGTTATAGCCATTTTAAGATTTAGAATTTTTTTTTCTGGTGCATAATATGACCCCCGCAGACGCCTAGTTTAGGAGTTATAGCGATTTTAAAGTTTTGAATTTTCTTTTTTCTGGTGCATAATATGACCCCCGCAGACGCCTAGTTTAGGAGTTATAGCCATTTTAAGATTTAGAATTTTTTTTTCTGGTGCATAATATGACCCCCGCAGACGCCTAGTTTAGGAGTTATAGCGATTTTAAAGTTTTGAATTTTTTTTTTTCTGGTGCATAATATGATCCCCGCAGACGACTAGTTTAGGAGTTATAGCCATTTTAAGATTTAGAATTTTTTTTTCTGGTGCATAATATGACCCCCGCAGACGCCTAGTTTAGGAGTTATAGCGATTTTAAAGTTTTGAATTTTCTTTTTTCTGGTGCATAATATGACCCCCGCAGACGCCTAGTTTAGGAGTTATATCCATTTTAAGTTTTGAATTTTCTTTTTTCTGGTGCATAATATGACCCCCGCAGACGCCTAGTTTAGGAGTTATAGCGATTTTAAAGTTTTGAATTTTCTTTTTTCTGGTGCATAATATGACCCCCGCAGACGCCTAGTTTAGGAGTTATAGCCATTTTAAAGTTTTGAATTTTCTTTTTTCTGGTGCATAATATGACCCCCGCAGACGCCTAGTTTAGGAGTTATAGCGATTTTAAAGTTTTGAATTTTCTTTTTTCTGGTGCATAATATGACCCTCGCAGACGCCTAGTTTAGGAGTTATAGCCATTTTAAGATTTAGAATTTCTTTTTCTGGTGCATAATATGACCCCCCACAGACGCCTAGTTTAGGAGTTATAGCGATTTTAAAGTTTTGAATTTTCTTTTTTCTGGTGCATAATATGACCCTCGCAGACGCCTAGTTTAGGAGTTATAGCGATTTTAAAGTTTTGAATTTTCTTTTTTCTGGTGCATAATATGACCCCCGCAGACGCCTAGTTTAGGAGTTATAGAAATTTTAAGTTTTGAATTTTCTTTTTTCTGGTGCATAATATGACCCCCGCAGACGCCTAGTTTAGGAGTTATAGCCATTTTAAGATTTGAATTTTCGTTTTTGCTGGTGCATAATATGAGACCCGCAGACGCCTAGTTTATGAGTTATAGCGATTTTAAAGTTTTGAATTTTCTTTTTTCTGGTGCATAATATGACCCTCGCAGACGCCTAGTTTAGGAGTTATAGCCATTTTAAGATTTAGAATTTTTTTTTCTGGTGCATAAAATGACCCCCGCAGACGCCTAGTTTATGAGTTATAGCGATTTTAAAGTTTTGAATTTTCTTTTTTCTGGTGTATAATATGACCCCCGCAGACGCCTAGTTTAGGAGTTATAGCCATTTTAAAGTTTTGAATTTTCTTTTTTCTGGTGCAGAATATGACCCCCGCAGACGCCTAGTTTAGGAGTTATAGCCATTTTAAGATTTAGAATTTTTTTTTCTGGTGCATAATATGACCCCCGCAGACGCCTAGTTTAGGAGTTATAGCGATTTTAAAGTTTTGAATTTTCTTTTTTCTGGTGCATAATATGACCTCCGCAGACGCCTAGTTTAGGAGTTATAGCCATTTTAAGATTTAGAATTTTTTTTCTGGTGCATAATATGACCCCCGCAGACGCCTAGTTTAGGAGTTATAGCCATTTTAAGATTTAGAATTTTTTTTTCTGGTGCATAATATGACCCCCGCAGACGCCTAGTTTATGAGTTATAGCGATTTTAAAGTTTTGAATTTTCTTTTTTCTTATGCATAATATGACCCTCGCAGACGCCTAGTTTAGGAGTTATAGCGATTTTAAAGTTTTGAATTTTCTTTTTTCTGGTGTATAATATGACCCCCGCAGACGCCTAGTTTAAGAGTTATAGCCATTTTAAAGTTTTGAATTTTCTTTTTTCTGGTGCATAATATGACCCCCGCAGACGCCTAGTTTAGGAGTTATAGCCATTTTAAGATTTTGAATTTTTTTTTCTGGTGCATAATATGACCCCCGCAGACGCCTAGTTTAGGAGTTATAGCCATTTTAAAGTTTTGAATTTTCTTTTTTCTGGTGCATAATATGACCCTCGCAGACGCCTAGTTTAGGAGTTATAGCGATTTTAAAGTTTTGAATTTTCTTTTTTCTGGTGCATAATATGACCCCCGCACACGCCTAGTTTAGGAGTTATAGCCATTTTAAGATTTAGAATTTTTTTTTCTGGTGCATAATATGACCCCCGCAGACGCCTAGTTTAGGAGTTATAGCGATTTTAAAGTTTTGAATTTTCTTTTTTCTGGTGCATAATATGACCCCCGCAGACGCCTAGTTTAGGAGTTATAGCCATTTTAAGATTTATAATTTTTTTTGGTGCATAATATGACCCCCGCAGACGCCTAGTTTAGGAGTTATAGCGATTTTAAAGTTTTGAATTTTCTTTTTTCTGGTGCATAATATGACCCTCGCAGACGCCAAGTTTAGGAGTTATAGCGATTTTAAAGTTTTGAATTTTCTTTTTTCTGGTGCATAATATGACCCCCGCAGACGCCTAGTTTAGGAGTTATAGTCATTTTAAAGTTTTGAATTTTCTTTTTTCTGGTGCATAATATGACCCTCGCAGACGCCTAGTTTAGGAGTTATAGCCATTTTAAGATTTAGAATTTTTTTTTCTGGTGCATAATATGACCCCCGCAGACGCCTAGTTTAGGAGTTATAGCGATTTTAAAGTTTTGAATTTTCTTTTTTCTGGTGCATAATATGACCCTCGCAGACGCCTAGTTTAGGAGTTATAGCCATTTTAAGATTTAGAATTTTTTTTTCTGGTGCATAATATGACCCCCGCAGACGCCTAGTTTAGGAGTTATAGCCATTTTAAAGTTTTGAATATTCTTTTTTCTGGTGCATAATATGACCCTCGCAGACGCCTAGTTTAGGAGTTATAGCCATTTTAAGATTTAGAATTTTTTTTTCTGGTGCATAATATGACCCCCGCAGACGCCTAGTTTAGGAGTTATAGCGATTTTAAAGTTTTGAATTTTCTTTTTTCTGGTGCATAATATGACCCCCGCAGACGCCTAGTTTAAGAGTTATAGCCATTTTAAGTTTTGAATTTTCTTTTTTCTGGTACATAATATGAACCCCGCAGACGCCTAGTTTAGGAGTTATAGCCATTTTAAGTTTTGAATTTTCTTTTTTCTGGTGCATAATATGACCCCCGCAGACGCCTAGTTTAGGAGTTATAGCCATTTTAAGATTTAGAATTTTTTTTTCTGGTGCATAATATGACCCCCGCAGACGCCTAGTTTATGAGTTATAGCGATTTTAAAGTTTTGAATTTTCTTTTTTCTGGTGCATAATGTGACCCTCGCAGACGCCTAGTTTAGGAGTTATAGCGATTTTAAAGTTTTGAATTTTCTTTTTTCTGGTGCATAATATGACCCCCGCAGACGCCTAGTTTAGGAGTTATAGCCATTTTAAAGTTTTGAATTTTCTTTTTTCTGGTGCATAATATGACCCCCGCAGACGCCTAGTTTAGGAGTTATAGCCATTTTAAGATTTAGAATTTTTTTTTCTGGTGCATAATATGACCCCCGCAGACGCCTAGTTTAGGAGTTATAGCCATTTTAAAGTTTTGAATATTCTTTTTTCTGGTGCATAATATGACCCTCGCAGACGCCTAGTTTAGGAGTTATAGCCATTTTAAGATTTAGAATTTTTTTTTCTGGTGCATAATATGACCCCCGCAGACGCCTAGTTTAGGAGTTATAGCGATTTTAAAGTTTTGAATTTTCTTTTTTCTGGTGCATAATATGACCCCCGCAGACGCCTAGTTTAAGAGTTATAGCCATTTTAAGTTTTGAATTTTCTTTTTTCTGGTACATAATATGAACCCCGCAGACGCCTAGTTTAGGAGTTATAGCCATTTTAAGTTTTGAATTTTCTTTTTTCTGGTGCATAATATGACCCCCGCAGACGCCTAGTTTAGGAGTTATAGCCATTTTAAGATTTAGAATTTTTTTTTCTGGTGCATAATATGACCCCCGCAGACGCCTAGTTTAGGAGTTATAGCCATTTTAAGTTCTGAATTTTTTTTTTCTGGTGCATAATATGACCTCCGCAGACGCCTAGTTTAGGAGTTATAGCCATTTTAAAGTTTTGAATTTTCTTTTTTCTGGTGCATAATATGACCCCCGCAGACGCCTAGTTTAGGAGTTATAGCGATTTTAAAGTTTTGTATTTTCTTTTTTCTGGTGCATAATATGACCCCCGCAGACGCCTAGTTTAGGAGTTATAGCCATTTTAAAGTTTTGAATTTTCTTTTTCTGGTGCATAATATGACCCTCGCAGACGCCTAGTTTAGGAGTTATAGCCATTTTAAGATTTAGAATTTTTTTTTCTGGTGCATAATATGACCCCCGCAGACGCCTAGTTTAGGAGTTATAGCGATTTTAAAGTTTTGAATTTTCTTTTTTCTGGTGCATAATATGACCCCCGCAGACGCCTAGTTTAGGAGTTATAGCCAGTTTAAGATTTAGAATTTTTTTTTCTGGTGCATAATATGACCCCCGCAGACGCCTAGTTTAGGAGTTATAGCCATTTTAAAGTTTTGAATTTTCTTTTTTCTGGTGCATAATATGACCCTCGCAGACGCCTAGTTTAGGGGTTATAGCCATTTTAAGATTTAGAATTTTTTTTTCTGGTGCATAATATGACCCCCGCAGACGCCTAGTTTAGGAGTTATAGCCATTTTAAAGTTTTGAATATTCTTTTTTCTGGTGCATAATATGACCCTCGCAGACGCCTAGTTTAGGAGTTATAGCCATTTTAAGATTTAGAATTTTTTTTTCCGGTGCATAATATGACCCCCGCAGACGCCTAGTTTAGCAGTTATAGCGATTTTAAAGTTTTGAATTTTCTTTTTTCTGGTGCATAATATGACCCCCGCAGACGCCTAGTTTAGGAGTTATAGCCATTTTAAGATTTAGAATTTTATTTCTGGTGCATAATATGACCCCCGCAGACGCGTAGCTTACGAGTTATTGCGATTTTAAAGTTTTGAATTTTCTTTTTTCTGGTGCATAATATGACCCCCGCAGACGCCTAGTTTAGGAGTTATAGCCATTTTAAGATTTGAATTTTCTTTTTTCTGGTGCATAATATGACCCCCGCAGACGCCTAGTTTAGGAGTTATAGCCATTTTAAGATTTAGAATTTTTTTTTCTGGTGCATAATATGACCCCCGCAGACGCCTAGCTTAGGAGTTATAGCGATTTTAAAGTTTTGAATTTTCTTTTTTCTGGTGCATAATATGACCTCCGCAGACGCCTAGTTTAGGAGTTATAGCCATTTTAAGATTTAGAATTTTTTTTTCTGGTGCATAATATGACCCCCGCAGACGCCTAGTTTAGGAGTTATAGCCATTTTAAGTTCTGAATTTTCTTTTTTCTGGTGCATAATATGACCTCCGCAGACGCCTAGTTTAGGAGTTATAGCCATTTTAAAGTTTTGAATTTTCTTTTTTCTGGTGCATAATATGACCCCCGCAGACGCCTAGTTTAGGAGTTATAGCGATTTTAAAGTTTTGTATTTTCTTTTTTCTGGTGCATAATATGACCCCCGCAGACGCCTAGTTTAGGAGTTATAGCCATTTTAAAGTTTTGAATTTTCTTTTTTCTGGTGCATAATATGACCCTCGCAGACGCCTAGTTTAGGAGTTATAGCCACTTTAAAGTTTTGAATTTTCTTTTTTCTGGTGCATAATATGACCCTCGCAGACGCCTAGTTTAGGAGTTATAGCCATTTTAAAATTTAGTATTTTTTTTTCTGGTGCATAATATGACCCCCGCAGACGCCTAGTTTAGGAGTTATAGCGATTTTAAAGTTTTGAATTTTCTTTTTTCTGGTGCATAATATGACCCTCGCAGACGCCTAGTTTAGGAGTTATAGCGATTTTAAAGTTTTGAACTTTCTTTTTTCTGGTGCATAATATGACCCCCGCAGACGCCTAGTTTACGAGTTATAGCGATTTTAAAGTTTTGAATTTTCTTTTTTCTGGTGCATAATATGACCCTCGCAGACGCGTAGCTTACGAGTTATTGCGATTTTAAAGTTTTGAATTTTCTTTTTTCTGGTGCATAATATGACCCGCGCAGACGCCTAGTTTAGGAGTTATAGCCATTTTAAGTTCTGAATTTTTTTTTTCTGGTGCATAATATCACCCCCGCAGACGCCTAGTTTAGGAGTTATAGCGATTTTAAAGTTTTGTATTTTCTTTTTTCTGGTGCATAATATGACCCCCGCAGACGCCTAGTTTAGGAGTTATAGCCATTTTAAAGTTTTGAATTTTCTTTTTTCTGGTGCATAATATGACCCCCGCAGACGCCTAGTTTTGGAGTTATAGCCATTTTAAAGTTTTGAATATTCTTTTTTCTGGTGCATAATATGACCCTCGCAGACGCCTAGTTTAGGAGTTATAGCCATTTTAAGATTTAGAATTTTTTTTTCTGGTGCATAATATGACCCCCGCAGACGCCTAGTTTAGGAGTTATAGCGATTTTAAAGCTTTGAATTTTCTTTTTTCTGGTGCATAATATGACCCCCGCAGACGCCTAGTTTAGGAGTTATAGCCATTTTAAGATTTAGAATTTTTTTTTCTGGTGCATAATATGACCCTCGCAGACGCCTAGTTTAGGAGTTATAGCGATTTTAAGTTCTGAATTTTTTTTTTCTGGTGCATAATATGACCCCCGCAGACGCCTAGTTTAGGAGTTATAGCCATTTTAAAGTTTTGAATTTTCTTTTTTCTGGTGCATAATATGACCCCCGCATACGCCTAGTTTAGGAGTTATAGCCATTTTAAGATTTAGAATTTTTTTTTCTGGTGCATGAAATGACCCCCGCAGACGCCTAGTTTAGGAGTTATAGCGATTTTAAAGTTTTGAATTTTCTTTTTTCTGGTGCATAATATGACCCCCGCAGACGCCTAGTTTAGGAGTTATAGCCATTTTAAGATTTAGAATTTTTTTTTCTGGTGCATAATATGACCCTCGCAGACGCCTAGTTTAGGAGTTATAGCCATTTTAAGATTTAGAATTTTTTTTTCTGGTGCATAATATGACCCCCGCAGACGCCTAGTTTAGGAGTTATAGCCATTTTAAAGTTTTGAATATTCTTTTTTCTGGTGCATAATATGACCCTCGCAGACGCCTAGTTTAGGAGTTATAGCCATTTTAAGATTTAGAATTTTTTTTTCTGGTGCATAATATGACCCTCGCAGACGCCTAGTTTAGGAGTTATAGCGATTTTAAAGTTTTGAATTTTCTTTTTTCTGGTGCATAATATGACCCCCGCAGACGCCTAGTTTAGGAGTTATAGCCATTTTAAAGTTTTGAATTTTCTTTTTTCTGGTGCATAATATGACCCCCGCAGACGCCTAGTTTAGGAGTTATAGCCATTTTAAGATTTAGAATTTTTTTTCTGGTGCATAATATGACCCCCGCAGACGCCTAGTTTAGGAGTTATAGCGATTTTAAAGTTTTGAATTTTATTTTTTCTGGTGCATAATATGACCTCCGCAGACGCCTAGTTTAGGAGTTATAGCCATTTTAAGATTTAGAATTTTTTCTTCTGGTGCATAATATGACCCCAGCAGACGCCTAGTTTAGGAGTTATAGCCATTTTAAGTTCTGAATTTTTTTTTCTGGTGCATAATATGACCTCCGCAGACGCCTAGTTTAGGAGTTATAGCCATTTTAAAGTTTTGAATTTTCTTTTTTCTGGTGCATAATATGACCCCCGCAGACGCCTAGTTTAGGAGTTATAGCGATTTTAAAGTTTTGTATTTTCTTTTTTCTGGTGCATAATATGACCCCCGCAGACGCCTTGTTTAGGAGTTATAGCCATTTTAAAGTTTTGAATTTTCTTTTTTCTGGTGCATAATATGACCCTCGCAGACGCCTAGTTTAGGGGTTATAGCCATTTTAAGATTTAGAATTTTTTTTTCTGGTGCATAATATGACCCGCGCAGACGCCTAGTTTAGGAGTTATAGCCATTTTAAGTTCTGAATTTTTTTTTTCTGGTGCATAATATCACCCCCGCAGACGCCTAGTTTAGGAGTTATAGCGATTTTAAAGTTTTGTATTTTCTTTTTTCTGGTGCATAATATGACCCCCGCAGACGCCTAGTTTAGGAGTTATAGCCATTTTAAAGTTTTGAATTTTCTTTTTTCTGGTGCATAATATGACCCCCGCAGACGCCTAGTTTTGGAGTTATAGCCATTTTAAAGTTTTGAATATTCTTTTTTCTGGTGCATAATATGACCCTCGCAGACGCCTAGTTTAGGAGTTATAGCCATTTTAAGATTTAGAATTTTTTTTTCTGGTGCATAATATGACCCCCGCAGACGCCTAGTTTAGGAGTTATAGCGATTTTAAAGCTTTGAATTTTCTTTTTTCTGGTGCATAATATGACCCCCGCAGACGCCTAGTTTAGGAGTTATAGCCATTTTAAGATTTAGAATTTTTTTTTCTGGTGCATAATATGACCCTCGCAGACGCCTAGTTTAGGAGTTATAGCGATTTTAAGTTCTGAATTTTTTTTTTCTGGTGCATAATATGACCCCCGCAGACGCCTAGTTTAGGAGTTATAGCCATTTTAAAGTTTTGAATTTTCTTTTTTCTGGTGCATAATATGACCCCCGCATACGCCTAGTTTAGGAGTTATAGCCATTTTAAGATTTAGAATTTTTTTTTCTGGTGCATGAAATGACCCCCGCAGACGCCTAGTTTAGGAGTTATAGCGATTTTAAAGTTTTGAATTTTCTTTTTTCTGGTGCATAATATGACCCCCGCAGACGCCTAGTTTAGGAGTTATAGCCATTTTAAGATTTAGAATTTTTTTTTCTGGTGCATAATATGACCCTCGCAGACGCCTAGTTTAGGAGTTATAGCCATTTTAAGATTTAGAATTTTTTTTTCTGGTGCATAATATGACCCCCGCAGACGCCTAGTTTAGGAGTTATAGCCATTTTAAAGTTTTGAATATTCTTTTTTCTGGTGCATAATATGACCCTCGCAGACGCCTAGTTTAGGAGTTATAGCCATTTTAAGATTTAGAATTTTTTTTTCTGGTGCATAATATGACCCTCGCAGACGCCTAGTTTAGGAGTTATAGCGATTTTAAAGTTTTGAATTTTCTTTTTTCTGGTGCATAATATGACCCCCGCAGACGCCTAGTTTAGGAGTTATAGCCATTTTAAAGTTTTGAATTTTCTTTTTTCTGGTGCATAATATGACCCCCGCAGACGCCTAGTTTAGGAGTTATAGCCATTTTAAGATTTAGAATTTTTTTTCTGGTGCATAATATGACCCCCGCAGACGCCTAGTTTAGGAGTTATAGCGATTTTAAAGTTTTGAATTTTATTTTTTCTGGTGCATAATATGACCTCCGAAGACGCCTAGTTTAGGAGTTATAGCCATTTTAAGATTTAGAATTTTTTCTTCTGGTGCATAATATGACCCCAGCAGACGCCTAGTTTAGGAGTTATAGCCATTTTAAGTTCTGAATTTTTTTTTCTGGTGCATAATATGACCTCCGCAGACGCCTAGTTTAGGAGTTATAGCCATTTTAAAGTTTTGAATTTTCTTTTTTCTGGTGCATAATATGACCCCCGCAGACGCCTAGTTTAGGAGTTATAGCGATTTTAAAGTTTTGTATTTTCTTTTTTCTGGTGCATAATATGACCCCCGCAGACGCCTTGTTTAGGAGTTATAGCCATTTTAAAGTTTTGAATTTTCTTTTTTCTGGTGCATAATATGACCCTCGCAGACGCCTAGTTTAGGGGTTATAGCCATTTTAAGATTTAGAATTTTTTTTTCTGGTGCATAATATGACCCCCGCAGACGCCTAGTTAAGGAGTTATAGCCATTTTAAAGTTTTGAATTTTCTTTTTTCTGGTGCATAATATGACCCCCGCAGACGCCTAGTTTAGGAGTTATAGCCATTTTAAGATTTAGAATTTTTTTTTCTGGTGCATAATATGACCCCCGCAGACGCCTAGTTTAGGAGTTATAGCCATTTTAAGATTTAGAATTTTTTTTTCTGGTGCATAATATGACCCTCGCAGACGCCTAGTTTAGGAGTTATAGCCATTTTAAGATTTAGAATTTTTTTTTCTGGTGCATAATATGACCCCCGCAGACGCCTAGTTTAGGAGTTATAGCCATTTTAAAGTTTTGAATATTCTTTTTTCTGGTGCATAATATGACCCTCGCAGACGCCTAGTTTAGGAGTTATAGCCATTTTAAGATTTAGAATTTTTTTTTCTGGTGCATAATATGACCCTCGCAGACGCCGAGTTTAGGAGTTATAGCGATTTTAAAGTTTTGAATTTTCTTTTTTCTGGTGCATAATATGACCCCCGCAGACGCCTAGTTTAGGAGTTATAGCCATTTTAAAGTTTTGAATTTTCTTTTTTCTGGTGCATAATATGACCCCCGCAGACGCCTAGTTTAGGAGTTATAGCCATTTTAAGATTTAGAATTTTTTTTTCTGGTGCATAATATGACCCCCGCAGACGCCTAGTTTAGGAGTTATAGCGATTTTAAAGTTTTGAATTTTATTTTTTCTGGTGCATAATATGACCTCCGCAGACGCCTAGTTTAGGAGTTATAGCCATTTTAAGATTTAGAATTTTTTTTTCTGGTGCATAATATGACCCCCGCAGACGCCTAGTTTAGGAGTTATAGCCATTTTAAAGTTTTGAATATTCTTTTTTCTGGTGCATAATATGACCCTCGCAGACGCCTAGTTTAGGAGTTATAGCCATTTTAAGATTTAGAATTTTTTTTTCTGGTGCATAATATGACCCTCGCAGACGCCGAGTTTAGGAGTTATAGCGATTTTAAAGTTTTGAATTTTCTTTTTTCTGGTGCATAATATGACCCCCGCAGACGCCTAGTTTAGGAGTTATAGCCATTTTAAAGTTTTGAATTTTCTTTTTTCTGGTGCATAATATGACCCCCGCAGACGCCTAGTTTAGGAGTTATAGCCATTTTAAGTTCTGAATTTTTTTTTTCTGGTGCATAATATGACCCTCGCAGACGCCGAGTTTAGGAGTTATAGCGATTTTAAAGTTTTGAATTTTCTTTTTTCTGGTGCATAATATGACCCCCGCAGACGCCTAGTTTAGGAGTTATAGCGATTTTAAAGTTTTGTATTTTCTTTTTTCTGGTGCATAATATGACCCCCGCAGACGCCTTGTTTAGGAGTTATAGCCATTTTAAAGTTTTGAATTTTCTTTTTTCTGGTGCATAATATGACCCTCGCAGACGCCTAGTTTAGGGGTTATAGCCATTTTAAGATGTAGAATTTTTTTTTCTGGTGCATAATATGACCCCCGCAGACGCCTAGTTTAGGAGTTATAGCCATTTTAAAGTTTTGAATTTTCTTTTTTCTGGTGCATAATATGACCCCCGCAGACGCCTAGTTTAGGAGTTATAGCCATTTTAAGATTTAGAATTTTTTTTTCTGGTGCATAATATGACCCCCGCAGACGCCTAGTTTAGGGGTTATAGCCATTTTAAGATTTAGAATTTTTTTTTCTGGTGCATAATATGACCCCGCAGACGCCTAGTTTAGGAGTTATAGCCATTTTAAAGTTTTGAATTTTCTTTTTTCTGGTGCATAATATGACCCTCGCAGACGCCTAGTTTAGGAGTTATAGCCATTTTAAGATTTAGAATTTTTTTTTCTGGTGCATAATATGACCCCCGCAGACGCCTAGTTTAGGAGTTATAGCGATTTTAAAGTTTTGAATTTTCTTTTTTCTGGTGCATAATATGACCCCCGCAGACGCCTAGTTTAGGAGTTATAGCCATTTTAAGATTTAGAATTTTTTTTTCTGGTGCATAATATGACCCCCGCAGACGCCTAGTTTAGGAGTTATAGCCATTTTAAAGTTTTGAATTTTCTTTTTTCTGGTGCATAATATGACCCTCGCAGACGCCTAGTTTAGGGGTTATAGCCATTTTAAGATTTAGAATTTTTTTTTCTGGTGCATAATATGACCCCCGCAGACGCCTAGTTTAGGAGTTATAGCCATTTTAAAGTTTTGAATATTATTTTTTCTGGTGCATAATATGACCCTCGCAGACGCCTAGTTTAGGAGTTATAGCCATTTTAAGATTTAGAATTTTTTTTTCTGGTGCATAATATGACCCCCGCAGACGCCTAGTTTAGGAGTTATAGCGATTTTAAAGTTTTGAATTTTCTTTTTTCTGGTGCATAATATGACCCCCGCAGACGCCTAGTTTAGGAGTTATAGCCATTTTAAGATTTAGAATTTTATTTCTGGTGCATAATATGACCCCCGCAGACGCGTAGCTTACGAGTTATTGCGATTTTAAAGTTTTGAATTTTCTTTTTTCTGGTGCATAATATGACCCCCGCAGACGCCTAGTTTAGGAGTTATAGCCATTTTAAGATTTGAATTTTCTTTTTTCTGGTGCATAATATGACCCCCGCAGACGCCTAGTTTAGGAGTTATAGCCATTTTAAGATTTAGAATTTTTTTTTCTGGTGCATAATATGACCCCCGCAGACGCCTAGCTTAGGAGTTATAGCGATTTTAAAGTTTTGAATTTTCTTTTTTCTGGTGCATAATATGACCCCCGCAGACGCCTAGTTTAGGAGTTATAGCCATTTTAAGATTTAGAATTTTTTTTTCTGGTGCATAATATGACCCCCGCAGACGCCTAGTTTAGGGGTTATAGCCATTTTAAAGTTTTGAATTTTCTTTTTTCTGGTGCATAATATGACCCTCGCAGACGCCTAGTTTAGGAGTTATAGCCATTTTAAGATTTAGAATTTTTTTTTCTGGTGCATAATATGACCCTCGCAGACGCCTAGTTTAGGAGTTATAGCGATTTTAAAGTTTTGAATTTTCTTTTTTCTGGTGCATAATATGACCCCCGCAGACGCCTAGTTTAGGAGTTATAGCCATTTTAAAGTTTTGAATTTTCTTTTTACTGGTGCATAATATGACCCTCGCAGACGCCTAGTTTAGGAGTTATAGCGATTTTAAAGTTTTGAATTTTCTTTTTTCTGGTGCATAATATGACCTCCGCAGACGCCTAGTTTAGGAGTTATAGCCATTTTAAGATTTAGAATTTTTTTTTCTGGTGCATAATATGACCCTCGCAGACGCCTAGTTTAGGAGTTATAGCCATTTTAAGATTTAGTATTTTTTTTTCTGGTGCATAATATGACCCCCGCAGACGCCTAGTTTAGGAGTTATAGCGATTTTAAAGTTTTGAATTTTCTTTTTTCTGGTGCATAATATGACCCTCGCAGACGCCTAGTTTAGGAGTTATAGCGATTTTAAAGTTTTGAATTTTAAGATTTAGAATTTTTTTTTCTGGTGCATAATATGACCCCCGCAGACGCCTAGTTTAGGAGTTATAGCGATTTTAAAGTTTTGAATTTTCTTTTTTCTGGTGCATAATATGACCCTAGCAACCTAGTTTAGGAGTTATAGCGATTTTAAAGTTTTGTATTTTCTTTTTTCTGGTGCATAATATGACCCCCGCAGACGCCTTGTTTAGGAGTTATAGCCATTTTAAAGTTTTGAATTTTCTTTTTTCTGGTGCATAATATGACCCTCGCAGACGCCTAGTTTAGGGGTTATAGCCATTTTAAGATTTAGAATTTTTTTTTCTGGTGCATAATATGACCCCCGCAGACGCCTAGTTTAGGAGTTATAGCCATTTTAAAGTTTTGAATTTTCTTTTTTCTGGTGCATAATATGACCCCCGCAGACGCCTAGTTTAGGAGTTATAGCCATTTTAAGATTTAGAATTTTTTTTTCTGGTGCATAATATGACCCCCGCAGACGCCTAGTTTAGGGGTTATAGCCATTTTAAGATTTAGAATTTTTTTTTCTGGTGCATAATATGACCCCCGCAGACGCCTAGTTTAGGAGTTATAGCGATTTTAAAGTTTTGAATTTTCTTTTTTCTGGTGCATAATATGACCCTCGCAGACGCCTAGTTTAGGAGTTATAGCCATTTTAAGATTTAGAATTTTTTTTTCTGGTGCATAATATGACCCTCGCAGACGCCTAGTTTAGGGGTTATAGCCATTTTAAGATTTAGAATTTTTTTTTCTGGTGCATAATATGACCCCCGCAGACGCCTAGTTTAGGAGTTATAGCGATTTTAAAGTTTTGAATTTTCTTTTTTCTGGTGCATAATATGACCCTCGCAGACGCCTAGTTTAGGAGTTATAGCGATTTTAAAGTTTTGAATTTTAAGATTTAGAATTTTTTTTTCTGGTGCATAATATGACCCCCGCAGACGCCTAGTTTAGGAGTTATAGCGATTTTAAAGTTTTGTATTTTCTTTTTTCTGGTGCATAATATGACCCCCGCAGACGCCTTGTTTAGGAGTTATAGCCATTTTAAAGTTTTGAATTTTCTTTTTTCTGGTGCATAATATGACCCTCGCAGACGCCTAGTTTAGGGGTTATAGCCATTTTAAGATTTAGAATTTTTTTTTCTGGTGCATAATATGACCCCCGCAGACGCCTAGTTTAGGAGTTATAGCCATTTTAAAGTTTTGAATTTTCTTTTTTCTGGTGCATAATATGACCCCCGCAGACGCCTAGTTTAGGAGTTATAGCCATTTTAAGATTTAGAATTTTTTTTTCTGGTGCATAATATGACCCCCGCAGACGCCTAGTTTAGGAGTTATAGCCATTTTAAAGTTTTGAATTTTCTTTTTTCTGGTGCATAATATGACCCCGCAGACGCCTAGTTTAGGAGTTATAGCGATTTTAAAGTTTTGAATTTTCTTTTTTCTGGTGCATAATATGACCCCCGCAGACGCCTAGTTTAGGAGTTATAGCCATTTTAAGATTTAGAATTTTTTTTTCTGGTGCATAATATGACCCCCGCAGACGCCTAGTTTAGGAGTTATAGCCATTTTAAAGTTTTGAATTTTCTTTTTTCTGGTGCATAATATGACCCTCGCTGACGCCTAGTTTAGGGGTTATAGCCATTTTAAGATTTAGAATTTTTTTTTCTGGTGCATAATATGACCCCCGCAGACGCCTAGTTTAGGAGTTATAGCCATTTTAAAGTTTTGAATATTATTTTTTCTGGTGCATAATATGACCCTCGCAGACGCCTAGTTTAGGAGTTATAGCCATTTTAAGATTTAGAATTTTTTTTTCTGGTGCATAATATGACCCCCGCAGACGCCTAGTTTAGGAGTTATAGCGATTTTAAAGTTTTGAATTTTCTTTTTTCTGGTGCATAATATGACCCCCGCAGACGCCTAGTTTAGGAGTTATAGCCATTTTAAGATTTAGAATTTTATTTCTGGTGCATAATATGACCCCCGCAGACGCGTAGCTTACGAGTTATTGCGATTTTAAAGTTTTGAATTTTCTTTTTTCTGGTGCATAATATGACCCCCGCAGACGCCTAGTTTAGGAGTTATAGCCATTTTAAGATTTGAATTTTCTTTTTTCTGGTGCATAATATGACCCCCGCAGACGCCTAGTTTAGGAGTTATAGCCATTTTAAGATTTAGAATTTTTTTTTCTGGTGCATAATATGACCCCCGCAGACGCCTAGCTTAGGAGTTATAGCGATTTTAAAGTTTTGAATTTTCTTTTTTCTGGTGCATAATATGACCCCCGCAGACGCCTAGTTTAGGAGTTATAGCCATTTTAAGATTTAGAATTTTTTTTTCTGGTGCATAATATGACCCCCGCAGACGCCTAGTTTAGGAGTTATAGCCATTTTAAGTTCTGAATTTTCTTTTTTCTGGTGCATAATATGACCTCCGCAGACGCCTAGTTTAGGAGTTATAGCCATTTTAAAGTTTTGAATTTTCTTTTTTCTGGTGCATAATATGACCCCCGCAGACGCCTAGTTTAGGAGTTATAGCGATTTTAAAGTTTTGTATTTTCTTTTTTCTGGTGCATAATATGACCCCCGCAGACGCCTAGTTTAGGGGTTATAGCCATTTTAAAGTTTTGAATTTTCTTTTTTCTGGTGCATAATATGACCCTCGCAGACGCCTAGTTTAGGAGTTATAGCCATTTTAAGATTTAGAATTTTTTTTTCTGGTGCATAATATGACCCTCGCAGACGCCTAGTTTAGGAGTTATAGCGATTTTAAAGTTTTGAATTTTCTTTTTTCTGGTGCATAATATGACCCCCGCAGACGCCTAGTTTAGGAGTTATAGCCATTTTAAAGTTTTGAATTTTCTTTTTACTGGTGCATAATATGACCCTCGCAGACGCCTAGTTTAGGAGTTATAGCGATTTTAAAGTTTTGAATTTTCTTTTTGCTGGTGCGTAATATGACCTCCGCAGACGCCTAGTTTAGGAGTTATAGCCATTTTAAGATTTAGAATTTTTTTTTCTGGTGCATAATATGACCCTCGCAGACGCCTAGTTTAGGAGTTATAGCCATTTTAAGATTTAGTATTTTTTTTTCTGGTGCATAATATGACCCCCGCAGACGCCTAGTTTAGGAGTTATAGCGATTTTAAAGTTTTGAATTTTCTTTTTTCTGGTGCATAATATGACCCTCGCAGACGCCTAGTTTAGGAGTTATAGCGATTTTAAAGTTTTGAGTTTTAAGATTTAGAATTTTTTTTTCTGGTGCATAATATGACCCCCGCAGACGCCTAGTTTAGGAGTTATAGCCATTTTAAGTTCTGAATTTTCTTTTTTCTGGTGCATAATATGACCTCCGCAGACGCCTAGTTTAGGAGTTATAGCCATTTTAAAGTTTTGAATTTTCTTTTTTCTGGTGCATAATATGACCCCCGCAGACGCCTAGTTTAGGAGTTATAGCGATTTTAAAGTTTTGTATTTTCTTTTTTCTGGTGCATAATATGACCCCCGCAGACGCCTAGTTTAGGGGTTATAGCCATTTTAAAGTTTTGAATTTTCTTTTTTCTGGTGCATAATATGACCCTCGCAGACGCCTAGTTTAGGAGTTATAGCCATTTTAAGATTTAGAATTTTTTTTTCTGGTGCATAATATGACCCTCACAGACGCCTAGTTTAGGAGTTATAGCGATTTTAAAGTTTTGAATTTTCTTTTTTCTGGTGCATAATATGACCCCCGCAGACGCCTAGTTTAGGAGTTATAGCCATTTTAAAGTTTTGAATTTTCTTTTTACTGGTGCATAATATGACCCTCGCAGACGCCTAGTTTAGGAGTTATAGCGATTTTAAAGTTTTGAATTTTCTTTTTTCTGGTGCGTAATATGACCTCCGCAGACGCCTAGTTTAGGAGTTATAGCCATTTTAAGATTTGAATTTTCTTTTTTCTGGTGCATAATATGACCCCCGCAGACGCCTAGTTTAGGAGTTATAGCCATTTTAAGATTTAGAATTTTTTTTTCTGGTGCATAATATGACCCCCGCAGACGCCTAGCTTAGGAGTTATAGCGATTTTAAAGTTTTGAATTTTCTTTTTTCTGGTGCATAATATGACCCCCGCAGACGCCTAGTTTAGGAGTTATAGCCATTTTAAGATTTGAATTTTCTTTTTTCTGGTGCATAATATGACCCCCGCAGACGCCTAGTTTAGGAGTTATAGCCATTTTAAGTTCTGAATTTTCTTTTTTCTGGTGCATAATATGACCTCCGCAGACGCCTAGTTTAGGAGTTATAGCCATTTTAAAGTTTTGAATTTTCTTTTTTCTGGTGCATAATATGACCCCCGCAGACGCCTAGTTTAGGAGTTATAGCCATTTTAAGATTTAGAATTTTTTTTTCTGGTGCATAATATGACCCCCGCAGACGCCTAGCTTAGGAGTTATAGCGATTTTAAAGTTTTGAATTTTCTTTTTTCTGGTGCATAATATGACCCCCGCAGACGCCTAGTTTAGGAGTTATAGCCATTTTAAGATTTAGAATTTTTTTTTCTGGTGCATAATATGACCCCCGCAGACGTCTAGTTTAGGAGTTATAGCCATTTTAAGTTCTGAATTTTCTTTTTTCTGGTGCATAATATGACCTCCGCAGACGCCTAGTTTAGGAGTTATAGCCATTTTAAAGTTTTGAATTTTCTTTTTTCTGGTGCATAATATGACCCCCGCAGACGCCTAGTTTAGGAGTTATAGCCATTTTAAGATTTAGAATTTTTTTTTCTGGTGCATAATATGACCCCCGCAGACGCCTAGCTTAGGAGTTATAGCGATTTTAAAGTTTTGAATTTTCTTTTTTCTGGTGCATAATATGACCCCCGCAGACGCCTAGTTTAGGAGTTATAGCCATTTTAAGATTTAGAATTTTTTTTTCTGGTGCATAATATGACCCCCGCAGACGCCTAGTTTAGGAGTTATAGCCATTTTAAGTTCTGAATTTTCTTTTTTCTGGTGCATAATATGACCTCCGCAGACGCCTAGTTTAGGAGTTATAGCCATTTTAAAGTTTTGAATTTTCTTTTTTCTGGTGCATAATATGACCCCCGCAGACGCCTAGTTTAGGAGTTATAGCGATTTTAAAGTTTTGTATTTTCTTTTTTCTGGTGCATAATATGACCCCCGCAGACGCCTAGTTTAGGGGTTATAGCCATTTTAAAGTTTTGAATTTTCTTTTTTCTGGTGCATAATATGACCCTCGCAGACGCCTAGTTTAGGAGTTATAGCCATTTTAAGATTTAGAATTTTTTTTTCTGGTGCATAATATGACCCTCGCAGACGCCTAGTTTAGGAGTTATAGCGATTTTAAAGTTTTGAATTTTCTTTTTTCTGGTGCATAATATGACCCTAGCAACCTAGTTTAGGAGTTATAGCGATTTTAAAGTTTTGTATTTTCTTTTTTCTGGTGCATAATATGACCCCCGCAGACGCCTTGTTTAGGAGTTATAGCCATTTTAAAGTTTTGAATTTTCTTTTTTCTGGTGCATAATATGACCCTCGCAGACGCCTAGTTTAGGGGTTATAGCCATTTTAAGATTTAGAATTTTTTTTTCTGGTGCATAATATGACCCCCGCAGACGCCTAGTTTAGGAGTTATAGCCATTTTAAAGTTTTGAATTTTCTTTTTTCTGGTGCATAATATGACCCCCGCAGACGCCTAGTTTAGGAGTTATAGCCATTTTAAGATTTAGAATTTTTTTTTCTGGTGCATAATATGACCCCCGCAGACGCCTAGTTTAGGGGTTATAGCCATTTTAAGATTTAGAATTTTTTTTTCTGGTGCATAATATGACCCCGCAGACGCCTAGTTTAGGAGTTATAGCCATTTTAAAGTTTTGAATTTTCTTTTTTCTGGTGCATAATATGACCCTCGCAGACGCCTAGTTTAGGAGTTATAGCCATTTTAAGATTTAGAATTTTTTTTTCTGGTGCATAATATGACCCCCGCAGACGCCTAGTTTAGGAGTTATAGCGATTTTAAAGTTTTGAATTTTCTTTTTTCTGGTGCATAATATGACCCCCGCAGACGCCTAGTTTAGGAGTTATAGCCATTTTAAGATTTAGAATTTTTTTTTCTGGTGCATAATATGACCCCCGCAGACGCCTAGTTTAGGAGTTATAGCCATTTTAAAGTTTTGAATTTTCTTTTTTCTGGTGCATAATATGACCCTCGCAGACGCCTAGTTTAGGGGTTATAGCCATTTTAAGATTTAGAATTTTTTTTTCTGGTGCATAATATGACCCCCGCAGACGCCTAGTTTAGGAGTTATAGCCATTTTAAAGTTTTGAATATTATTTTTTCTGGTGCATAATATGACCCTCGCAGACGCCTAGTTTAGGAGTTATAGCCATTTTAAGATTTAGAATTTTTTTTTCTGGTGCATAATATGACCCCCGCAGACGCCTAGTTTAGGAGTTATAGCGATTTTAAAGTTTTGAATTTTCTTTTTTCTGGTGCATAATATGACCCCCGCAGACGCCTAGTTTAGGAGTTATAGCCATTTTAAGATTTAGAATTTTATTTCTGGTGCATAATATGACCCCCGCAGACGCGTAGCTTACGAGTTATTGCGATTTTAAAGTTTTGAATTTTCTTTTTTCTGGTGCATAATATGACCCCCGCAGACGCCTAGTTTAGGAGTTATAGCCATTTTAAGATTTGAATTTTCTTTTTTCTGGTGCATAATATGACCCCCGCAGACGCCTAGTTTAGGAGTTATAGCCATTTTAAGATTTAGAATTTTTTTTTCTGGTGCATAATATGACCCCCGCAGACGCCTAGCTTAGGAGTTATAGCGATTTTAAAGTTTTGAATTTTCTTTTTTCTGGTGCATAATATGACCCCCGCAGACGCCTAGTTTAGGAGTTATAGCCATTTTAAGATTTAGAATTTTTTTTTCTGGTGCATAATATGACCCCCGCAGACGCCTAGTTTAGGAGTTATAGCCATTTTAAGTTCTGAATTTTCTTTTTTCTGGTGCATAATATGACCTCCGCAGACGCCTAGTTTAGGAGTTATAGCGATTTTAAAGTTTTGTATTTTCTTTTTTCTGGTGCATAATATGACCCCCGCAGACGCCTAGTTTAGGAGTTATAGCGATTTTAAAGTTTTGAATTTTCTTTTTTCTGGTGCATAATATGACCCCCGCAGACGCCTAGTTTAGGAGTTATAGCGATTTTAAAGTTTTGTATTTTCTTTTTTCTGGTGCATAATATGACCCCCGCAGACGCCTAGTTTAGGGGTTATAGCCATTTTAAAGTTTTGAATTTTCTTTTTTCTGGTGCATAATATGACCCTCGCAGACGCCTAGTTTAGGAGTTATAGCCATTTTAAGATTTAGAATTTTTTTTTCTGGTGCATAATATGACCCTCGCAGACGCCTAGTTTAGGAGTTATAGCGATTTTAAAGTTTTGAATTTTCTTTTTTCTGGTGCATAATATGACCCCCGCAGACGCCTAGTTTAGGAGTTATAGCCATTTTAAAGTTTTGAATTTTCTTTTTACTGGTGCATAATATGACCCTCGCAGACGCCTAGTTTAGGAGTTATAGCGATTTTAAAGTTTTGAATTTTCTTTTTTCTGGTGCATAATATGACCTCCGCAGACGCCTAGTTTAGGAGTTATAGCCATTTTAAGATTTAGAATTTTTTTTTCTGGTGCATAATATGACCCTCGCAGACGCCTAGTTTAGGAGTTATAGCCATTTTAAGATTTAGTATTTTTTTTTCTGGTGCATAATATGACCCCCGCAGACGCCTAGTTTAGGAGTTATAGCGATTTTAAAGTTTTGAATTTTCTTTTTTCTGGTGCATAATATGACCCTCGCAGACGCCTAGTTTAGGAGTTATAGCGATTTTAAAGTTTTGAATTTTAAGATTTAGAATTTTTTTTTCTGGTGCATAATATGACCCCCGCAGACGCCTAGTTTAGGAGTTATAGCGATTTTAAAGTTTTGAATTTTCTTTTTTCTGGTGCATAATATGACCCTAGCAACCTAGTTTAGGAGTTATAGCGATTTTAAAGTTTTGAATTTTCTTTTTTCCGGTGCATAATACGAGTATGACCCCCGCAGACGCCTAGTTTAGGAGTTATAGCCATTTTAAGTTTTGAATTTTCTTTTTTCTGGTGCATAATATGACCCTCTCAGACGCCTAGTTTAGGAGTTATAGCCATTTTAAGATTTAGAATTTTTTTTTCTGGTGCATAATATGACCCCCGCAGACGCCTAGTTTAGGAGTTATAGCGATTTTAAAGTTTTGAATTTTCTTTTTTCTGGTGCATAATATGACCCTCTCAGACGCCTAGTTTAGGAGTTATAGCCATTTTAAGATTTAGAATTTTTTTTTCTGGTGCATAATATGACCCCCGCAGACGCCTAGTTTAGGAGTTATAGCGATTTTAAAGTTTTGAATTTTCTTTTTTCTGGTGCATAATATGACCCTCGCAGACGCCTAGTTTAGGAGTTATAGCGATTTTAAAGTTTTGAATTTTCTTTTTTCTGGTGCATAATATGACCCCCGCAGACGCCTAGTTTAGGAGTTATAGCCATTTTAAGTTTTGAATTTTCTTTTTTCTGGTGCATAATATGACCCCCGCAGACGCCTAGTTTAGGAGTTATAGCCATTTTAAAGTTTTGAAGTTTCTTTTTTCTGGTGCATAATATGACCCCCGCAGACGCCTAGTTTAGGAGTTATAGCCATTTTAAGTTTTGAATTTTCTTTTTTCTGGTGCATAATATGACCCCCGCAGACGCCTAGTTTAGGAGTTATAGCCATTTTAAAGTGTTGAATTTTCTTTTTTCTGGTGCATAATATGACCCCCGCAGACGCCTAGTTTAGGAGTTATAGCCATTTTAAAGTTTTGAATTTTCTTTTTTCTGGTGCATAATATGACCCTCGCAGACGCCTAGTTTAGGAGTTATAGCCATTTTAAGATTTAGAATTTTTTTTTCTGGTGCATAATATGACCCCCGCAGACGCCTAGTTTAGGAGTTATAGCGATTTTAAAGTTTTGAATTTTCATTTTTCTGGTGCATAATATGACCCCCGCAGACGCCTAGTTTAGGAGTTATAGCCATTTTAAGATTTAGAATTTTTTTTCTGGTGCGTAATATGACCCCCGCAGACGCGTAGCTTACGAGTTATTGCGATTTTAAAGTTTTGAATTTCTTTTTTCTGGTGCATAATATGACCCCCGCAGACGCCTAGTTTAGGAGTTATAGCGATTTTAAAGTTTTGAATTTTCTTTTTTCTGGTGCATAATATGACCCCCGCAGACGCCTAGTTTAGGAGTTATAGCCATTTTAAGATTTAGAATTTTTTTTTCTGGTGCATAATATGACCCCCGCAGACGCCTAGTTTAGGAGTTATAGCGATTTTAAAGTTTTGTATTTTCTTTTTTCTGGTGCATAATATGACCCCCGCAGACGCCTAGTTTAGGAGTTATAGCCATTTTAAGATTTAGAATTTTTTTTTCTGGTGCATAATATGACCCCCGCAGACGCCTAGTTTAGGAGTTATAGCGATTTTAAAGTTTTGAATTTTCTTTTTTCTGGTGCATAATATGACCCTCGCAGACGCCTAGTTTAGGAGTTATAGCGATTTTAAAGTTTTGAATTTTAAGATTTAGAATTTTTTTTTCTGGTGCATAATATGACCCCCGCAGACGCCTAGTTTAGGAGTTATAGCGATTTTAAAGTTTTGAATTTTGTTTTTTCTGGTGCATAATATGACCCTAGCAACCTAGTTTAGGAGTTATAGCGATTTTAAAGTTTTGAATTTTCTTTTTTCCGGTGCATAATACGAGTATGACCCCCGCAGACGCCTAGTTTAGGAGTTATAGCCATTTTAAGTTTTGAATTTTCTTTTTTCTGGTGCATAATATGACCCTCTCAGACGCCTAGTTTAGGAGTTATAGCCATTTTAAGATTTAGAATTTTTTTTTCTGGTGCATAATATGACCCCCGCAGACGCCTAGTTTAGGAGTTATAGCGATTTTAAAGTTTTGAATTTTCTTTTTTCTGGTGCATAATATGACCCTCTCAGACGCCTAGTTTAGGAGTTATAGCCATTTTAAGATTTAGAATTTTTTTTTCTGGTGCATAATATGACCCCCGCAGACGCCTAGTTTAGGAGTTATAGCGATTTTAAAGTTTTGAATTTTCTTTTTTCTGGTGCATAATATGACCCTCGCAGACGCCTAGTTTAGGAGTTATAGCGATTTTAAAGTTTTGAATTTTCTTTTTTCTGGTGCATAATATGACCCCCGCAGACGCCTAGTTTAGGAGTTATAGCCATTTTAAGTTTTGAATTTTCTTTTTTCTGGTGCATAATATGACCCCCGCAGACGCCTAGTTTAGGAGTTATAGCCATTTTAAAGTTTTGAAGTTTCTTTTTTCTGGTGCATAATATGACCCCCGCAGACGCCTAGTTTAGGAGTTATAGCCATTTTAAGTTTTGAATTTTCTTTTTTCTGGTGCATAATATGACCCCCGCAGACGCCTTGTTTAGGAGTTATAGCCATTTTAAAGTTTTGAATTTTCTTTTTTCTGGTGCATAATATGACCCCCGCAGACGCCTAGTTTAGGAGTTATAGCCATTTTAAAGTTTTGAATTTTCTTTTTTCTGGTGCATAATATGACCCTCGCAGACGCCTAGTTTAGGAGTTATAGCCATTTTAAGATTTAGAATTTTTTTTTCTGGTGCATAATATGACCCCAGCAGACGCCTAGTTTAGGAGTTATAGCGATTTTAAAGTTTTGAATTTTCATTTTTCTGGTGCATAATATGACCCCCGCAGACGCCTAGTTTAGGAGTTATAGCGATTTTAAAGTTTTGAATTTTCTTTTTTCTGGTGCATAATATGACCCTCGCAGACGCCTAGTTTAGGAGTTATAGCCATTTTAAGTTTTGAATTTTCTTTTTTCTGGTGCATAATATGACCAACGCCGACGCCTAGTTTAGGAGTTATAGCCATTTTAAGATTTAGAATTTTTTTTTCTGGTGCATAATATGACCCCCGCAGACGCCTAGTTTAGGAGTTATAGCGATTTTAAAGTTTTGAATTTTCTTTTTTCTGGTGCATAATATGACCCTCGCAGACGCCTAGTTTAGGAGTTATAGCGATTTTAAAGTTTTGAATTTTCTTTTTTCTGGTGCATAATACGAGTATGACCCCCGCAGACGCCTAGTTTAGGAGTTATAGCCATTTTAAGTTTTGAATTTTCTTTTTTCTGGTGCATAATATGACCCTCTCAGACGCCTAGTTTAGGAGTTATAGCCATTTTAAGATTTAGAATTTTTTTTTCTGGTGCATAATATGACCCCCGCAGACGCCTAGTTTAGGAGTTATAGCGATTTTAAAGTTTTGAATTTTCTTTTTTCTGGTGCATAATATGACCCTCTCAGACGCCTAGTTTAGGAGTTGTAGCCATTTTAAGATTTAGAATTTTTTTTTCTGGTGCATAATATGACCCCCGCAGACGCCTAGTTTAGGAGTTATAGCGATTTTAAAGTTTTGAATTTTCTTTTTTCTGGTGCATAATATGACCCTCGCAGACGCCTAGTTTAGGAGTTATAGCGATTTTAAAGTTTTGAATTTTCTTTTTTCTGGTGCATAATACGAGTATGACCCCCGCAGACGCCTAGTTTAGGAGTTATAGCCATTTTAAGTTTTGAATTTTCTTTTTTCTGGTGCATAATATGACCCTCTCAGACGCCTAGTTTAGGAGTTATAGCCATTTTAAGATTTAGAATTTTTTTTTCTGGTGCATAATATGACCCCCGCAGACGCCTAGTTTAGGAGTTATAGCGATTTTAAAGTTTTGAATTTTCTTTTTTCTGGTGCATAATATGACCCTCTCAGACGCCTAGTTTAGGAGTTGTAACCATTTTAAGATTTAGAATTTTTTTTTCTGGTGCATAATATGACCCCCGCAGACGCCTAGTTTAGGAGTTATAGCGATTTTAAAGTTTTGAATTTTCTTTTTTCTGGTGCATAATATGACCCTCGCAGACGCCTAGTTTAGGAGTTATAGCGATTTTAAAGTTTTGAATTTTCTTTTTTCTGGTGCATAATACGAGTATGACCCCCGCAGACGCCTAGTTTAGGAGTTATAGCCATTTTAAGTTTTGAATTTTCTTTTTTCTGGTGCATAATATGACCCTCTCAGACGCCTAGTTTAGGAGTTATAGCCATTTTAAGATTTAGAATTTTTTTTTCTGGTGCATAATATGACCCCCGCAGACGCCTAGTTTAGGAGTTATAGCGATTTTAAAGTTTTGAATTTTCTTTTTTCTGGTGCATAATATGACCCCCGCAGACGCCTTGTTTAGGAGTTATAGCCATTTTAAGATTTAGAATTTTTTTTTCTGGTGCATAATATGACCCTCGCAGACGCCTAGTTTAGGAGTTATAGCCATTTTAAGTTTTGAATTTTCTTTTTTCTGGTGCATAATATGACCAACGCCGACGCCTAGTTTAGGAGTTATAGCCATTTTAAGATTTAGAATTTTTTTTTCTGGTGCATAATACGAGTATGACCCCCGCAGACGCCTAGTTTAGGAGTTATAGCCATTTTAAGATTTAGAATTTTTTTTTCTGGTGCATAATATGACCCTCGCAGACGCCTAGTTTAGGAGTTATAGCGATTTTAAAGTTTTGAATTTTCTTTTTTCTGGTGCATAATACGAGTATGACCCCCGCAGACGCCTAGTTTAGGAGTTATAGCCATTTTAAGTTTTGAATTTTCTTTTTTCTGGTGCATAATATGACCCTCTCAGACGCCTAGTTTAGGAGTTATAGCCATTTTAAGATTTAGAATTTTTTTTTCTGGTGCATAATATGACCCCCGCAGACGCCTAGTTTAGGAGTTATAGCGATTTTAAAGTTTTGAATTTTCTTTTTTCTGGTGCATAATATGACCCTCGCAGACGCCTAGTTTAGGAGTTATAGCGATTTTAAAGTTTTGAATTTTCTTTTTTCTGGTGCATAATACGAGTATGACCCCCGCAGACGCCTAGTTTAGGAGTTATAGCCATTTTAAGTTTTGAATTTTCTTTTTTCTGGTGCATAATATGACCCTCTCAGACGCCTAGTTTAGGAGTTATAGCCATTTTAAGATTTAGAATTTTTTTTTCTGGTGCATAATATGACCCCCGCAGACGCCTAGTTTAGGAGTTATAGCGATTTTAAAGTTTTGAATTTTCTTTTTTCTGGTGCATAATATGACCCTCTCAGACGCCTAGTTTAGGAGTTGTAGCCATTTTAAGATTTAGAATTTTTTTTTCTGGTGCATAATATGACCCCCGCAGACGCCTAGTTTAGGAGTTATAGCGATTTTAAAGTTTTGAATTTTCTTTTTTCTGGTGCATAATATGACCCTCGCAGACGCCTAGTTTAGGAGTTATAGCGATTTTAAAGTTTTGAATTTTCTTTTTTCTGGTGCATAATACGAGTATGACCCCCGCAGACGCCTAGTTTAGGAGTTATAGCCATTTTAAGTTTTGAATTTTCTTTTTTCTGGTGCATAATATGACCCTCTCAGACGCCTAGTTTAGGAGTTATAGCCATTTTAAGATTTAGAATTTTTTTTTCTGGTGGATAATATGACCCCCGCAGACGCCTAGTTTAGGAGTTATAGCGATTTTAAAGTTTTGAATTTTCTTTTTTCTGGTGCATAATATGACCCCCGCAGACGCCTAGTTTAGGAGTTATAGCCATTTTAAGATTTAGAATTTTTTTTTCTGGTGCATAATATGACCCCCGCAGACGCCTAGTTTAGGAGTTATAGCGATTTTAAAGTTTTGAATTTTCTTTTTTCTGGTGCATAATATGACCCTCGCAGACGCCTAGTTTAGGAGTTATAGCCATTTTAAGTTTTGAATTTTCTTTTTTCTGGTGCATAATATGACCAACGCCGACGCCTAGTTTAGGAGTTATAGCCATTTTAAGATTTAGAATTTTTTTTTTCTGGTGCATAATATGACCCCCGCAGACGCCTAGTTTAGGAGTTATAGCGATTTTAAAGTTTTGAATTTTCTTTTTTCTGGTGCATAATATGACCCTCGCAGACGCCTAGTTTAGGAGTTATAGCGATTTTAAAGTTTTGAATTTTCTTTTTTCTGGTGCATAATACGAGTATGACCCCCGCAGACGCCTAGTTTAGGAGTTATAGCCATTTTAAGTTTTGAATTTTCTTTTTTCTGGTGCATAATATGACCCTCGCAGACGCCTAGTTTAGGAGTTATAGCCATTTTAAGATTTAGAATTTTTTTTTCTGGTGCATAATATGACCCCCGCAGACGCTTAGTTTAGGAGTTATAGCGATTTTAAAGTTTTGAATTTTCTTTTTTCTGGTGCATAATATGACCCTCGCAGACGCCTAGTTTAGGAGTTATAGCGATTTTAAAGTTTTGAATTTTCTTTTTTCTGGTGCATAATACGAGTATGACCCCCGCAGACGCCTAGTTTAGGAGTTATAGCCATTTTAAGTTTTGAATTTTCTTTTTTCTGGTGCATAATATGACCCTCTCAGACGCCTAGTTTAGGAGTTATAGCCATTTTAAGATTTAGAATTTTTTTTTCTGGTGCATAATATGACCCCCGCAGACGCCTAGTTTAGGAGTTATAGCGATTTTAAAGTTTTGAATTTTCTTTTTTCTGGTGCATAATATGACCCTCTCAGACGCCTAGTTTAGGAGTTGTAGCCATTTTAAGATTTAGAATTTTTTTTTCTGGTGCATAATATGACCCCCGCAGACGCCTAGTTTAGGAGTTATAGCGATTTTAAAGTTTTGAATTTTCTTTTTTCTGGTGCATAATATGACCCTCGCAGACGCCTAGTTTAGGAGTTATAGCGATTTTAAAGTTTTGAATTTTCTTTTTTCTGGTGCATAATACGAGTATGACCCCCGCAGACGCCTAGTTTAGGAGTTATAGCCATTTTAAGTTTTGAATTTTCTTTTTTCTGGTGCATAATATGACCCTCTCAGACGCCTAGTTTAGGAGTTATAGCCATTTTAAGATTTAGAATTTTTTTTTCTGGTGCATAATATGACCCCCGCAGACGCCTAGTTTAGGAGTTATAGCGATTTTAAAGTTTTGAATTTTCTTTTTTCTGGTGCATAATATGACCCTCTCAGACGCCTAGTTTAGGAGTTATAGCCATTTTAAGATTTAGAATTTTTTTTTCTGGTGCATAATATGACCCCCGCCGACGCCTAGTTTAGGAGTTATAGCCATTTTAAAGTTTTGAATTTTCTTTTTTCTGGTGCATAATATGACCCCCGCAGACGCCTAGTTTAGGAGTTATAGCCATTTTAAGATTTAGAATTTTTTTTTCTGGTGCATAATATGACCCCCGCAGACGCCTAGTTTAGGAGTTATAGCGATTTTAAAGTTTTGAATTTTCTTTTTTCTGGTGCATAATATGACCCTCTCAGACGCCTAGTTTAGGAGTTATAGCCATTTTAAGATTTAGAATTTTTTTTTCTGGTGCATAATATGACCCCCGCAGACGCCTAGTTTATGAGTTATAGCGATTTTAAAGTTTTGAATTTTATTTTTTCTGGTGCATAATATGACCCCCGCAGACGCCTAGTTTAGGAGTTATAGCGATTTTAAAGTTTCGAATTTTCTCTTTTCTGGTGCATAATATGACCCCCGCAGACGCCTAGTTTAGGAGTTATAGCCATTTTAAGTTTTGAATTTTCTTTTTTCTGGTGCATAATATGACCCCCGCAGACGCCTAGTTTAGGAGTTATAGCCATTTTAAAGTTTTGAATTTTCTTTTTTCTGTTGCATAATATGACCCCCGCAGACGCCTAGTTTAGGAGTTATAGCCATTTTAAAGTTTTGAATTTTCTTTTTTCTGGTGCATAATATGACCCTCGCAGACGCCTAGTTTAGGAGTTATAGCCATTTTAAGATTTAGAATTTTTTTTTCTGGTGCATAATATGACCCCCGCAGACGCCTAGTTTAGGAGTTATAGCGATTTCAAAGTTTTGAATTTTCTTTTTTCTGGTGCATAATATGACCCCCGCAGACGCCTAGTTTAGGAGTTATAGCCATTTTAAGATTTAGAATTTTTTTTCTGGTGCATAATATGACCCCCGCAGACGCGTAGCTTACGAGTTATTGCGATTTTAAAGTTTTGAATTTCTTTTTTCTGGTGCATAATATGACCCCCGCCGACGCCTAGTTTAGGAGTTATAGCCATTTTAAAGTTTTGAATTTTCTTTTTTCTGGTGCATAATATGACCCCCGCAGACGCCTAGTTTAGGAGTTATAGCCATTTTAAGATTTAGAATTTTTTTTTCTGGTGCATAATATGACCCCCGCAGACGCCTAGTTTAGGAGTTATAGCGATTTTAAAGTTTTGAATTTTCTTTTTTCTGGTGCATAATATGACCCTCTCAGACGCCTAGTTTAGGAGTTATAGCCATTTTAAGATTTAGAATTTTTTTTTCTGGTGCATAATATGACCCCCGCAGACGCCTAGTTTATGAGTTATAGCGATTTTAAAGTTTTGAATTTTCTTTTTTCTGGTGCATAATATGACCCCCGCAGACGCCTAGTTTAGGAGTTATAGCGATTTTAAAGTTTCGAATTTTCTCTTTTCTGGTGCATAATATGACCCCCGCAGACGCCTAGTTTAGGAGTTATAGCCATTTTAAAGTTTTGAAGTTTCTTTTTTCTGGTGCATAATATGACCCCCGCAGACGCCTAGTTTAGGAGTTATAGCCATTTTAAGTTTTGAATTTTCTTTTTTCTGGTGCATAATATGACCCCCGCAGACGCCTAGTTTAGGAGTTATAGCCATTTTAAAGTTTTGAATTTTCTTTTTTCTGGTGCATAATATGACCCCCGCAGACGCCTAGTTTAGGAGTTATAGCCATTTTAAGTTTTGAATTTTCTTTTTTCTGGTGCATAATATGACCCTCTCAGACGCCTAGTTTAGGAGTTATAGCCATTTTAAGATTTAGAATTTTTTTTTCTGGTGCATAATATGACCCCCGCAGACGCCTAGTTTATGAGTTATAGCGATTTTAAAGTTTTGAATTTTCTTTTTTCTGGTGCATAATATGACCCCCGCAGACGCCTAGTTTAGGAGTTATAGCGATTTTAAAGTTTCGAATTTTCTCTTTTCTGGTGCATAATATGACCCCCGCAGACGCCTAGTTTAGGAGTTATAGCCATTTTAAAGTTTTGAAGTTTCTTTTTTCTGGTGCATAATATGACCCCCGCAGACGCCTAGTTTAGGAGTTATAGCCATTTTAAGTTTTGAATTTTCTTTTTTCTGGTGCATAATATGACCCCCGCAGACGCCTAGTTTAGGAGTTATAGCCATTTTAAAGTTTTGAATTTTCTTTTTTCTGGTGCATAATATGACCCCCGCAGACGCCTAGTTTAGGAGTTATAGCCATTTTAAAGTTTTGAATTTTCTTTTTTCTGGTGCATAATATGACCCTCGCAGACGCCTAGTTTAGGAGTTATAGCCATTTTAAGATTTAGAATTTTTTTTTCTGGTGCATAATATGACCCCCGCAGACGCCTAGTTTAGGAGTTATAGCGATTTTAAAGTTTTGAATTTTCTTTTTTCTGGTGCATAATATGACCCCCGCAGACGCCTAGTTTAGGAGTTATAGCCATTTTAAGATTTAGAATTTTTTTTCTGGTGCATAATATGACCCCCGCAGACGCGTAGCTTACGAGTTATTGCGATTTTAAAGTTTTGAATTTCTTTTTTCTGGTGCATAATATGACCCCCGCAGACGCCTAGTTTAGGAGTTATAGCCATTTTAAAGTTTTGAATTTTCTTTTTTCTGGTGCATAATATGACCCCCGCAGACGCCTAGTTTAGGAGTTATAGCCATTTTAAGATTTAGAATTTTTTTTTCTGGTGCATAATATGACCCCCGCAGACGCCTAGTTTAGGAGATATAGCGATTTTAAAGTTTTGAATTTTCTTTTTTCTAGTGCATAATATGACCTCCGCAGACGCCTAGTTTAGGAGTTATAGCCATTTTAAGATTTAGAATTTTTTTTTCTGGTGCATAATATGACCCCCGCAGACGCCTAGTTTAGGAGATATAGCCATTTTAAAGTTTTGAATTTTCTTTTTTCTGGTGCATAACATGACCCCCGCAGACGCCTAGTTTAGGAGTTATAGCCATTTTAAAGTTTTGAATTTTCTTTTTTCTGGTGCATAATATGACCCCCGCAGACGCCTAGTTTAGGAGTTATAGCCATTTTAAAGTTTTGAATTTTCTTTTTTCTGGTGCATAATATGACCCCCGCAGACGCCTAGTTTAGGAGTTATAGCCATTTTAAGATTTACAATTTTTTTTTCTGGTGCATAATATGACCCCCGCAGACGCCTAGTTTAGGAGTTATAGCCATTTTAAAGTTTTGAATTTTCTTTTTTCTGGTGCATAATATGACCCCCGCAGACGCCTAGTTTAGGAGTTATAGCCATTTTAAGATTTACAATTTTTTTTTCTGGTGCATAATATGACCCCCGCAGACGCCTAGTTTAGGAGTTATAGCCACTTTAAAGTTTTGAATTTTCTTTTTTCTGGTGCATAACATGACCCCCGCAGACGCCTAGTTTAGGAGTTATAGCCATTTTAAAGTTTTGAATTTTCTTTTTTCTAGTGCATAATATGACCTCCGCAGACGCCTAGTTTAGGAGTTATAGCCATTTTAAGATTTAGAATTTTTTTTTCTGGTGCATAATATGACCCCCGCAGACGCCTAGTTTAGGAGATATAGCCATTTTAAAGTTTTGAATTTTCTTTTTTCTGGTGCATAACATGACCCCCGCAGACGCCTAGTTTAGGAGTTATAGCCATTTTAAAGTTTTGAATTTTCTTTTTTCTGGTGCATAATATGACCCCCGCAGACGCCTAGTTTAGGAGTTATAGCGATTTTAAAGTTTTGAATTTTCTCTTTTCTGGTGCATAATATGACCCCCGCAGACGCCTAGTTTAGGAGTTATAGAAATTTTAAAGTTTTGAATTTTCTTTTTTCTGGTGCATAATATGACCCCCGCAGACGCCTAGTTTAGGAGTTATAGCCATTTTAAGATTTACAATTTTTTTTCTGGTGCATAATATGACCCCCGCAGACGCCTAGTTTAGGAGTTATAGCCATTTTAAAGTTTTGAATTTTCTTTTTTCTGGTGCATAATATGACCCCCGCAGACGCCTAATTTAGGAGTTATAGCCATTTTAAAGTTTTGAATTTTCTTTTTTCTGGTGCATAATATGACCCCCGCAGACGCCTAGTTTAGGAGATATAGCGATTTTAAAGTTTTCAATTTTCTTTTTTCTGGTGCATAATATGACCTCCGCAGACGCCTAGTTTAGGAGTTATAGCCATTTTAAGATTTAGAATTTTTTTTTCTGGTGCATAATATGACCCCCGCAGACGCTTAGTTTAGGAGATATAGCGATTTTAAAGTTTTGAATTTTCTTTTTTCTGGTGCATAACATGACCCCCGCAGACGCCTAGTTTAGGAGTTATAGCCATTTTAAAGTTTTGAATTTTCTTTTTTCTGGTGCATAATATGACCCCCGCAGATGCCTAGTTTAGGAGTTATAGCGATTTTAAAGTTTTGAATTTTCTCTTTTCTGGTGCATAATATGACCCCCGCAGACGCCTAGTTTAGGAGTTATAGCCATTTTAAAGTTTTGAATTTTCTTTTTTCTGGTGCATAATATGACCCCCGCAGACGCCTAGTTTAGGAGTTATAGCCATTTTAAAGTTTTGAATTTTCTTTTTTCTGGTGCATAATATGACCCCCGCAGACGCCTAGTTTAGGAGTTATAGCCATTTTAAGATTTACAATTTTTTTTCTGGTTCATAATATTACCCCCGCAGACGCCTAGTTTATTAGTTATAGCCATTTTAAAGTTTTGAATTTTCTTTTTTCTGGTGCATAATATGACCCCCGCAGACGCCTAGTTTAGGAGTTATAGCCATTTTAAGATTTAGAATTTTTTTTTCTGGTGCATAATATGACCCCCGCAGACGCCTAGTTTAGGAGATATAGCGATTTTAAAGTTTTGAATTTTCTTTCTTCTGGTGCATAATATGACCTCCGCAGACGCCTAGTTTAGGAGTTATAGCCATTTTAAGATTTAGAATTTTTTTTTCTGGTGCATAATATGACTCCCGCAGACGCCTAGTTTAGGAGATATAGCGATTTTAAAGTTTTGAATTTTCTTTTTTCTGGTGCATAATATGACCCCCGCAGACGCCTAGTTTAGGAGGTATAGCGATTTTAAAGTTTTGAATTTTCTTTTTTCTGGTGCATAATATGACCCCCGCAGACGCCTAGTTTAGGAGTTATAGCCATTTTAAAGTTTTGAATTTTCTTTTTTCTGGTGCATAATATGACCCTCGCAGACGCCTAGTTTAGGAGTTATAGCCATTTAAAGATTTAGAATTTTTTTTTCTGGTGCATAATATGTCCCCCGCAGACGCCTAGTTTAGGAGTTATAGCGATTTTAAAGTTTTGAATTTTCTTTTTTCTGGTGCATAATATGACCCTCGCAGACGCCTAGTTAAGGAGTTATAGCGATTTTAAAGTTTTGAATTTTCTTTTTTCTGGTGCATAATATGACCCCCGCAGACGCCTAGTTTAGGAGATATAGCGATTTTAAAGTTTTGAATTTTCTCTTTTCTGGTGCATAATATGACCCCCGCAGACGCCTAGTTTAGGAGTTATAGCCATTTTAAAGTTTTGAATTTTCTTTTTTCTGGTGCATAATATGACCCCCGCAGACGCCTAGTTTACGAGTTATAGCGATTTTAAAGTTTTGAATTTTCTTTTTTCTGGTGCATAATATGACCCCCGCAGACGCCTAGTTTAGGAGTTATAGCCATTTTAAGATTTAGAATTTTTTTTTCTGGTGCATAATATGACCCCCTCAGACGCCTAGTTTAGGAGATATAGCGATTTTAAAGTTTTGAATTTTCTCTTTTCTGGTGCATAATATGACCCCCGCAGACGCCTAGTTTAGGAGTTATAGCCATTTTAAAGTTTTGAATTTTCTTTTTTCTGGTGCATAATATGACCCCCGCAGACGCCTAGTTTAGGAGATATAGCGATTTTAAAGTTTTGAATTTTCTTTCTTCTGGTGCATAATATGACCTCCGCAGACGCCTAGTTTAGGAGTTATAGCCATTTTAAGATTTAGAATTTTTTTTTCTGGTGCATAATATGACTCCCGCAGACGCCTAGTTTAGGAGATATAGCGATTTTAAAGTTTTGAATTTTCTTTTTTCTGGTGCATAATATGACCCCCGCAGACGCCTAGTTTAGGAGGTATAGCGATTTTAAAGTTTTGAATTTTCTTTTTTCTGGTGCATAATATGACCCCCGCAGACGCCTAGTTTAGGAGTTATAGCCATTTTAAGATTTAGAATTTTTTTTTCTGGTGCATAATATGACCCCCGCAGACGCCTAGTTTAGGAGATATAGCGATTTTAAAGTTTTGAATTTTCTTTCTTCTGGTGCATAATATGACCTCCGCAGACGCCTAGTTTAGGAGTTATAGCCATTTTAAGATTTAGAATTTTTTTTTCTGGTGCATAATAAGACTCCCGCAGACGCCTAGTTTAGGAGATATAGCGATTTTAAAGTTTTGAATTTTCTTTTTTCTGGTGCATAATATGACCCCCGCAGACGCCTAGTTTAGGAGGTATAGCGATTTTAAAGTTTTGAATTTTCTTTTTTCTGGTGCATAATATGACCCCCGCAGACGCCTAGTTTAGGAGTTATAGCCATTTTAAAGTTTTGAATTTTCTTTTTTCTGGTGCATAATATGACCTCGCAGACGCCTAGTTTAGGAGTTATAGCCATTTAAAGATTTAGAATTTTTTTTTCTGGTGCATAATATGTCCCCCGCAGACGCCTAGTTTAGGAGTTATAGCGATTTTAAAGTTTTGAATTTTCTTTTTTCTGGTGCATAATATGACCCTCGCAGACGCCTAGTTAAGGAGTTATAGCGATTTTAAAGTTTTGAATTTTCTTTTTTCTGGTGCATAATATGACCCCCGCAGACGCCTAGTTTAGGAGATATAGCGATTTTAAAGTTTTGAATTTTCTTTTTTCTGGTGCATAATATGACCCCCGCAGACGCCTAGTTTAGGAGTTATAGCGATTTTAAAGTTTTGAATTTTCTTTTTTCTGGTGCATAATATGACCCCCGCAGACGCCTAGTTTAGGAGATATAGCCATTTTAAAGTTTTGAATTTTCTTTTTTCTGGTGCATACTATGACCCCCGCAGACGCCTAGTTTAGGAGTTATAGCCATTTTAAGATTTAGAATTTTTTTTTCTGGTGCATAATATGACCCCCGCAGACGCCTAGTTTAGGAGATATAGCGATTTTAAAGTTTTGAATTTTCTTTTTTCTGGTGCATAATATGACCTCCGCAGACGCCTAGTTTAGGAGTTATAGCCATTTTAAGATTTAGAATTTTTTTTTCTGGTGCATAATATGACCCCCGCAGACGCCTAGTTTAGGAGATATAGCGATTTTAAAGTTTTGAATTTTCTTTCTTCTGGTGCATAATATGACCTCCGCAGACGCCTAGTTTAGGAGTTATAGCCATTTTAAGATTTAGAATTTTTTTTTCTGGTGCATAATATGACTCCCGCAGACGCCTAGTTTAGGAGATATAGCCATTTTAAAGTTTTGAATTTTCTTTTTTCTGGTGCATAATATGACCCCCGCAGACGCCTAGTTTAGGAGTTATAGCCATTTTAAGATTTAGAATTTTTTTTTCTGGTGCATAATATGACCCCCGCAGACGCCTAGTTTAGGAGATATAGCGATTTTAAAGTTTTGAATTTTCTCTTTTCTGGTGCATAATATGACCCCCGCAGACGCCTAGTTTAGGAGTTATAGCCATTTTAAAGTTTTGAATTTTCTTTTTTCTGGTGCATAATATGACCCCCGCAGACGCCTAGTTTAGGAGATATAGCGATTTTAAAGTTTTGAATTTTCTTTCTTCTGGTGCATAATATGACCTCCGCAGACGCCTAGTTTAGGAGTTATAGCCATTTTAAGATTTAGAATTTTTTTTTCTGGTGCATAATATGACCCCCGCAGACGCCTAGTTTAGGAGATATAGCGATTTTAAAGTTTTGAATTTTCTCTTTTCTGGTGCATAATATGACCCCCGCAGACGCCTAGTTTAGGAGTTATAGCCATTTTAAAGTTTTGAATTTTCTTTTTTCTGGTGCATAATATGACCCCCGCAGACGACTAGTTTAGGAGATATAGCGATTTTAAAGTTTTGAATTTTCTTTCTTCTGGTGCATAATATGACCTCCGCAGACGCCTAGTTTAGGAGTTATAGCCATTTTAAGATTTAGAATTTTTTTTTCTGGTGCATAATATGACTCCCGCAGACGCCTAGTTTAGGAGATATAGCGATTTTAAAGTTTTGAATTTTCTTTTTTCTGGTGCATAATATGACCCCCGCAGACGCCTAGTTTAGGAGGTATAGCGATTTTAAAGTTTTGAATTTTCTTTTTTCTGGTGCATAATATGACCCCCGCAGACGCCTAGTTTAGGAGTTATAGCCATTTTAAGATTTACAATTTTTTTTCTGGTTCATAATATTACCCCCGCAGACGCCTAGTTTATTAGTTATAGCCATTTTAAAGTTTTGAATTTTCTTTTTTCTGGTGCATAATATGACCCCCGCAGACGCCTAGTTTAGGAGTTATAGCCATTTTAAGATTTAGAATTTTTTTTTCTGGTGCATAATATGACCCCCGCAGACGCCTAGTTTAGGAGATATAGCGATTTTAAAGTTTTGAATTTTCTTTCTTCTGGTGCATAATATGACCTCCGCAGACGCCTAGTTTAGGAGTTATAGCCATTTTAAGATTTAGAATTTTTTTTTCTGGTGCATAATATGACTCCCGCAGACGCCTAGTTTAGGAGATATAGCGATTTTAAAGTTTTGAATTTTCTTTTTTCTGGTGCATAATATGACCCCCGCAGACGCCTAGTTTAGGAGGTATAGCGATTTTAAAGTTTTGAATTTTCTTTTTTCTGGTGCATAATATGACCCCCGCAGACGCCTAGTTTAGGAGTTATAGCCATTTTAAAGTTTTGAATTTTCTTTTTTCTGGTGCATAATATGACCCTCGCACACGCCTAGTTTAGGAGTTATAGCCATTTAAAGATTTAGAATTTTTTTTTCTGGTGCATAATATGTCCCCCGCAGACGCCTAGTTTAGGAGTTATAGCGATTTTAAAGTTTTGAATTTTCTTTTTTCTGGTGCATAATATGACCCTCGCAGACGCCTAGTTAAGGAGTTATAGCCATTTTAAAGTTTTGAATTTTCTTTTTTCTGGTGCATAATATGACCCCCGCAGACGCCTAGTTTAGGAGATATAGCGATTTTAAAGTTTTGAATTTTCTTTTTTCTGGTGCATAATATGACCCCCGCAGACGCCTAGTTTAGGAGTTATAGCGATTTTAAAGTTTTGAATTTTCTTTTTTCTGGTGCATAATATGACCCCCGCAGACGCCTAGTTTAGGAGATATAGCCATTTTAAAGTTTTGAATTTTCTTTTTTCTGGTGCATACTATGACCCCCGCAGACGCCTAGTTTAGGAGTTATAGCCATTTTAAGATTTAGAATTTTTTTTTCTGGTGCATAATATGACCCCCGCAGACGCCTAGTTTAGGAGATATAGCGATTTTAAAGTTTTGAATTTTCTTTTTTCTGGTGCATAATATGACCTCCGCAGACGCCTAGTTTAGGAGTTATAGCCATTTTAAGATTTTGAATTTTTTTTTCTGGTGCATAATATGACCCCCGCAGACGCCTAGTTTAGGAGATATAGCGATTTTAAAGTTTTGAATTTTCTTTTTTCTGGTGCATAATATGACCCCCGCAGACGCCTAGTTTAGGAGTTATAGCCATTTTAAGATTTAGAATTTTTTTTTCTGGTGCATAATATGACCCCCGCAGACGCCTAGTTTAGGAGTTATAGCCATTTTAAAGTTTTGAATTTTCTTTTTTCTGGTGCATAATATGACCCCCGCAGACGCCTAGTTTAGGAGTTATAGCCATTTTAAGTTTTGAATTTTCTTTTTTCTGGTGCATAATATGACCCCCGCAGACGCCTAGTTTAGGAGTTATAGCCATTTTAAGATTTAGAATTTTTTTTTCTGGTGCATAATATGACCCCCGCAGACGCCTAGTTTAGGAGTTATAGCGATTTTAAAGTTTTGAATTTTCTTTTTTCTGGTGCATAATATGACCCTCGCAGACGCCTAGTTAAGGAGTTATAGCGATTTTAAAGTTTTGAATTTTCTTTTTTCTGGTGCATAATATGACCCTCGCAGACGCCTAGTTTAGGAGTTATAGCCATTTTAAGATTTAGAATTTTTTTTCTGGTGCATAATATGACCCCCGCAGACGCCTAGTTTAAAAGTTATAGCGATTTTAAAGTTTTGAATTTTCTTTTTTCTGGTGCATAATATGACCCCCGCAGACGCCTAGTTTAGGAGTTATAGCCATTTTAAGTTTTGAATTTTCTTTTTTCTGGTGCATAATATGACCCTCGCAGACGCCTAGTTTAGGAGTTATAGCCATTTTAAGATTTAGAATTTTTTTTTCTGGTGCATAATATGACCCCCGCAGACGCCTAGTTTAGGAGTTATAGCGATTTTAAAGTTTTGAATTTTCTTTTTTCTGGTGCATAATATGACCCTCGCAGACGCCTAGTTTAGGAGTTATAGCCATTTTAAGTTCTGAATTTTTTTTTCTGGTGCATAATATGACCTCCGCAGACGCCTAGTTTAGGAGTTATAGCCATTTTAAAGTTTTGAATTTTCTTTTTTCTGGTGCATAATATGACCCCCGCAGACGCCTAGTTTAGGAGTTATAGCCATTTTAAAGTTTTGAATTTTCTTTTTTCTGGTGCATAATATGACCCTCGCAGACGCCTAGTTTAGGAGTTATGGCCATTTTAAGATTTAGAATTTTTTTTTCTGGTGCATAATATGACCCCCGCAGACGCCTAGTTTAGGAGTTATAGCCATTTTAAAGTTTTGAATTTTCTTTTTTCTGGTGCATAATATGACCCCCGCAGACGCCTAGTTTAGGAGTTATAGCGATTTTAAAATTTTGAATTTTCCTTTTTCTGGTGCATAATATGACCCCCGCAGACGCCTAGTTTAGGAGTTATAGCGATTTTAAAGTTTTGAATTTTCTTTTTTCTGGTGCATAATATGACCCCCGCAGACGCCTAGTTTAGGAGTTATAGCCATTTTAAGATTTAGAATTTTTTTTCTGGTGCATAATATGACCCCCGCAGACGCCTAGTTTAGGACTTATAGCGATTTTAAAGTTTTGAATTTTCTTTTTTCTGGTGCATAATATGACCCCCGCAGACGCCTAGTTTAGGAGTTATAGCCATTTTAAGATTTAGAATTTTTTTTTCTGCTGCATAATATGACCCCCGCAGACGCCTAGTTTAGGAGTTATAGCGATTTTAAAGTTTTGAATTTTCTTTTTTCTGGAGCATAATATGACCCCCGCAGACGCCTAGTTTAGGAGTTATAGCCATTTTAAGATTTAGAATTTTTTTTTCTGGTGCATAATATGACCCCCGCAGACGCCTAGTTTAGGAGTTATAGCCATTTTAAGTTTTGAATTTTCTTTTTTCTGGTGCATAATATGACCCCCGCAGACGCCTAGTTTAGGAGTTATAGCCATTTTAAGATTTAGAATTTTTTTTTCTGGTGCATAATATGACCCCCGCAGACGCCTAGTTTAGGAGTTATAGCGATTTTAAAGTTTTGAATTTTCTTTTTTCTGGTGGATAATATGACCCTCGCAGACGCCTAGTTTAGGGGTTATAGCGATTTTAAAGTTTTGAATTTTCTTTTTTCTGGAGCATAATATGACCCCCGCAGACGCCTAGTTTAGGAGTTATAGCCATTTTAAGATTTAGAATTTTTTTTTCTGGTGCATAATATGACCCCCGCAGACGCCTAGTTTAGGAGTTATAGCGATTTTAAAGTTTTGAATTTTCTTTTTTCTGGTGCATAATATGACCCCCGCAGACGCCTAGTTTAGGAGTTATAGCCATTTTAAAGTTTTGAATTTTCTTTTTTCTGGTGCATAATATGACCCCCGCAGACGCCTAGTTTAGGAGTTATAGTCATTTTAAGATTTGAATTTTCGTTTTTCTAGTGCATAATATGACCCCCGCAGACGCCTAGTTTAGGAGTTATAGCCATTTTAAAGTTTTGAATTTTCTTTTTTCTGGTGCATATTTTGACCCCCGCAGACGCCTAGTTTAGGAGTTATAGCCATTTTAAGATTTAGAATTTTTTTTTCTGGTGCATAATATGACCACCGCCGACGCCTAGTTTAGGAGTTATAGCCATTTTAAAGTTTTGAATTTTCTTTTTGCTGGTGCATAATATGACCCCCGCCGACGACTAGTTTAGGAGTTAAAGCCATTTTAAAGTTTTGAATTTTCGTTTTTTCTGGTGCATAATATGACCCTCGCAGACGATTAGTTTAGGAGTTATAGCGATTTTAAAGTTTTGAATTTTCTTTTTTCTGGTGCATATTTTGACCCCCGCAGACGCCTAGTTTAGGAGTTATAGCCATTTTAAAATTTTGAATTTTTTTTTCTGGTGCATAATATGACCCCCGCCGACGCCTAGTTTAGGAGTTATAGCCATTTTAAGATTTAGATTTTTTTTTCTGGTGCATAATATGACCCCCGCAGACGCCTAGTTTAGGAGTTATAGCCATTTTAAGATTTGAATTTTCTTTTTTCTGGTGCATAATATGACCCCCGCAGACGCCTAGTTTAGGAGTTATAGCCATTTTAAAGTTTTGAATTTTCTTTTTTCTGGTGCATAATATGACCCCCGCAGACGCCTAGTTTAGGAGTTATAGCCATTTTAAGATTTAGAATTTTTTTTTCTAGTGCATAATATGACCCCCGCAGACGCCTAGTTTAGGAGTTATAGCGATTTTAAAGTTTTGAATTTTCTTTTTTCTGGTGCATATTTTGACCCCCGCAGACGCCTAGTTTAGGAGTTATAGCGATTTTAAAGTTTTGAATTTTCTTTTTTCTGGTGCATAATATGACCCCCGCAGACGCCTAGTTTAGGAGTTATAGCCATTTTAAGATTTAGAATTTTTTTTTCTGGTGCATAATATGACTCCCGCCGACGCCTAGTTTAGGAGTTATAGCCATTTTAAAGTTTTGAATTTTCTTTTTGCTGGTGCATAATATGACCCCCGCAGACGCCTAGTTTAGGAGTTATAGCCATTTTAAAGTTTTGAATTTTCTTTTTTCTGGTGCATATTTTGAACCCCGCAGACGCCTAGTTTAGGAGTTATAGCCATTTTAAGATTTAGAATTTTTTTTTCTGGTGCATAATATGACCCCCGCCGACGCCTAGTTTAGGAGTTATAGCCATTTTAAAGTTTTGAATTTTCTTTTTGCTGGTGCATAATATGACCCCCGCCGACGCCTAGTTTAGGAGTTATAGCGATTTTGAAGTGTTGAATTTTCTTTTTTCTGGTGCATAATATGACCCCCGCAGACGCCTAGTTTAGGAGTTATAGCCATTTTAAAGTTTTGAATTTTCTTTTTGCTGGTGCATAATATGACCCCCGCAGACGCCTAGTTTAGGAGTTATAGCCATTTTAAGATTTGAATTTTCGTTTTTGCTGGTGCATAATATGACCCCCGCAGACGCCTGGTTTAGGAGTTATAGCGATTTTAAAGTTTTGAATTTTCTTTTTTCTGGTGCATAATATGACCCCCGCCGACGCCTAGTTTAGGAGTTATAGCCATTTTAAAGTTTTGAATTTTCTTTTTGCTGGTGCATAATATGACCCCCGCCGACGCCTAGTTTAGGAGTTATAGCGATTTTAAAGTTTTGAATTTTCTTTTTTCTGGTGCATAATATGACCCCCGCCGACGCCTAGTTTAGGAGTTATAGCCATTTTAAAGTTTTGAATTTTCTTTCTGCTGGTGCATAATATGACCCCCGCCGACGCCTAGTTTAGGAGTTATAGCGATTTTAAAGTTTTGAATTTTCTTTTTTCTGGTGCATAATATGACCCCCGCAGACGCCTAGTTTAGGAGTTATAGCCATTTTAAGATTTTGAATTTTTTTTTCTGGTGCATAATATGACCCCCGCAGACGCCTAGTTTAGGAGTTATAGCCATTTTAAAGTTTTGAATTTTCTTTCTGCTGGTGCATAATATGACCCCCGCAGACGCCTAGTTTAAGTGTTATAGCCATTTTAAGATTTTGAATTTTTTTTTCTGGTGCATAATATGACCCCCGCAGACGCCTAGTTTAGGAGTTATAGCGATTTTAAAGTTTTGAATTTTCTTTTTGCTGGTGCATAATATGACCCCCGCCGACGCCTAGTTTAGGAGTTATAGCCATTTTAAAGTTTTGAATTTTCGTTTTTGCTGGTGCATAATATGACCCCCGCAGACGCCTGGTTTAGGAGTTATATCGATTTTAAAGTTTTGAATTTTCTTTTTTCTGGTGCATATTTTGACCCCCGCAGACGCCTAGTTTAGGAGTTATAGCGATTTTAAAGTTTTGAATTTTCTTTTTTCTGGTGCATAATATGACCCCCGCAGACGCCTAGTTTAGGAGTTATAGCCATTTTAAGATTTAGAATTTTTTTTTCTGGTGCATAATATGACCCCCGCCGACGACTAGTTTAGGAGTTATAGCCATTTTAAAGTTTTGAATTTTCTTTTTTCTGGTGCATAATATGACCCCCGCAGACGCCTAGTTTAGGAGTTATAGCCATTTTAAGATTTGAATTTTCGTTTTTGCTGGTGCATAATATGAACCCTGCAGACGCCTAGTTTAGGAGTTATAGCGATTTTAAAGTTTTGAATTTTCTTTTTTCTGGTGCATAATATGACCCCCGCAGACGCCTAGTTTAGGAGTTATAGCGATTTTAAAGTTTTGAATTTTCTTTTTTCTGGTGCATAATATGACCCCCGCAGACGCCTAGTTTAGGAGTTATAGCCATTTTAAGATTTAGAATTTTTTTTTCTGGTGCATAATATGACCCCCGCCGACGACTAGTTTAGGAGTTATAGCCATTTTAAAGTTTTGAATTTTCTTTTTGCGGGTGCATAATATGACCCCCGCAGACGCCTAGTTTAGGAGTTATAGCCATTTTAAGATTTGAATTTTGGTTTTTCTGGTGCATAAAATGACCCCCGCAGACGCCTGGTTTAGGAGTTATATCGATTTTAAAGTTTTGAATTTTCTTTTTTCTGGTGCATATTTTGACCCCCGCAGACGCCTAGTTTAGGAGTTATAGCGATTTTAAAGTTTTGAATTTTCGTTTTTTCTGGTGCATAATATGACCCCCGCAGACGCCTGGTTTAGGAGTTATATCGATTTTAAAGTTTTGAATTTTCTTTTTTCTGGTGCATATTTTGACCCCCGCAGACGCCTAGTTTAGGAGTTATAGCGATTTTAAAGTTTTGAATTTTCGTTTTTTCTGGTGCATAATATGACCCCCGCAGACGCCTGGTTTAGGAGTTATATCGATTTTAAAGTTTTGAATTTTCTTTTTTCTGGTGCATATTTTGACCCCCGCAGACGCCTAGTTTAGGAGTTATAGCGATTTTAAATTTTTGAATTTTCTTTTTTCCGGTGCATAATATGAGCCCCGCAGACGCCTAGTTTCGGAGTTATAGCCATTTTAAAGTTTTGAATTTTCTTTTTGCTGGTGCATAATATGACCCCCGCAGACGCCTAGTTTAGGAGTTATAGCCATTTTAAGATTTGAATTTTCGTTTTTGCTGGTGCATAATATGAACCCTGCAGACGCCTAGTTTAGGAGTTATAGCGATTTTAAAGTTTTGAATTTTCTTTTTTCTGGTGCATAATATGACCCCCGCAGACGCCTAGTTTAGGAGTTATAGCGATTTTAAAGTTTTGAATTTTCTTTTTTCTGGTGCATAATATGACCCCCGCAGACGCCTAGTTTAGGAGTTATAGCCATTTTAAGATTTAGAATTTTTTTTTCTGGTGCATAATATGACCCCCGCCGACGACTAGTTTAGGAGTTATAGCCATTTTAAAGTTTTGAATTTTCTTTTTGCGGGTGCATAATATGACCCCCGCAGACGCCTAGTTTAGGAGTTATAGCCATTTTAAGATTTGAATTTTGGTTTTTCTGGTGCATAAAATGACCCCCGCAGACGCCTAGTTTAGGAGTTATAGCCATTTTAAAGTTTTGAAATTTCTTTTTTCTGGTGCATATTTTGACCCCCGCAGACGCCTAGTTTAGGAGTTATAGCCATTTTAAGATTTTGAATTTTTTTTTCTGGTGCATAATATGACCCCCGCAGACGCCTAGTTTAGGAGTTATAGCCATTTTAAAGTTTTGAAATTTCTTTTTTCTGGTGCATATTTTGACCCCCGCAGACGCCTAGTTTAGGAGTTATAGCCATTTTAAGATTTAGAATTTTTTTTTCTGGTGCATAATATGACCCCCGCCGACGACTAGTTTAGGAGTTATAGCCATTTTAAAGTTTTGAATTTTCTTTTTGCTGGTGCATAATATGACCCCCGCAGACGCCTAGTTTAGGAGTTATAGCCATTTTAAGATTTGAATTTTGGTTTTTCTGGTGCATAAAATGACCCCCGCAGACGCCTAGTTTAGGAGTTATAGCCATTTTAAAGTTTTGAAATTTCTTTTTTCTGGTGCATATTTTGACCCCCGCAGACGCCTAGTTTAGGAGTTATAGCCATTTTAAGATTTTGAATTTTTTTTTCTGGTGCATAATATGACCCCCGCAGACGCCTAGTTTAGGAGTTATAGCGATTTTAAAGTTTTGAATTTTCTTTTTGCTGGTGCATAATATGACCCCCGCCGACGCCTAGTTTAGGAGTTATAGCCATTTTAAAGTTTTGAATTTTCTTTTTTCTGGTGCATATTTTGACCCCCGCAGACGCCTAGTTTAGGAGTTATAGCGATTTTAAAGTTTTGAATTTTCTTTTTTCTGGTGCATAATATGACCCCCGCAGACGCCTAGTTTAGGAGTTATAGCCATTTTAAGATTTAGAATTTTTTTTTCTGGTGCATAATATGACCCCCGCCGACGCCTAGTTTAGGAGTTATAGCCATTTTAAAGTTTTGAATTTTCTTTTTGCTGGTGCATAATATGACCCCCGCAGACGCCTAGTTTAGGAGTTATAGCCATTTTAAGATTTGAATTTTCGTTTTTCTGGTGCATAATATGACCCCCGCAGACGCCTAGTTTAGGAGTTATAGCCATTTTAAAGTTTCGAATTTTCTTTTTTCTGGTGCATATTTTGACCCCCGCAGACGCCTAGTTTAGGAGTTATAGCGATTTTAAAGTTTTGAATTTTCTTTTTTCTGGTGCATAATATGACCCCCGCAGACGCCTAGTTTAGGAGTTATAGCCATTTTAAGATTTAGAATTTTTTTTTCTGGTGCATAATATGACCCCCGCCGACGCCTAGTTTAGGAGTTATAGCCATTTTAAAGTTTTGAATTTTCTTTTTGCTGATGCATAATATGACCCCCGCAGACGCCTAGTTTAGGAGTTATAGCCATTTTAAGATTTTGAATTTTTTTTTCTGGTGCATAATATGACCCCCGCAGACGCCTAGTTTAGGAGTTATAGCCATTTTAAGATTTGAATTTTCGTTTTTGCTGGTGCATAATATGACCCCCGCAGACGCCTGGTTTAGGAGTTATAGCGATTTTAAAGTTTTGAATTTTCTTTTTTCTGGTGCATAATATGACCCCCGCAGACGCCTAGTTTAGGAGTTATAGCCGTTTTAAAGTTTTGAATTTTCTTTTTGCTGGTGCATAATATGACCTCCGCAGACGCCTAGTTTATTAGTTATAGCCATTTTAAGATTTGAATTTTCGTTTTTGCTGGTGCATAATATGACCCCCGCAGACGCCTGGTTTAGGAGTTATAGCGATTTTAAAGTTTTGAATTTTCTTTTTTCTGGTGCATAATATGACCTCCGCAGACGCCTAGTTTAGGAGTTATAGCCATTTTAAGATTTTGAATTTTCTTTTTGCTGGTGCATAATATGACCCCAGCAGACGCCTAGTTAAGGAGTTATAGCCATTTTAAGATTTGAATTTTCGTTTTTGCTGGTGCATAATATGACCCCCGCAGACGCCTGGTTTAGGAGTTATAGCGATTTTAAAGTTTTGAATTTTCTTTTTTCTGGTGCATAATATGACCCCCGCAGACGCCTAGTTTAGGAGTTATAGCCATTTTAAAGTCTTGAATTTTCTTTTTGCTGGTGCATAATATGACCTCCGCAGACGCCTAGTTTATTAGTTATAGCCATTTTAAGATTTGAATTTTCGTTTTTGCTGGTGCATAATATGACCTCCGCAGACGCCTGGTTTAGGAGTTATAGCGATTTTAAAGTTTTGAATTTTCTTTTTTCTGGTGCATAATATGACCTCCGCAGACGCCTAGTTTAGGAGTTATAGCCATTTTAAGATTTTGAATTTTTTTTTCTGGTGCATAATATGACCCCCGCAGACGCCTAGTTTAGGAGTTATAGCCATTTTAAAGTTTAGAATTTTCTTTTTGCTGGCGCATAATATGACCCCCGCCGACGCCTAGTTTAGGAGTTATAGCCATTTTAAAGTTTTGAATTTTCTTTTTTCTGGTGCATAATATGACCCCCGCAGACGCCTAGTTTAGGAGTTATAGCCATTTTAAAGTTTTGAATTTTCTTTTTGCTGGTGCATAATATGACCCCCGCAGACGCCTAGTTTATTAGTTATAGCCATTTTAAGAACTGAATTTTCGTTTTTGCTGGTGCATAATATGACCCCCGCAGACGCCTGGTTTAGGAGTTATAGCGATTTTAAAGTTTTGAATTTTCTTTTTTCTGGTGCATAATATGACCTCCGCAGACGCCTAGTTTAGGAGTTATAGCCATTTTAAGATTTTGAATTTTTTTTTCTGGTGCATAATATGACCCCCGCAGACGCCTAGTTTAGGAGTTATAGCGATTTTAAGATTTGAATTTTCGTTTTTCTGGTGCATAATATGACCCCCGCAGACGCCTAGTTTAGGAGTTATAGCCATTTTAAAGTTTTGAATTTTCTTTTTGCTGGTGCATAATATGACCCCCGCAGACGCCTAGTTTAGGAGTTATAGCCATTTTAAGATTTTGAATTTTTTTTTCTGGTGCATAATATGACCCCCGCAGACGCCTAGTTTAGGAGTTATAGCGATTTTAAGATTTGAATTTTCGTTTTTCTGGTGCATAATATGACCCCCGCAGACGCCTAGTTTAGGAGTTATAGCCATTTTAAAGTTTTGAATTTTCTTTTTTCTGGTGCATAATATGACCCCCGCAGACGCCTAATTTAGGAGTTATAGCCATTTTAAAGTTTTGAATTTTCTTTTTGCTGGTGCATACTAAGACCCCCGCAGACGCCTAGTTTAGGAGTTATAGCCATTTTAAGATTTGAATTTTCGTTTTTGCTGGTGCATAATATGAACCCCGCAGACGTCTGGTGTAGGAGTTATAGCGATTTTAAAGTTTTGAATTTTCTTTTTTCTGGTGCATATTTTGACCCCCGCAGACGCCTAGTTTAGGAGTTATAGCGATTTTAAAGTTTTGAATTTTCTTTTTTCTGGTGCATAATATGACCCCCGCAGACGCCTAGTTTAGGAGTTATAGCCATTTTAAGATTTGAATTTTCGTTTTTCTGGTGCATAATATGACCCCCGCAGACGCCTAGTTTAGGAGTTATAGCCATTTTAAAGTTTTGAATTTTCTTTTTTCTGGTGCATATTTTGACCCCCGCAGACGCCTAGTTTAGGAGTTATAGCCATTTTAAGATTTAGAATTTTTTTTTCTGGTGCATAATATGACCCCCGCCGACGCCAAGTTTAGGAGTTATAGCCATTTTAAAGTTTTGAATTTTCTTTTTGCTGGTGCATAATATGACCCCCGCAGACGCCTAGTTTAGGAGTTATAGCCATTTTAAGATTTGAATTTTCGTTTTTCTGGTGCATAATATGACCCCCGCAGACGCCTAGTTTAGGAGTTATAGCCATTTTAAAGTTTTGAATTTTCTTTTTTCTGGTGCATATTTTGACCCCCGCAGACGCCTAGTTTAGGAGTTATAGCCATTTTAAAATTTAGAATTTTTTTTTTCTGGTGCATAATATGACCCCCGCCGACGCCTAGTTTAGGAGTTATAGCCATTTTAAAGTTTTGAATTTTCTTTTTGCTGGTGCATAATATGACCCCCGCCGACGCCTAGTTTAGGAGTTATAGCCATTTTAAAGTTTTGAATTTTCTTTTTGCTGGTGCATAATATGACCCCCGCAGACGCCTAGTTTAGGAGTTATAGCCATTTTAAGATTTGAATTTTCGTTCTTCTGGTGCATAATATGACCCCCGCAGACGCCTAGTTTAGGAGTTATAGCCTTTTTAAAGTTTTGAATTTTCTTTTTTCTGGTGCATATTTTGACACCAGCAGACGCCTAGTTTAGGAGTTATAGCCATTTAAAGATTTAGAATTTTTTTTTCTGGTGCATAATATGACCCCCGCCGACGCCTAGTTTAGGAGTTATAGCCATTTTAAAGTTTTGAATTTTCTTTTTGCTGGTGCATAATATGACCCCCGCCGACGCCTAGTTTAGGAGTTATAGCCATTTTAAAGTTTTGAATTTTCTTTTTGCTGGTGCATAATATGACCCCCGCAGACGCCTGGTTTAGGAGTTATAGCGATTTTAAAGTTTTGAATTTTCTTTTTTCTGGTGCATATTTTGACCCCCGCAGACGCCTAGTTTAGGAGTTATAGCCATTTAAAGATTTAGAATTTTTTTTTCTGGTGCATAATATGACCCCCGCAGACGCCTAGTTTAGGAGTTATAGCCATTTTAAAGTTTTGAATTTTCTTTTTGCTGGTGCATAATATGACCCCCGCAGACGCCTAGTTTAGGAGTTATAGCCATTTTAAAGTTTTGAATTTTCTTTTTGCTGGTGCATAATATGACCCCCGCAGACGCCTAGTTTAGGAGTTATAGCGATTTTAAAGTTTTGAATTTTCTTTTTTCTGGTGCATAATATGACCCCCGCAGATGCCTAGTTTAGGAGTTATAGCTATTTTAAAGTTTTGCATTTTCTTTTTTCTGGTGCATAATATGACCCCGCAGACGCCTAGTTTAGGAGTTATAGCCATTTTAAGATTTAGAATTTTTTTTTCTGGTGCATAATATGACCCCCGCCGACGCCTAGTTTAGGAGTTATAGCCATTTTAAAGTTTTGAATTTTCTTTTTGCTGGTGCATAATATGACCCTCGCAGACGCCTAGTTTAGGAGTTATAGCGATTTTAAAGTTTTGAATTTTCTTTTTTCTGGTGCATAATATGACAACCGCAGACGCCTAGTTTAGGAGTTGTAGCCATTTTAAAGTTTTGAATTTTCTTTTTGCTGGTGCATAATATGACCCCCGCAGACGCCTAGTTTAGGAGTTATAGCCATTTTAAGATTTGAATTTTCGTTTTTGCTGGTGCATAATATGACCCCCGCAGACGCCTAGTTTAGGAGTTATAGCCATTTTAAAGTTTTGAATTTTCCTTTTTCTGGTGCATATTTTGACCCCCGCAGACGCCTAGTTTAGGAGTTATAGCCATTTTAAGATTTAGAATTTTTTTTTCTGGCGCATAATATGACCCCCGCCGACGCCTAGTTTAGGAGTTATAGCCATTTTATAGTATTGAATTTTCTTTTTGCTGGTGCATAATATGACCCCCGCCGACGCCTAGTTTAGGAGTTAAAGCTATTTTAAGGTTTTGAATTTTCTTTTTGCTGGTGCATAATATGACCACCGCAGACGCCTAGTTTAGGAGTTATAGCCATTTTAAGATTTTGAATTTTTTTTTCTGGTGCATAATATGACCCCCGCAGACGCCTAGTTTAGGAGTTATAGCGATTTTAAAGTTTTGAATTTTCTTTTTTCTGGTGCATAATATGACCCCCGCGGACGACTAGTTTAGGAGTTATAGCCTTTTTAAAGTTTTGAATTTTCTTTTTGCTGGTGCATAATATGACCCCCGCAGACGCCTAGTTTAGGAGTTATAGCCATTTTAAGATTTGAATTTTCGTTTTTCTGGTGCATAATATGACCCCCGCAGACGCCTAGTTTAGGAGTTATAGCGATTTTAAGATTTGAATTTTCGTTTCTGCTGGTGCATAATATGACCCCCGCAGACGCCTGGTTTAGGAGCTATAGCGATTTTAAAGTTTTGAATTTTCTTTTTTCTGGTGCATAATATGACCCCCGCAGACGCCTAGTTTAGGAGTTATAGCCATTTTAAGATTTGAATTTTCTTTTTTCTGGTGCATAATATGACCCCCGCAGACGCCTAGTTTAGGAGTTATAGCCATTTTAAGATTTGAATTTTTGTTTTTGCTGGTGCATAATATGACCCCCGCAGACGCCTGGTTTAGGAGTAATAGCGATTTTAAAGTTTTGAATTTTCTTTTTTCTGGTGCAAATTTTGACCCCCGCAAACGCCTAGTTTAGGAGTTATAGCGATTTTAGAGTTTTGAATTTTCTTTTTTCTGGTGCATAATATGACCCCCGCAGACGCCTAGTTTAGGAGTTACAGCGATTTTAAAGTTTTGAAGTTTCTTTTTTCTGGTGCATAATATGACCCCCGCAGACGCCTAGTTTAGGAGTTATAGCCATTTTAAGATTTTGAATTTTTTTTTCTGGTGCATAATATGACCCCCGCAGACGCCTAGTTTAGGAGTTATAGCGATTTTAAAGTTTTGAATTTTCGTTTTTTCTGGTGCATAATATGACCCCCGCAGACGCCTAGTTTAGGAGTTATAGCGATTTTAAAGTTTTGAAGTTTCTTTTTTCTGGTGCATAATATGACCCCCGCAGACGCCTAGTTTAGGAGTTATAGCCATTTTAAGATTTAGAATTTTTTTTCTGGTGCATAATATGACCCCCGCCGACGCCTAGTTTAGGAGTTATAGCCATTTTAAAGTTTTGAATTTTCTTTTTGCTGGTGCATAATATGACCCCCGCAGACGCCTAGTTTAGGAGTTATAGCCATTTTAAGATTTGAGTTTTCGTTTTTGCTGGTGCATAATATGACCCCCCCAGACGCCTAGTTTAGGAGTTATAGCCATTTTAAAGTTTTGAATTTTCTTTTTTCTGGTGCATATTTTGACCCCCGCAGACGCCTAGTTTAGGACTTATAACCATTTTAAGATTTAGAATTTTTTTTTCTGGTGCATAATATGACCCCGCCGACGCCTAGTTTAGGAGTTATAGCCATTTTAAAGTTTTGAATTTTCTTTTTGCTGGTGCATAATATGACCCCCGCCGACGCCTAGTTTAGGAGTTATAGCCATTTTAAGGTTTTGAATTTTCTTTTTGCTGGTGCATAATATGACCACCGCAGACGCCTAGTTTAGGAGTTATAGCCATTTTAAGATTTTGAATTTTTTTTTCTGGTGCATAATATGACCCCCGCAGACGCCTAGTTTAGGAGTTATAGCGATTTTAAAGTTTTGAATTTTCTTTTTTCTGGTGCATAATATGACCCCCGCAGACGACTAGTTTAGGAGTTATAGCCATTTTAAAGTTTTGAATTTTCTTTTTGCTGGTGCATAATATGACCCCCGCAGACGCCTAGTTTAGGAGTTATAGCCATTTTAAGATTTGAATTTTCGTTTTTGCTGGTGCATAATATGACCCCCGCAGACGCCTGGTTTAGGAGTTATAGCGATTTTAAAGTTTTGAATTTTCTTTTTTCTGGTGCATATTTTGACCCCCGCAGACGCCTAGTTTAGGAGTTATAGCGATTTTAAAGTTTTGAATTTTCTTTTTTCTGGTGCATACTATGACCCCCGCAGACGCCTAGTTTAGGAGTTATAGCGATTTTAAAGTTTTGAATTTTCTTTTTTCTGGTGCAAAATATGACCCCCGCAGACGCCTAGTTTAGGAGTTATAGCCATTTTAAGATTTAGACTTTTTTTCTGGTGCATAATATGACCCCCGCAGACGCCTAGTTTGGGAGTTATAGCGATTTTAAAGTTTTGAATTTTCTTTTTTCTGGTGCATAATATGACCCCCGCCGACGCCTAGTTTAGGAGTTATAGCCATTTTAAGATTTAGAATTTTTTTTTCTGGTGCATAATATGACCCCCGCAGACGCCTAGTTTAGGAGTTATAGCGATTTTAAAGTTTTGAATTTTCTTTTTTCTGGTGCATAATATGACCCCCGCAGACGCCTAGTTTCGGAGTTATAGCCATTTTAAAGTTTTGAATTTTCTTTTTGCTGGTGCATAATATGACCCCCGCAGACGCCTAGTTTAGGAGTTATAGCCATTTTAAGATTTGAATTTTCGTTTTTGCTGGTGCATAATATGACCCCCGCAGACGCCTAGTTTAGGAGTTATAGCCATTTTAAAGTTTTGAATTTTCCTTTTTCTGGTGCATATTTTGACCCCCGCAGACGCCTAGTTTAGGAGTTATAGCCATTTTAAGATTTAGAATTTTTTTTCTGGTGCATAATATGACCCCCGCCGACGCCTAATTTAGGAGTTATAGCCATTTTAAAGTTTTGAATTTTCTTTTTGCTGGTGCATAATATGACCCCCGCAGACGCCTAATTTAGGAGTTATAGCGATTTTAAAGTTTTGAAGTTTCTTTTTTCTGGTGCATAATATGACCCCCGCAGACGCCTAGTTTAGGAGTTATAGCCATTTTAAGATTTAGAATTTTTTTTCTGGTGCATAATATGACCCCCGCCGACGCCTAGTTTAGGAGTTATAGCCATTTTAAAGTTTTGAATTTTCTTTTTGCTGGTGCATAATATGACCCCCGCAGACGCCTAGTTTAGGAGTTATAGCCATTTTAAGATTTGAGTTTTCGTTTTTGCTGGTGCATAATATGACCCCCCCAGACGCCTAGTTTAGGAGTTATAGCCATTTTAAAGTTTTGAATTTTCTTTTTTCTGGTGCATATTTTGACCCCCGCAGACGCCTAGTTTAGGACTTATAACCATTTTAAGATTTAGAATTTTTTTTTCTGGTGCATAATATGACCCCGCCGACGCCTAGTTTAGGAGTTATAGCCATTTTAAAGTTTTGAATTTTCTTTTTGCTGGTGCATAATATGACCCCCGCCGACGCCTAGTTTAGGAGTTATAGCCATTTTAAGGTTTTGAATTTTCTTTTTGCTGGTGCATAATATGACCACCGCAGACGCCTAGTTTAGGAGTTATAGCCATTTTAAGATTTTGAATTTTTTTTTCTGGTGCATAATATGACCCCCGCAGACGCCTAGTTTAGGAGTTATAGCGATTTTAAAGTTTTGAATTTTCTTTTTTCTGGTGCATAATATGACCCCCGCAGACGACTAGTTTAGGAGTTATAGCCATTTTAAAGTTTTGAATTTTCTTTTTGCTGGTGCATAATATGACCCCCGCAGACGCCTAGTTTAGGAGTTATAGCCATTTTAAGATTTGAATTTTCGTTTTTGCTGGTGCATAATATGACCCCCGCAGACGCCTGGTTTAGGAGTTATAGCGATTTTAAAGTTTTGAATTTTCTTTTTTCTGGTGCATATTTTGACCCCCGCAGACGCCTAGTTTAGGAGTTATAGCGATTTTAAAGTTTTGAATTTTCTTTTTTCTGGTGCATACTATGACCCCCGCAGACGCCTAGTTTAGGAGTTATAGCGATTTTAAAGTTTTGAATTTTCTTTTTTCTGGTGCAAAATATGACCCCCGCAGACGCCTAGTTTAGGAGTTATAGCCATTTTAAGATTTAGACTTTTTTTCTGGTGCATAATATGACCCCCGCAGACGCCTAGTTTGGGAGTTATAGCGATTTTAAAGTTTTGAATTTTCTTTTTTCTGGTGCATAATATGACCCCCGCAGACGCCTAGTTTAGGAGTTATAGCCATTTTAAAGTTTTGAATTTTCTTTTTGCTGGTGCATAATATGACCCCCGCCGACGCCTAGTTTAGGAGTTATAGCCATTTTAAGATTTAGAATTTTTTTTTCTGGTGCATAATATGACCCCCGCAGACGCCTAGTTTAGGAGTTATAGCGATTTTAAAGTTTTGAATTTTCTTTTTTCTGGTGCATAATATGACCCCCGCAGACGCCTAGTTTCGGAGTTATAGCCATTTTAAAGTTTTGAATTTTCTTTTTGCTGGTGCATAATATGACCCCCGCAGACGCCTAGTTTAGGAGTTATAGCCATTTTAAGATTTGAATTTTCGTTTTTGCTGGTGCATAATATGACCCCCGCAGACGCCTAGTTTAGGAGTTATAGCCATTTTAAAGTTTTGAATTTTCCTTTTTCTGGTGCATATTTTGACCCCCGCAGACGCCTAGTTTAGGAGTTATAGCCATTTTAAGATTTAGAATTTTTTTTCTGGTGCATAATATGACCCCCGCCGACGCCTAATTTAGGAGTTATAGCCATTTTAAAGTTTTGAATTTTCTTTTTGCTGGTGCATAATATGACCCCCGCCGACGCCTAATTTAGGAGTTATAGCCATTTTAAAGTTTTGAATTTTCTTTTTGCTGGTGCATAATATGACCCCCGCAGACGCCTAGTTTAGGAGTTATAGCCATTTTAAGATTTGAATTTTCGTTTTTCTGGTGCATAATATGACCCCCGCAGACGCCTAGTTTAGGAGTTATAGCCATTTTAAAGATTTGAATTTTCTTTTTGCTGGTGCATAATATGACCCCCGCCGACGCCTAGTTTAGGAGTTATAGCCATTTTAAAGTTTTGAATTTTCTTTTTGCTGGTGCATAATATGACCCCCGCAGACGCCTAGTTTAGGAGTTATAACCATTTTAAGATTTAGAATTTTTTTTTCTTATGCATAATATGACCCCCGCAGACGAATAATTTAGGAGTTATAGCGATTTTAGAGTTTTGAATTTTCTTTTTTCTGGTGCATAATATGACCCCCGCAGACGCCTAGTTTAGGAGTTATAGCGATTTTAAAGTTTTGAATTTTCTTTTTTATGGTGCATAATATGACAACCGCAGACGCCTCGTTTAGGAGTTATAGCCATTTGAAGATTTAGAATTTTTTTTTCTGGTGCATAATATGACCCCCGCAGACGCCTAGTTTAGGAGTTATAGCGATTTTAAAGTTTTGAATTTTCTTTTTTCTGGTGCATAATATGACCCCCGCAGACGCCTAGTTTAGGAGTTATAGCGATTTTAAAGTTTTGAATTTTCTTTTTTCTGGTGCATAATATGACCCCCGCAGATGCCTAGTTTAGGAGTTATAGCCATTTTAAGATTTGAATTTTCGTTTTTCTGGTGCATAATATGACCCCCGCAGACGCCTAGTTTAGGAGTTATAGCCATTTTAAAGATTTGAATTTTCTTTTTGCTGGTGCATAATATGACCCCCGCCGACGCCTAGTTTAGGAGTTATAGCCATTTTAAAGTTTTGAATTTTCTTTTTGCTGGTGCATAATATGACCCCCGCAGACGCCTAGTTTAGGAGTTATAGCCATTTTAAAGTTTTGAATTTTCTTTATGCTGGTGCATAATATGACCCCCGAAGACGCCTAGTTTAGGAGTTATAGCCATTTTAAGATTTAAATTTTCGTTTTTGCTGGTGCATAATATGACCCCCGCAGACGCCTGGTTTAGGAGTTATAGCGATTTTAAAGTTTTGAATTTTCTTTTTTCTTTTGCATAATATGACCCCCGCAGACGCCTAGTTTAGGAGTTATAGCCATTTTAAAGTTTTGAATTTTCTTTTTGCTGGTGCATAATATGACCCCCGAAGACGCTTAGTTTAGGAGTTATAGCCATTTTAAGATTTAAATTTTCGTTTTTGCTGGTGCATAATATGACCCCCGCAGACGCCTGGTTTAGGAGTTATAGCGATTTTAAAGTTTTGAATTTTCTTTTTTCTGGTGCATAATATGACCCCCGCAGACGCCTAGTTTAGGAGTTATAGCGATTTTAAAGTTTTGAATTTTCTTTTTTCTGGTGCATAATATGACCCCCGCAGACGCCTAGTTTAGGAGTTATAGCGATTTTAAAGTTTTGAATTTTCTTTTTTCTGGTGCATAATATGACCCCCGCAGACGCCTAGTTTAGGAGTTATAGCGATTTTAAAGTTTTGAATTTTCTTTTTTCTGGTGCATAATATGACCCCCGCAGACGCCTAGTTTAGGAGTTATAGCCATTTTAAGATTTGAATTTTCGTTTTTCTGGTGCATAATATGACCCCCGCAGACGCCTAGTTTAGGAGTTATAGCGATTTTAAAGTTTTGAATTTTCTTTTTTCTGGTGCATATTTTGACCCCCGCAGACGCCTAGGTTAGGAGTTATATCCATTTAAAGATTTAGAATTTTTTTTTCTGGTGCATAATATGACCCCCGCAGACGCCTAGTTTAGGAGTTATAGCCATTTTAAAGTTTTGAATTTTCTTTTTGCTGGTGCATAATATGACCCCCGCAGACGCCTAGTTTAGGAGTTATAGCCATTTTAAGATTTGAATTTTCGTTTTTGCTGGTGCATAATATGACCCCCGCAGACGCCTGGTTTAGGAGTTATAGCGATTTTAAAGTTTTGAATTTTCTTTTTTCTGGTGCATAATATGACCCCCGCAGACGCCTAGTTTAGGAGTTATAGCCATTTTAAGATTTAGAATTTTTTTTTTCTGGTGCATAATATGACCCCCGCAGACGCCTAGTTTAGGAGTTATAGCGATTTTAAAGTTTTGAATTTCCTTTTTTCTGGTGCATACTATGACCCCCGAAGACGCCTAGTTTAGGAGTTATAGCGATTTTAAAGTTTTGAATTTTCATTTTTCTGGTGTATAATATGACCCCCGCAGACGCCTAGTTTAGGAGTTATAGCCATTTTAAGATTTAGAATTTTTTTTTCAGGTGCATAATATGACCCCCGCAGACGCCTAGTTTAGGAGTTATAGCGATTTTAAAGTTTTGAATTTTCTTTTTTCTGGTGCATAATATGACCCCCGCAGACGCCTAGTTTAGGAGTTATAGCCATTTTAAAGTTTTGAATTTTCTTTTTGCTGGTGCATAATATGACCCCCGCCGACGCCTAGTTTAGGAGTTATAGCCATTTTAAAGTTTTGAATTTTCTTTTTGCTGGTGCATAATATGACCCCCGCAGACGCCTAGTTTAGGTGTTATAGCCATTTTAAGATTTTGAATTTTTTTTTTCTGGTGCATAATATGACCCCCGCAGACGCCTAGTTTAGGAGTTATTGCGATTTTAAAGTTTTGAATTTTCATTTTTCTGGTGCTTAATATGACCCCCGCAGACGCCTAGTTTAGGAGTTATAGCCATTTTAAGATTTTGAATTTTTTTTTCTGGTGCATAATATGACCCCCGCAGACGCCTAGTTTAGGAGTTATAGCGATTTTAAAGTTTTGAATTTTCTTTTTTCTGGTGCATAATATGACCCCCGCAGACGCCTAGTTTAGGAGTTATAGCCATTTTAAGGTTTTGAATTTTCTTTTTGCTGGTGCATAATATGACCCCCGCAGACGCCTAGTTTAGGAGTTATAGCCATTTTAAGATTTTGAATTTTTTTTTCTGGTGCATAATATGACCCCTGCAGACGCCTAGTTTAGGAGTTATAGCGATTTTAGAGTTTTGAATTTTCTTTTTTCTGGTGCATAATATGACCCCCGCAGACGCCTAGTTTAGGAGTTATAGCCATTTTAAGATTTGAATTTTCGTTTTTTCTGGTGCATAATATGACCCCCGCAGACGCCTGGTTTAGGAGTTATAGCGATTTTAAAGTTTTGAATTTTCTTTTTTCTGGTGCATATTTTGACCCCCGCAGACGCCTAGTTTAGGAGTTATAGCGATTTTAGAGTTTTGAATTTTCTTTTTTCTGGTGCATAATATGACCCCAGCAGACGCCTAGTTTAGGAGTTATAGCGATTTTAAAGTTTTGAATTTTCTTTTTTCTAGTGCATATTTTGACCCCCGCAGACGCCTAGTTTAGGAGTTATAGCGATTTTAAAGTTTTGAATTTTCTTTTTTCTGGTGCATAATATGACCCCCGCAGACGCCTAGTTTAGGAGTTATAGCCATTTTAAGATTTAGAATTTTTTTTTCTGGTGCATAATATGACCCCCGCAGACGCCTAGTTTAGGAGTTATAGCGATTTTAAAGTTTTGAATTTTCTTTTTGCTGGTGCATAATATGACCCCCGCTGACGCCTAGTTTAGGAGTTATAGCCATTTTAAGATTTGATTTTTCGTTTTTGCTGGTGCATAATATGACCCCCGCAGACGCCTGGTTTAGGAGTTATAGCGATTTTAAAGTTTTGAATTTTCTTTTTTCTGGTGCATAATATGACCCCCGCAGACGCCTAGTTTAGGAGTTATAGCCATTTTAAGATTTGAATTTTCGTTTTTCTGGTGCATAATATGACCCCCGCAGACGCCTAGTTTAGGAGTTATAGCCATTTAAAGATTTAGAATTTTTTTTTCTGGTGCATAATATGACCCCCGCCGACGCCTAGTTTAGGAGTTATAGCCATTTTAAAGTTTTGAATTTTCTTTTTGCTGGTGCATAATATGACCCCCGCCGACGCCTAGTTTAGGAGTTATAGCCATTTAAAATTTTGCATTTTCTTTTTGCTGGTGCATAATATGACCCCCGCCGACGCCTAGTTTAGGAGTTATAGCCATTTTAAGATTTGAATTTTCGTTTTTGCTGGTGCATAATATGACCCCCGCAGACGCCTGGTTTAGCAGTTATAGCGATTTTAAAGTTTTGAATTTTCTTTTTTCTGGTGCATATTTTTACCCCCGCAGACGCCTAGTTTAGGAGTTATAGCGATTTTAAGTTTTGAATTTTCTTTTGTCTGGTGCATAATATGACCCCCGCAGACGCCTAGTTTAGGAGTTATAACCATTTTAAGATTTAGAATTTTTTTTTCTGGTGCATAATATGACCCCCGCAGACGAATAATTTAGGAGTTATAGCGATTTTAAAGTTTTGAATTTTCTTTTTTCTGGTGCATAATATGACCCCCGCAGACGCCTAGCTTAGGAGTTATAGCCATTTTAAGATTTAGAATTTTTTTTTCTGGTGCATAATATGACCCCCGCAGACGCCTAGTTTAGGAGTTATAGCGATTTTAAAGTTTTGAATTTTCTTTTTTCTGGTGCATAATATGACCCCCGCAGACGCCTAGTTTAGGAGTTATAGCCATTTTAAAGTTTTGAATTTTCTTTTTGCTGGTGCGTAATATGACCCCCGAAGACGCCTAGTTTAGGAGTTATAGCCATTTTAAGATTTAAATTTTCGTTTTTGCTGGTGCATAATATGACCCCCGCAGACGCCTGGTTTAAGAGTTATAGCGATTTTAAAGTTTTGAATTTTCTTTTTTCTGGTGCATATTTTGACCCCGCAGACGCCTAGTTTAGGAGTTATAGCGATTTTAAAGTTTTGAATTTTCTTTTTTCTGGTGCATAATATGACCCCCGCAGACGCCTAGTTTAGGAGTTATAGCCATTTTAAGATTTGAATTTTCGTTTTTCTGGTGCATAATATGACCCCCGCAGACGCCTAGTTTAGGAGTTATAGCGATTTTAAAGTTTTGAATTTTCTTTTTTCTGGTGCATATTTTGACCCCCGCAGACGCCTAGGTTAGGAGTTATATCCATTTAAAGATTTAGAATTTTTTTTTCTGGTGCATAATATGACCCCCGCAGACGCCTAGTTTAGGAGTTATAGCCATTTTAAAGTTTTGAATTTTCTTTTTGCTGGTGCATAATATGACCCCCGCAGACGCCTAGTTTAGGAGTTATAGCCATTTTAAGATTTGAATTTTCGTTTTTGCTGGTGCATAATATGACCCCCGCAGACGCCTGGTTTAGGAGTTATAGCGATTTTAAAGTTTTGAATTTTCTTTTTTCTGGTGCATAATATGACCCCCGCAGACGCCTAGTTTAGGAGTTATAGCCATTTTAAGATTTAGAATTTTTTTTTTCTGGTGCATAATATGACCCCCGCAGACGCCTAGTTTAGGAGTTATAGCGATTTTAAAGTTTTGAATTTCCTTTTTTCTGGTGCATACTATGACCCCCGAAGACGCCTAGTTTAGGAGTTATAGCGATTTTAAAGTTTTGAATTTTCTTTTTTCTGGTGTATAATATGACCCCCGCAGACGCCTAGTTTAGGAGTTATAGCCATTTTAAGATTTAGAATTTTTTTTTCAGGTGCATAATATGACCCCCGCAGACGCCTAGTTTAGGAGTTATAGCGATTTTAAAGTTTTGAATTTTCTTTTTTCTGGTGCATAATATGACCCCCGCAGACGCCTAGTTTAGGAGTTATAGCCATTTTAAAGTTTTGAATTTTCTTTTTGCTGGTGCATAATATGACCCCCGCCGACGCCTAGTTTAGGAGTTATAGCCATTTTAAAGTTTTGAATTTTCTTTTTGCTGGTGCATAATATGACCCCCGCAGACGCCTAGTTTAGGTGTTATAGCCATTTTAAGATTTTGAATTTTTTTTTTCTGGTGCATAATATGACCCCCGCAGACGCCTAGTTTAGGAGTTATTGCGATTTTAAAGTTTTGAATTTTCATTTTTCTGGTGCTTAATATGACCCCCGCAGACGCCTAGTTTAGGAGTTATAGCCATTTTAAGATTTTGAATTTTTTTTTCTGGTGCATAATATGACCCCCGCAGACGCCTAGTTTAGGAGTTATAGCGATTTTAAAGTTTTGAATTTTCTTTTTTCTGGTGCATAATATGACCCCCGCAGACGCCTAGTTTAGGAGTTATAGCCATTTTAAGGTTTTGAATTTTCTTTTTGCTGGTGCATAATATGACCCCCGCAGACGCCTAGTTTAGGAGTTATAGCCATTTTAAGATTTTGAATTTTTTTTTCTGGTGCATAATATGACCCCTGCAGACGCCTAGTTTAGGAGTTATAGCGATTTTAGAGTTTTGAATTTTCTTTTTTCTGGTGCATAATATGACCCCCGCAGACGCCTAGTTTAGGAGTTATAGCCATTTTAAGATTTGAATTTTCGTTTTTTCTGGTGCATAATATGACCCCCGCAGACGCCTGGTTTAGGAGTTATAGCGATTTTAAAGTTTTGAATTTTCTTTTTTCTGGTGCATATTTTGACCCCCGCAGACGCCTAGTTTAGGAGTTATAGCGATTTTAGAGTTTTGAATTTTCTTTTTTCTGGTGCATAATATGACCCCAGCAGACGCCTAGTTTAGGAGTTATAGCGATTTTAAAGTTTTGAATTTTCTTTTTTCTAGTGCATATTTTGACCCCCGCAGACGCCTAGTTTAGGAGTTATAGCGATTTTAAAGTTTTGAATTTTCTTTTTTCTGGTGCATAATATGACCCCCGCAGACGCCTAGTTTAGGAGTTATAGCCATTTTAAGATTTAGAATTTTTTTTTCTGGTGCATAATATGACCCCCGCAGACGCCTAGTTTAGGAGTTATAGCGATTTTAAAGTTTTGAATTTTCTTTTTGCTGGTGCATAATATGACCCCCGCTGACGCCTAGTTTAGGAGTTATAGCCATTTTAAGATTTGATTTTTCGTTTTTGCTGGTGCATAATATGACCCCCGCAGACGCCTGGTTTAGGAGTTATAGCGATTTTAAAGTTTTGAATTTTCTTTTTTCTGGTGCATAATATGACCCCCGCAGACGCCTAGTTTAGGAGTTATAGCCATTTTAAGATTTGAATTTTCGTTTTTCTGGTGCATAATATGACCCCCGCAGACGCCTAGTTTAGGAGTTATAGCCATTTAAAGATTTAGAATTTTTTTTTCTGGTGCATAATATGACCCCCGCCGACGCCTAGTTTAGGAGTTATAGCCATTTTAAAGTTTTGAATTTTCTTTTTGCTGGTGCATAATATGACCCCCGCCGACGCCTAGTTTAGGAGTTATAGCCATTTAAAATTTTGCATTTTCTTTTTGCTGGTGCATAATATGACCCCCGCCGACGCCTAGTTTAGGAGTTATAGCCATTTTAAGATTTGAATTTTCGTTTTTGCTGGTGCATAATATGACCCCCGCAGACGCCTGGTTTAGCAGTTATAGCGATTTTAAAGTTTTGAATTTTCTTTTTTCTGGTGCATATTTTTACCCCCGCAGACGCCTAGTTTAGGAGTTATAGCGATTTTAAGTTTTGAATTTTCTTTTGTCTGGTGCATAATATGACCCCCGCAGACGCCTAGTTTAGGAGTTATAACCATTTTAAGATTTAGAATTTTTTTTTCTGGTGCATAATATGACCCCCGCAGACGAATAATTTAGGAGTTATAGCGATTTTAAAGTTTTGAATTTTCTTTTTTCTGGTGCATAATATGACCCCCGCAGACGCCTAGCTTAGGAGTTATAGCCATTTTAAGATTTAGAATTTTTTTTTCTGGTGCATAATATGACCCCCGCAGACGCCTAGTTTAGGAGTTATAGCGATTTTAAAGTTTTGAATTTTCTTTTTTCTGGTGCATAATATGACCCCCGCAGACGCCTAGTTTAGGAGTTATAGCCATTTTAAAGTTTTGAATTTTCTTTTTGCTGGTGCGTAATATGACCCCCGAAGACGCCTAGTTTAGGAGTTATAGCCATTTTAAGATTTAAATTTTCGTTTTTGCTGGTGCATAATATGACCCCCGCAGACGCCTGGTTTAAGAGTTATAGCGATTTTAAAGTTTTGAATTTTCTTTTTTCTGGTGCATATTTTGACCCCGCAGACGCCTAGTTTAGGAGTTATAGCGATTTTAAAGTTTTGAATTTTCTTTTTTCTGGTGCATAATATGACCCCCGCAGACGCCTAGTTTAGGAGTTATAGCCATTTTAAGATTTGAATTTTCGTTTTTCTGGTGCATAATATGACCCCCGCAGACGCCTAGTTTAGGAGTTATAGCGATTTTAAAGTTATGAATTTTCTTTTTTCTGGTGCATATTTTGACCCCCGCAGACGCCTAGGTTAGGAGTTATAGCCATTTAAAGATTTAGAATTTTTTTTTCTGGTGCATAATATGACCCCCGCAGACGCCTAGTTTAGGAGTTATAGCCATTTTAAAGTTTTGAATTTTCTTTTTGCTGGTGCATAATATGACCCCCGCAGACGCCTAGTTTAGGAGTTATAGCCATTTTAAGATTTGAATTTTCGTTTTTGCTGGTGCATAATATGACCCCCGCAGACGCCTGGTTTAGGAGTTATAGCGATTTTAAAGTTTTGAATTTTCTTTTTTCTGGTGCATATTTTGACCCCCGCAGACGCCTAATTTAGGAGTTATAGCGATTTTAAAATTTTGAATTTTCTTTTTTCTGGTGCATAATATGACCCCCGCAGACGCCTAGTTTAGGAGTTATAGCCATTTTAAGATTTAGAATTTTTTTTTCTGGTGCATAATATGACCCCCGCAGACTCCTAGTTTAGGAGTTATAGCGATTTTAAAGTTTTGAATTTTCTTTTTTCTGGTGCATAATATGACCCCCGCAGACGCCTAGTTTAGGAGTTATAGCGATTTTAAAGTTTTGAAGTTTCTTTTTTCTGGTGCATAATATGACCCCCGCAGACGCCTAGTTTAGGAGTTATAGCCATTTTAAGATTTGGAATTTTTTTTTCTGGTGCATATTTTGACCCCCGCAGACGCCTAGGGTAGGAGTTATAGCCATTTAAAGATTTAGAATTTTTTTTTCTGGTGCACAATATGACCCCCGCAGACGTCTAATTTAGGAGTTATAGCGATTTTAAAGTTTTGAATTTTCTTTTTTCTGGTGCATAATATGACCCCCGCAGACGCCTAGTTTAGGAGTTATAGCCATTTTAAGATTTAGAATTTTTTTTTCTGGTGCATAATATGACCCCCGCAGACTCCTAGTTTAGGAGTTATAGCGATTTTAAAGTTTTGAATTTTCTTTTTTCTGGTGCATAATATGACCCCCGCAGACGCCTAGTTTAGGAGTTATAGCGATTTTAAAGTTTTGAAGTTTCTTTTTTCTGGTGCATAATATGACCCCCGCAGACGCCTAGTTTAGGAGTTATAGCCATTTTAAGATTTGAATTTTCGTTTTTCTGGTGCATAATATGACCCCCGCAGACGCCTAGTTTAGGAGTTATAGCGATTTTAAAGTTTTGAATTTTCTTTTTTCTGGTGCATATTTTGACCCCCGCAGACGCCTAGGTTAGGAGTTATAGCCATTTAAAGATTTAGAATTTTTTTTTCTGGTGCATAATATGACCCCCGCAGACGCCTAGTTTAGGAGTTATAGCCATTTTAAAGTTTTGAATTTTCTTTTTGCTGGTGCATAATATGACCCCCGCAGACGCCTAGTTTAGGAGTTATAGCCATTTTAAGATTTGAATTTTCGTTTTTGCTGGTGCATAATATGACCCCCGCAGACGCCTGGTTTAGGAGTTATAGCGATTTTAAAGTTTTGAATTTTCTTTTTTCTGGTGCATAATATGACCCCCGCAGACGCCTAGTTTAGGAGTTATAGCCATTTTAAGATTTAGAATTTTTTTTTCTGGTGCATAATATGACCCCCGCAGACTCCTAGTTTAGGAGTTATAGCGATTTTAAAGTTTTGAATTTTCTTTTTTCTGGTGCATAATATGACCCCCGCAGACGCCTAGTTTAGGAGTTATAGCGATTTTAAAGTTTTGAAGTTTCTTTTTTCTGGTGCATAATATGACCCCCGCAGACGCCTAGTTTAGGAGTTATAGCCATTTTAAGATTTGGAATTTTTTTTTCTGGTGCATATTTTGACCCCCGCAGACGCCTAGGGTAGGAGTTATAGCCATTTAAAGATTTAGAATTTTTTTTTCTGGTGCATAATATGACCCCCGCCGACGCCTAGTTTAGGAGTTATAGCCATTTTAAAGTTTTGAATTTTCTTTTTGCTGGTGCATAATATGACCCCCTCCGACGCCTAGTTTAGGAGTTATAGCCATTTTAAAGTTTTGAATTTTCTTTTTGCTGGTGCATAATATGACCCCCGCAGACGCCTAGTTTTGGAGTTATAGCCATTTTAATATTTGAATTTTCGTTTTTGCTGGTGCATAATATGACCCCAGCAGGCGCCTGGTTTAGGAGTTATAGCGATTTTAAAGTTTTGAATTTTCTTTTTTCTGGTGCATATTTTGACCCCCGCAGACGCCAAGTTTAGGAGTTATAGCGATTTTAAAGTTTTGAATTTTCTTTTTTCTGGTGCATAATATGACCCCCGCAGACGCCTAGTTTAGGAGTTATAGCCATTTTAAGATTTAGAATTTTTTTTTCTGGTGCATAATATGACCCCCGCAGACGCCTAGTTTAGGAGTTGTAGCCATTTTAAGATTTTGAATTTTTTTTTCTGGGGCATAATATGACCCCCGCAGACGCCTAGTTTAGGAGTTATAGCGATTTTAAAGTTTTGAATTTTCTTTTTTCTGGTGCATAATATGACCCCCGCAGACGCCTAGTTTAGGAGTTATAGCGATTTTAAAGTTTTGAAGTTTCTTTTTTCTGGTGCATAATATGACCCCCGCAGACGCCTAGTTTAGGAGTTATAGCCATTTTAAGATTTTGAATTTTTTTTTCTGGTGCATAATTTGACCCCCGCAGACGCCTAGTTTAGGAGTTATAGCCATTTTAAGATTTAGAATTTTTTTTCTGGTGCATAATATGACCCCCGCAGACGCCTAGTTTAGGAGTTATAGCGATTTTAAAGTTTTGAATTTTCTTTTTTCTGGTGCATATTTTGACCCCCGCAGACGCCTAGTTTAGGAGTTATAGCCATTTTAAGATTTGAATTTTCTTTTTTCTGGTGCATAATATGACCCCCGCAGACGCCTAGTTTAGGAGTTATAGCGATTTTAAAGTTATGAAGTTTCTTTTTTCTGGTGCATAATATGACCCCCGCAGACGCCTAGTTTAGGAGTTATAGCGATTATAAAGTTTTGAATTTTCTTTTTTCTGGTGCATAATATGACCCCCGCAGACGCCTAGTTAAGGAGTTATAGCCATTTTAAGATTTAGAATTTTTTTTCTGGTGCATAATATGACCCCCGCAGACGCCTAGTTTAGGAGTTATAGCGATTTTAAAGTTTTGAATTTTCTTTTTTCTGGTGCATAATATGACCCGAGCAGACGCCTAGTTTAGGAGTTATAGCCATTTTAAGATCTTGAATTTTTTTTTCTGGTGCATAATATTACCCCCGCTGACGCCTAGTTTAGGAGTTATAGCGATTTTAAAGTTTTGAATTTTCTTTTTTCTGGTGCATATTTTGACCCCCGCAGACGCCTAGTTTAGGAGTTATAGCCATTTTAAGATTTGAATTTTCTTTTTTCCGGTGCATAATATGACCCCCGCAGACGCCTAGTTTAGGAGTTATAGCGATTTTAAAGTTTTGAATTTTCTTTTTTCTGGTGCATAATATGACCCCCGCAGACGCCTAGTTTAGGAGTTATAGCGATTTTAAAGTTTTGAATTTTCTTTTTTCTGGTGCATAATATGACCCCCGCAGACGCCTAGTTTAGGAGTTATAGCCATTTTAAGATTTTGAATTTTTTTTTCTGGTGCATAATATGACCCCCGCAGACGCCTGGTTTAGGAGTTATAGCGATTTTAAAGTTTTGAATTTTCTTTTTTCTGGTGCATATTTTGACCCCCGCAGACGCCTAGTTTAGGAGTTATAGCGATTTTAGAGTTTTGAATTTTCTTTTTTCTGGTGCATAATATGACCCCCGCAGACGCCTAGTTTAGGAGTTATAGCCATTTTAAGATTTTGAATTTTTTTTTCTGGTGCATAATATGACCCCCGCAGACGCCTAGTTTAGGAGTTATAGCCATTTTAAAGTTTTGAATTTTCTTTTTTCTGGTGCATAATATGACCCCCGCAGACGCCTGGTTTAGGAGTTATAGCCATTTTAAAGTTTTGAATTTTCTTTTTGCTGGTGCATAATATGACCCCCGCGCATAGTTTAGGAGTTATAGCCATTTTAAGATTTGATTTTTCGTTTTTGCTGGTGCATAATATGACCCCCGCAGACGCCTAGTTTAGGAGTTACAGCGATTTTAAAGTTTTGAATTTTCTTTTTTCTGGTGCATAATATGACCCCCGCAGACGCCTAGTTAAGGAGTTATAGCCATTTTAAGATTTAGAATTTTTTTTTCTGGTGCATAATATGACCCCCGCAGACGCCTAGTTTAGGAGTTATAGCCATTTTAAGATTTGAGTTTTCGTTTTTGCTGGTGCATAATATGACCCCCGCAGACGCCTGGTTTAGGAGTTATAGCCATTTTAAAGTTTTGAATTTTCTTTTTGCTGGTGCATAAAATGACCCCCGCAGACGCATAGTTTAGGAGTTATAGCCATTTTAAGATTTGATTTTTCGTTTTTGCTGGTGCATAATATGACCCCCGCAGACGCCTAGTTTAGGAGTTACAGCGATTTTAATGTTTTGAATTTTCTTTTTTCTGGTGCATAAAATGACCCCCGCAGACGCCTAGTTAAGGAGTTATAGCCATTTTAAGATTTAGAATTTTTTTTTCTGGTGCATAATATGACCCCCGCAGACGCCTAGTTTAGGAGTTATAGCGATTTTAAAGTTTTGAAGTTTCTTTTTTCTGGTGCATAATATGACCCCCGCAGACGCCTAGTTTAGGAGTTATAGCCATTTTAAGATTTTGAATTTTTTTTTCTGGTGCATAATATGACCCCCGCAGACGCCTAGTTTAGGAGTTATAGCGATTTTAAAGTTTTGAATTTTCTTCTTTCTGGTGCATAATATGACCCCCGCAGGCGCCTAGTTTAGGAGTTATAGCGATTTTAAAGTTTTGAATTTTCTTTTTTCTTGTGCATAATATGACCCCCGCAGACGCCTAGTTTAGGAGTTATAGCCATTTTAAGATTTTGAATTTTTTTTTCTGGTGCATAATATGACCCCCGCAGACGCCTAGTTTAGGAGTTATAGCCATTTTAAAGTTTTGAATTTTCTTTTTTCTGGTGCATAATATGACCCCCGCAGACGCCTGGTTTAGGAGTTATAGCCATTTTAAAGTTTTGAATTTTCTTTTTGCTGGTGCATAATATGACCCCCGCAGACGCATAGTTTAGGAGTTATAGCCATTTTAAGATTTGATTTTTCGTTTTTGCTGGTGCATAATATGACCCCCGCAGACGCCTAGTTTAGGAGTTACAGCGATTTTAAAGTTTTGAATTTTCTTTTTTCTGGTGCATAATATGACCCCCGCAGACGCCTAGTTAAGGAGTTATAGCCATTTTAAGATTTAGAATTTTTTTTTCTGGTGCATAATATGACCCCCGCAGACGCCTAGTTTAGGAGTTATAGCGATTTTAAAGTTTTGAATTTTCTTTTTTCTTATGCATAATATGACACCCGCAGACGCCTAGTTTAGGAGTTATAGCGATTTTAAAGTTTTGAAGTTTCTTTTTTCTGGTGCATAATATGACCCCCGCAGACGCCTAGTTTAGGAGTTATAGATATTTTAAGATTTTGAATTTTTTTTTCTGGTGCATAATATGACCCCCGCAGACGCCTGGTTTAGGATTTATAGCGATTTTAAAGTTTTGAATTTTCTTTTTTCTGGTGCATATTTTGACCCCCGCAGACGCCTAGTTTAGGAGTTATAGCGATTTTAGAGTTTTGAATTTTCTTTTTTCTGGTGCATAATATGACCCCCGCAGACGCCTAGTTTAGGAGTTATAGCCATTTTAAGATTTAGAATTTTTTTTTCTGGTGCATAATATTACCCCCGCAGACGCCTAGTTTAGGAGTTATAGCGATTTTAAAGTTTTGAATTTTCTTTTTTCTGGTGCATAATATGACCCCCGCAGACGCCTAGTTTAGGAGTTATAGCGATTTTAAAGTTTTGAATTTTCTTTTTTCTTGTGCATAATATGACCCCCGCAGTCGCCTAGTTTAGGAGTTATAGCCATTTTAAGATTTTGAATTTTTTTTTCTGGTGCATAATATGACCCCCGCAGACGCCTGGTTTAGGAGTTATAGCGATTTTAAAGTTTTGAATTTTCTTTTTTCTGGTGCATATTTTGACCCCCGCAGACGCCTAGTTTAGGAGTTACAGCGATTTTAAAGTTTTGAATTTTCTTTTTTGTGGTGCATAATATGACCCCCGCAGACGCCTAGTTTAGGAGTTATAGCCATTTTAAGATTTTGAATTTTTTTTTCTGGTGCATAATATGACCCCCGCAGACGCCTAGTTTAGGAGTTATAGCGATTTTAAAGTTTTGAAGTTTCTTTTTTCTGGTGCATAATATGACCCCCGCAGACGCCTAGTTTAGGAGTTATAGCCATTTTAAGATTTTGAATTTTTTTTTCTGGTGCATAATTTGACCCCCGCAGACGCCTAGTTTAGGAGTTATAGGGATTTTAAAGTTTTGAATTTTCTTTTTTCTGGTGCATAATATGACCCGAGCAGACGCCTAGTTTAGGAGTTATAGCCATTTTAAGATCTTGAATTTTTTTTTCTGGTGCATAATATTACCCCCGCTGACGCCTAGTTTAGGAGTTATAGCGATTTTAAAGTTTTGAATTTTCTTTTTTCTGGTGCATATTTTGACCCCCGCAGACGCCTAGTTTAGGAGTTATAGCCATTTTAAGATTTGAATTTTCTTTTTTCTGGTGCATAATATGACCCCCGCAGACGCCTAGTTTAGGAGTTATAGCGATTTTAAAGTTTTGAATTTTCTTTTTTCTGGTGCATAATATGACCCCCGCAGACGCCTAGTTAAGGAGTTATAGCCATTTTAAGATTTAGAATTTTTTTTCTGGTGCATAATATGACCCCCGCAGACGCCTAGTTTAGGAGTTATAGCCATGTTAAGATTTTGAATTTTTTTTTCTGGTGCATAATTTGACCCCCGCAGACGCCTAGTTTAGGAGTTATAGCGATTTTAAAGTTTTGAATTTTCATTTTTCTGGTGCATAATATGACCCCCGCAGACGCCTAGTTTAGGAGTTATAGCCATTTTAAGATTTAGAATTTTTTTTCTGGTGTATAATATGACCCCCGCAGACGCCTAGTTTAGGAGTTATAGGGATTTTAAAGTTTTGAATTTTCTTTTTTCTGGTGCATAATATGACCCGAGCAGACGCCTAGTTTAGGAGTTATAGCCATTTTAAGATCTTGAATTTTTTTTTCTGGTGCATAATATTACCCCCGCTGACGCCTAGTTTAGGAGTTATAGCGATTTTAAAGTTTTGAATTTTCTTTTTTCTGGTGCATATTTTGACCCCCGCAGACGCCTAGTTTAGGAGTTATAACCATTTTAAGATCTTGAATTTTTTTTTCTGGTGCATAATATTACCCCCGCTGACGCCTAGTTTAGGAGTTATAGCGATTTTAAAGTTTTGAATTTTCTTTTTTCTGGTGCATATTTTGACCCCCGCAGACGCCTAGTTTAGGAGTTATAGCCATTTTAAGATTTGAATTTTCTTTTTTCTGGTGCATAATATGACCCCCGCAGACGCCTAGTTTAGGAGTTATAGCGATTTTAAAGTTTTGAATTTTCTTTTTTCTGGTGCATAATATGACCCCCGCAGACGCCTGGTTTAGGAGTTATAGCGATTTTAAAGTTTTGAATTTTCTTTTTTCTGGTGCATATTTGGACCCCCGCAGACGCCTAGTTTAGGAGTTATAGCGATTTTAGAGTTTTGAATTTTCTTTTTTCTGGTGCATAATATGACCCCCGCAGACGCCTAGTTTAGGAGTTATAGCCATTTTAAGATTTAGAATTTTTTTTCCTGGTGCATAATATGACCCCCGCAGACGCCTAGTTTAGGAGTTATAGCGATTTTAAAGTTTTGAAGTTTCTTTTTTCTGGTGCATAATATGACCCCCGCAGACGCCTAGTTTAGGAGTTATAGCCATTTTAAGATTTTGAATTTTTTTTTCTGGTGCATAATATGACCCCCGCAGACGCCTAGTTTAGGAGTTATGGCGATTTTAAAGTTTTGAATTTTCTTTTTTCTGGTGCATAATATGACCCCCGCAGACGCCTAGTTTAGGAGTTATAGCGATTTTAAAGTTTTGAATTTTCTTTTTTCTTGTGCATAATATGACCCCCGCAGACGCCTAGTTTAGGAGTTATAGCCATTTTAAGATTTTGAATTTTTTTTTCTGGTGCATAATATGACCCCCGCAGACGCCTAGTTTAGGAGTTATAGCCATTTTAAAGTTTTGAATTTTCTTTTTTCTGGTGCATAATATGACCCCCGCAGACGCCTAATTTAGGAGTTATAGCCATTTTAAAGTTTTGAATTTTCTTTTTGCTGGTGCATAATATGACCCCCGCAGACGCATAGTTTAGGAGTTATAGCCATTTTAAGATTTGATTTTTCGTTTTTGCTGGTGCATAATATGACCCCCGCAGACGCCTGGTTTAGGAGTTATAGCGATTTTAAAGTTTTGAATTTTCTTTTTTCTGGTGCATATTTTGACCCCCGCAGACGCCTAGTTTAGGAGTTACAGCGATTTTAAAGTTTTGAATTTTCTTTTTTCTGGTGCATAATATGACCCCCGCAGACGCCTAGTTAAGGAGTTATAGCCATTTTAAGATTTAGAATTTTTTTTCTGGTGCATAATATGACCCCCGCAGACGCCTAGTTTAGGAGTTATAGCGATTTTAAAGTTCTGAATTTTCTGTTTTCTGGTGCATAATATGACCCCCGCAGACGCCTAGTTTAGGAGTTATAGCCATTTTAAGATTTTGAATTTTTTTTTCTGGTGCATAATATGACCCCCGCAGACGCCTGGTTTAGGAGTTATAGCGATTTTAAAGTTTTGAATTTTCTTTTTTCTGGTGCATATTTTGACCCCCGCAGACGCCTAGTTTAGGAGCTATAGCGATTTTAGAGTTTTGAATTTTCTTTTTTCTGGTGCATAATATGACCCCCGCAGACGCCTAGTTTAGGAGTTATAGCCATTTTAAGATTTAGAATTTTTTTTTCTGGTGCATAATATGACCCCCGCAGACGCCTAGTTTATGAGTTATAGCGATTTTAAAGTTTTGAATTTTCTTTTTTCTGGTGCATAATATGACCCCCGCAGACGCCTAGTTTAGGAGTTATAGCGATTTTAAAGTTTTGAATTTTCTTTTTTCTGGTGCATAATATGACCCCCGCAGACGCCTAGTTTAGGAGTTATAACCATTTTAAGATTTTGAATTTTTTTTTCTGGTGCATAATATGACCCCCGCAGACGCCTAGTTTAGGAGTTATAGCCATTTTAAGATTTAGAATTTTTTTTTCTGGTGCATAATATGACCCCCGCAGACGCCTAGTTTAGGAGTTATAGCCATTTTAAAGTTTTGAATTTTCTTTTTTCTGGTGCATATTTTGACCCCCGCAGACGCCTAGTTTAGGAGTTATAGCCATTTAAAGATTTAGAATTTTTTTTTCTGGTGCATAATATGACCCCCACCGACGCCTAGTTTAGGAGTTATAGCCATTTTAAAGTTTTGAATTTTCTTTTTGCTGGTGCATAATATGACCCCCGCCGACGCCTAGTTTAGGAGTTATAGCCATTTAAAATTTTGCATTTTCTTTTTGCTGGTGCATAATATGACCCCCGCAGACGCCTAGTTTAGGAGTTATAGCCATTTTAAGATTTGAATTTTCGTTTTTGCTGGTGCATAATATGACCCCCGCAGACGCCTGGTTTAGGAGTTATAGCGATCTTAAAGTTTTGAATTTTCTTTTTTCTGGTGCATATTTTGACCCCCGCAGACGCCTAGTTTAGGAGTTATAACCATTTTAAGATTTAGAATTTTTTTTTCTGGTGCATAATATGACCCCCGCAGACGATTAATTTAGGAGTTATAGCGATTTTAAAGTTTTGAATTTTCTTTTTTCTGGTGCATAATATGACCCCCGCAGACGCCTAGTTTAGGAGTTATAGCCATTTTAAAGTTTTGAATTTTCTTTTTGCTGGTGCATAATATGACCCCCGCAGACGCCTAGTTTAGGAGTTATAGCCATTTTAAGATTTGATTTTTCGTTTTTGCTGGTGCATAATATGACCCCCGCAGACGACTGGTTTAGGAGTTATAGCGATTTTAAAGTTTTGAATTTTCTTTTTTCTGGTGCATATTTTGACCCCCGCAGACGCCTAGTTTAGGAGTTATAGCGATTTTAAAGTTTTGAATTTTCTTTTCTCTGGTGCATAATATGACCCCCGCAGACGCCTAGTTTAGGAGTTATAACCATTTTAAGATTTAGAATTTTTTTTTCTGGTGCATAATATGACCCCCGCAGACGCCTAAATTAGGAGTTATAGCGATTTTAAAGTTTTGAATTTTCTTTTTTCTGGGGCATAATATGACCCCCGCAGACGCCTAGTTTAGGAGTTATAGCCATTTTAAGATTTAGAATTTTTTTTTCTGGTGCATAATATGACCCCCGCAGACGACTGGTTTAGGAGTTATAGCGATTTTAAAGTTTTGAATTTTCTTTTTTCTGGTGCATATTTTGACCCCCGCAGACGCCTAGTTTAGGAGTTATAGCGATTTTAAAGTTTTGAATTTTCTTTTCTCTGGTGCATAATATGACCCCCGCAGACGCCTAGTTTAGGAGTTATAACCATTTTAAGATTTAGAATTTTTTTTTCTGGTGCATAATATGACCCCCGCAGACGCCTAATTTAGGAGTTATAGCGATTTTAAAGTTTTGAATTTTCTTTTTTCTGGGGCATAATATGACCCCCGCAGACGCCTAGTTTAGGAGTTATAGCCATTTTAAGATTTAGAATTTTTTTTTCTGGTGCATAATATGACCCCCGCAGACGCCTAGTTTAGGAGTTATAGCCATTTTAAAGTTTTGAATTTTCTTTTTTCTGTTGCATATTTTGACCCCCGCAGACGCCTAGTTTAGGAGTTATAGCCATTTAAAGATTTAGAATTTTTCTTTCTGGTGCATAATATGACCCCCACCGACGCCTAGTTTAGGAGTTATAACCATTTTAAGATTTTGAATTTTTTTTTCTGGTGCACAATATGACCCCCGCAGACGCCTAGTTTAGGAGTTATAGCCATTTTAAGATTTAGAATTTTTTTTCTGGTGCATAATATGACCCCCGCCGACGCCTAGTTTAGGAGTTATAGCCATTTTAAAGTTTTGAATTTTCTTTTTGCTATTGCATAATATGACCCCCGCAGACGCCTAGTTTAGGAGTTATAGCCATTTTAAGATTTAGAATTTTTTTTTCTGGTGCATATTTTGACCCCCGCAGACGCCTAGTTTAGGAGTTATAGCCATTTTAAAGTTTTGAATTTTCTTTTTTCTGGTGCATATTTTGACCCCCGCAGACGCCTAGTTTAGGAGTTAAAGCCATTTAAAGATTTAGAATTTTTCTTTCTGGTGCATAATATGACCCCCACCGACGCCTAGTTTAGGAGTTATAGCCATTTTAAAGTTTTGAATTTTCTTTTTGCTGGTGCATAATATGACCCCCGCCGACGCCTAGTTTAGGAGTTATAGCCATTTAAAATTTTGCATTTTCTTTTTGCTGGTGCATAATATGACCCCCGCAGACGCCTAGTTTAGGAGTTATAACCATTTTAAGATTTAGAATTTTTTTTTCTGGTGCATATTTTGACCCCCGCAGACGCCTAGTTTAGGAGTTATAGCCATTTTAAAGTTTTGAATTTTCTTTTTTCTGGTGCATATTTTGACCCCCGCAGACGCCTAGTTTAGGAGTTATAGCCATTTAAAGATTTAGAATTTTTCTTTCTGGTGCATAATATGACCCCCACCGACGCCTAGTTTAGGAGTTATAGCCATTTTAAAGTTTTGAATTTTCTTTTTGCTGGTGCATAATATGACCCCCGCCGACGCCTAGTTTAGGAGTTATAGCCATTTAAAATTTTGCATTTTCTTTTTGCTGGTGCATAATATGACCCCCGCAGACGCCTAGTTTAGGAGTTATAGCCATTTTAAGATTTGAATTTTCGTTTTTGCTGGTGCATAATATGACCCCCGCAGACGCCTAGTTTAGGAGTTATAGCCATTTTAAGATTTTGAATTTTTTTTTCTGGTGCATAATATGACCCCCGCAGACGCCTGGTTTAGGAGTTATAGCGATTTTAAAGTTTTGAATTTTCTTTTTTCTGGTGCATATTTTGACCCCCGCTGACGCCTAGTTTAGGAGTTATAGCGATTTTAGAGTTTTGAATTTTCTTTTTTCTGGTGCATAATATGACCCCCGCAGACGCCTAGTTTAGGAGTTATAGCCATTTTAAGATTTAGAATTTTTTTTTCTGGTGCATAATATGACCCCCGCAGACGCCTAGTTTATGAGTTATAGCGATTTTAAAGTTTTGAATTTTCTTTTTTCTGGTGCATAATATGACCCCCGCAGACGCCTAGTTTAGGAGTTATAGCGATTTTAAAGTTTTGAATTTTCTTTTTTCTGGTGCATAATATGACCCCCGCAGACGCCTAGTTTAGGAGTTATAACCATTTTAAGATTTTGAATTTTTTTTTCTGGTGCACAATATGACCCCCGCAGACGCCTAGTTTAGGAGTTAAAGCCATTTTAAGATTTAGAATTTTTTTTCTGGTGCATAATATGACCCCCGCCGACGCCTAGTTTAGGAGTTATAGCCATTTTAAAGTTTTGAATTTTCTTTTTGCTATTGCATAATATGACCCCCGCAGACGCCTAGTTTAGGAGTTATAGCCATTTTAAGATTTGATTTTTCGTTTTTGCTGGTGCATAATATGACCCCCGCAGACGCCTAGTTTAGGAGTTATAACCATTTTAAGATTTAGAATTTTTTTTTCTGGTGCATAATATGACCCCCGCAGACGCCTAATGTAGGAGTTATAGCGATTTTAAAGTTTTGAATTTTCTTTTTTCTGGGGCATAATATGACCCCCGCAGACGCCTAGTTTAGGAGTTATAGCCATTTTAAGATTTAGAATTTTTTTTCTGGTGCATAATATGAACCCCGCAGACGCCTAGTTTAGGAGTTATAGCCATTTTAAAGTTTTGAATTTTCTTTTTTCTGGTGCATATTTTGACCCCCGCAGACGCCTAGTTTAGGAGTTATAGCCATTTAAAGATTTAGAATTTTTTTTTCTGGTGCATAATATGACCCCCATCGACGCCTAGTTTAGGAGTTATAGCCATTTTAAAGTTTTGAATTTTCTTTTTGCTGGTGCATAATATGACCCCCGCCGACGCCTAGTTTAGGAGTTATAGCCATTTAAAATTTTGCATTTTCTTTTTGCTGGTGCATAATATGACCCCCGCAGACGCCTAGTTTAGGAGTTATAGCCATTTTAAGATTTGAATTTTCGTTTTTGCTGGTGCATAATATGACCCCCGCAGACGCCTGGTTTAGGAGTTATAGCGATCTTAAAGTTTTGAATTTTCTTTTTTCTGGTGCATATTTTGACCCCCGCAGACGCCCAGTTTAGGAGTTATAACCATTTTAAGATTTAGAATTTTTTTTTCTGGTGCATAATATGACCCCCGCAGACGATTAATTTAGGAGTTATAGCGATTTTAAAGTTTTGAATTTTCTTTTTTCTGGTGCATAATATGACCCCCGCAGACGCCTAGTTTAGGAGTTATAGCCATTTTAAAGTTTTGAATTTTCTTTTTGCTGGTGCATAATATGACCCCCGCAGACGCCTAGTTTTGGAGTTATAGCCATTTTAAGATTTGATTTTTCGTTTTTGCTGGTGCATAATATGACCCCCGCAGACGCCTGGTTTAGGAGTTATAGCGATTTTAAAGTTTTGAATTTTCTTTTTTCTGGTGCATATTTTGACCCCCGCAGACGCCTAGTTTAGGAGTTATAGCGATTTTAAAGTTTTGAATTTTCTTTTTTCTGGGGCATAATATGACCCCCGCAGACGCCTAGTTTAGGAGTTATAGCCATTTTAAGATTTAGAATTTTTTTTTCTGGTGCATAATATGACCCCCGCAGACGCCTAGTTTAGGAGTTATAGCCATTTTAAAGTTTTGAATTTTCTTTTTGCTGGTGCATAATATGACCCCCGCAGACGCCTAGTTTAGGAGTTATAGCCATTTTAAGATTTGATTTTTCGTTTTTGCTGGTGCATAATATGACCCCCGCAGACGCCTGGTTTAGGAGTTATAGCGATTTTAAAGTTTTGAATTTTCTTTTTTCTGGTGCATATTTTGACCCCCGCAGACGCCTAGTTTAGGAGTTATAGCGATTTTAAAGTTTTGAATTTTCTTCTCTCTGGTGCATAATATGACCCCCGCAGACGCCTAGTTTAGGAGTTATAACCATTTTAAGATTTAGAATTTTTTTTTCTGGTGCATAATATGACCCCCGCAGACGCCTAATTTAGGAGTTATATCGATTTTAAAGTTTTGAATTTTCTTTTTTCTGGGGCATAATATGACCCCCGCAGACGCCTGGTTTAGGAGTTATAGCCATTTTAAGATTTAGAATTTTTTTTTCTGGTGCATAATATGACCCCCACCGACGCCTAGTTTAGGAGTTATAGCCATTTTAAAGTTTTGAATTTTCTTTTTTCTCGTGCATATTTTGACCCCCGCAGACGCCTAGTTTAGGAGTTATAGCCATTTAAAATTTAGAATTTTTCTTTCTGGTGCATAATATGACCCCCGCCGACGCCTAGTTTAGGAGTTATAGCCATTTAAAATTTTGCATTTTCTTTTTGCTGGTGCATAATATGACCCCCGCAGACGCCTAGTTTAGGAGTTATAGCCATTTTAAGATTTGAATTTTCGTTTTTGCTGGTGCATAATATGACCCCCGCAGACGCCTGGTTTAGGAGTTATAGCGATCTTAAAGTTTTGAATTTTCTTTTTTCTGGTGCATATTTTGACCCCCGCAGACGCCTAGATTAGGAGTTATAACCATTTTAAGATTTAGAATTTTTTTTTCTGGTGCATAATATGACCCCCGCAGACGATTAATTTAGGAGTTATAGCGATTTTAAAGTTTTGAATTTTCTTTTTTCTGGTGCATAATATGACCCCCGCAGACGCCTAGTTTAGGAGTTATAGCGATTTTAAAGTTTTGAATTTTCTTTTTTCTGGTGCATAATATGACCCCTGCAGACGCCAAGTTTAGGAGTTATAGCCATTTTAAAGTTTTGAATTTTCTTTTTGCTGGTGCATAATATGACCCCCGCAGACGCCTAGTTTAGGAGTTACAGCCATTTTAAGATTTGATATTTCGTTTTTGCTGGTGCATAATATGACCCCCGCAGACGCCTGGTTTAGGAGTTATAGCAATTTTAAAGTTTTGAATTTTCTTTTTTCTGGTGCATATGTTGACCCCCGCAGACGCCTAGTTTAGGAGTTATAGCGATTTTAAAGTTTTGAATTTTCTTTTTTCTGGTGCATAATATGACCCCCGCAGACGCCTAGTTTGGGAGTTATACCCATTTTAAGATTTAGAATTATTTTTCTGGTGCATAATATGACCCCCGCGACGCCTAGTTTAGGAGTTATAGCCATTTTAAAGTTTTGAATTTTCTTTTTGCTGGTGCATAATATGACCCCCGCAGACGCCTAGTTTAGGAGTTATAGCCATTTTAAGATTTGATATTTCGTTTTTGCTGGTGCATAATATGACCCCCGCAGACGCCTGGTTTAGGAGTTATAGCAATTTTAAAGTTTTGAATTTTCTTTTTTCTGGTGCATATGTTGACCCCCGCAGACGCCTAGTTTAGGAGTTATAGCGATTTTAAAGTTTTGAATTTTCTTTTTTCTGGTGCATAATATGACCCCCGCAGACGCCTAGTTTGGGAGTTATAACCATTTTAAGATTTAGAATTTTTTTTTCTGGTGCATAATATGACCCCCGCAGACGCCTAATTTAGGAGTTATAGCGATTTTAAAGTTTTGAATTTTCTTTTTTCTGGTTCATAATATGACCCCCGCAGACGCCTAGTTTAGCAGTTATAGCCATTTTAAGATTTGAATTTTCGTTTTTCTGGTGCATAATATGACCCCCGCAGACGCCTAGTTTAGCAGTTATAGCCATTTTAAAGTTTTGAATTTTCTTTTTTCTGGTGCATATTTTGACCCCCGCAGACGCCTAGTTTAGGAGTTATAGCCATTTAAAGATTTAGAATTTTTTTTCCTGGTGCATAATATGACCCCCACCGACGCCTAGTTTAGGAGTTATAGCCATTTTAAAGTTTTGAATTTTCTTTTTTCTGGTGCATAATATGACCCCCGCAGACGCCTAGTTTAGGAGTTATAGCGATTTTAATGTTTTGAATTTTCTTTTTTCTGGTGCATAATATGACCCCCGCAGACGCCTAGTTTAGGAGTTATAGCCATTTTAAAGTTTTGAATTTTCTTTTTGCTGGTGCATAATATGACCCCCGAAGACGCCTAGTTTAGGAGTTATAGCCATTTTAAGATTTGAATTTTCGTTTTTGCTGGTGCATAATATGACCCCCGCAGACGCCTGGTTTAGGAGTTATAGCGATTTTAAAGTTTTGAATTTTCTTTTTTCTGGTGCATATTTTGACCCCCGCAGACGCCTAGTTTAGGAGTTATAACCATTTTAAGATTTAGAATTTTTTTTTCTGGTGCATAATATGACCCCCGCAGACGAATAATTTAGGAGTTATAGCGATTTTAAAGTTTTGAATTTTCTTTTTTCTGGTGCATAATATGACCCCCGCAGACGCCTAGTTTAGGAGTTATAGCGATTTTAATGTTTTGAATTTTCTTTTTTCTGGTGCATAATATGACCCCCGCAGACGCCTGGTTTAGGAGTTATAGCGATTTTAAAGTTTTGAATTTTCTTTTTTCTGGTGCATATTTTGACCCCCGCAGACGCCTAGTTTAGGAGTTATAGCGATTTTAAAGTTTTGAATTTTCTTTTCTCTGGTGCATAATATGACCCCCGCAGACGCCTAGTTTAGGAGTTATAACCATTTTAAGATTTAGAATTTTTTTTTCTGGTGCATAATATGACCCCCGCAGACGCCTAATTTAGGAGTTATAGCGATTTTAAAGTTTTGAATTTTCTTTTTTCTGGGGCATAATATGACCCCCGCAGACGCCTAGTTTAGGAGTTATAGCCATTTTAAGATTTAGAATTTTTTTTTCTGGTGCATAATATGACCCCCGCAGACGCCTAGTTTAGGAGTTATAGCCATTTTAAAGTTTTGAATTTTCTTTTTTCTCGTGCATATTTTGACCCCCGCAGACGCCTAGTTTAGGAGTTATAGCCATTTAAAATTTAGAATTTTTCTTTCTGGTGCATAATATGACCCCCACCGACGCCTAGTTTAGGAGTTATAGCCATTTTAAAGTTTTGAATTTTCTTTTTGCTGGTGCATAATATGACCCCCGCCGACGCCTAGTTTAGGAGTTATAGCCATTTAAAATTTTGCATTTTCTTTTTGCTGGTGCATAATATGACCCCCGCAGACGCCTAGTTTAGGAGTTATAGCCATTTTAAGATTTGAATTTTCGTTTTTGCTGGTGCATAATATGACCCCCGCAGACGCCTGGTTTAGGAGTTATAGCGATCTTAAAGTTTTGAATTTTCTTTTTTCTGGTGCATATTTTGACCCCCGCAGACGCCTAGATTAGGAGTTATAACCATTTTAAGATTTAGAATTTTTTTTTCTGGTGCATAATATGACCCCCGCAGACGATTAATTTAGGAGTTATAGCGATTTTAAAGTTTTGAATTTTCTTTTTTCTGGTGCATAATATGACCCCCGCAGACGCCTAGTTTAGGAGTTATAGCCATTTTAAAGTTTTGAATTTTCTTTTTGCTGGTGCATAATATGACCCCCGCAGACGCCTAGTTTAGGAGTTATAGCCATTTTAAGATTTGATATTTCGTTTTTGCTGGTGCATAATATGACCCCCGCAGACGCCTGGTTTAGGAGTTATAGCAATTTTAAAGTTTTGAATTTTCTTTTTTCTGGTGCATATGTTGACCCCCGCAGACGCCTAGTTTAGGAGTTATAGCGATTTTAAAGTTTTGAATTTTCTTTTTTCTGGTGCATAATATGACCCCCGCAGACGCCTAGTTTGGGAGTTATAGCCATTTTAAGATTTAGAATTATTTTTCTGGTGCATAATATGACCCCCGCGACGCCTAGTTTAGGAGTTATAGCCATTTTAAAGTTTTGAATTTTCTTTTTGCTGGTGCATAATATGACCCCCGCAGACGCCTAGTTTAGGAGTTATAGCCATTTTAAGATTTGATATTTCGTTTTTGCTGGTGCATAATATGACCCCCGCAGACGCCTGGTTTAGGAGTTATAGCAATTTTAAAGTTTTGAATTTTCTTTTTTCTGGTGCATATGTTGACCCCCGCAGACGCCTAGTTTAGGAGTTATAGCGATTTTAAAGTTTTGAATTTTCGTTTTTCTGGTGCATAATATGACCCCCGCAGACGCCTAGTTTGGGAGTTATAACCATTTTAAGATTTAGAATTTTTTTTTCTGGTGCATAATATGACCCCCGCAGACGCCTAATTTAGGAGTTATAGCGATTTTAAAGTTTTGAATTTTCTTTTTTCTGGTTCATAATATGACCCCCGCAGACGCCTAGTTTAGCAGTTATAGCCATTTTAAGATTTGAATTTTCGTTTTTCTGGTGCATAATATGACCCCCGCAGACGCCTAGTTTAGCAGTTATAGCCATTTTAAAGTTTTGAATTTTCTTTTTTCTGGTGCATATTTTGACCCCCGCAGACGCCTAGTTTAGGAGTTATAGCCATTTAAAGATTTAGAATTTTTTTTCCTGGTGCATAATATGACCCCCACCGACGCCTAGTTTAGGAGTTATAGCCATTTTAAAGTTTTGAATTTTCTTTTTTCTGGTGCATAATATGACCCCCGCAGACGCCTAGTTTAGGAGTTATAGCGATTTTAATGTTTTGAATTTTCTTTTTTCTGGTGCATAATATGACCCCCGCAGACGCCTAGTTTAGGAGTTATAGCCATTTTAAAGTTTTGAATTTTCTTTTTGCTGGTGCATAATATGACCCCCGAAGACGCCTAGTTTAGGAGTTATAGCCATTTTAAGATTTGAATTTTCGTTTTTGCTGGTGCATAATATGACCCCCGCAGACGCCTGGTTTAGGAGTTATAGCGATTTTAAAGTTTTGAATTTTCTTTTTTCTGGTGCATATTTTGACCCCCGCAGACGCCTAGTTTAGGAGTTATAACCATTTTAAGATTTAGAATTTTTTTTTCTGGTGCATAATATGACCCCCGCAGACGAATAATTTAGGAGTTATAGCGATTTTAAAGTTTTGAATTTTCTTTTTTCTGGTGCATAATATGACCCCCGCAGACGCCTAGTTTAGGAGTTATAGCGATTTTAATGTTTTGAATTTTCTTTTTTCTGGTGCATAATATGACCCCCGCAGACGCCTGGTTTAGGAGTTATAGCGATTTTAAAGTTTTGAATTTTCTTTTTTCTGGTGCATATTTTGACCCCCGCAGACGCCTAGTTTAGGAGTTATAACCATTTTAAGATTTAGAATTTTTTTTTCTGGTGCATAATATGACCCCCGCAGACGAATAATTTAGGAGTTATAGCGATTTTAAAGTTTTGAATTTTCTTTTTTCTGGTGCATAATATGACCCCCGCAGACGCCTAGTTTAGGAGTTATAGCGATTTTAATGTTTTGAATTTTCTTTTTTCTGGTGCATAATATGACCCCCGCGACGCCTAGTTTAGGAGTTATAGCCATTTTAAAGTTTTGAATTTTCTTTTTGCTGGTGCATAATATGACCCCCGCAGACGCCTGGTTTAGGAGTTATAGCGATTTTAATGTTTTGAATTTTCTTTTTTCTGGTGCATAATATGACCCCCGCGACGCCTAGTTTAGGAGTTATAGCGATTTTAAAGTTTTGAATTTTCTTTTTTCTGGTGCATATTTTGACCCCCGCAGACGCCTAGTTTAGGAGTTATAACCATTTTAAGATTTAGAATTTTTTTTTCTGGTGCATAATATGACCCCCGCAGACGAATAATTTAGGAGTTATAGCGATTTTAAAGTTTTGAATTTTCTTTTTTCTGGTGCATAATATGACCCCCGCAGACGCCTAGTTTAGGAGTTATAGCGATTTTAATGTTTTGAATTTTCTTTTTTCTGGTGCATAATATGACCCCCGCAGACGCCTGGTTTAGGAGTTATAGCGATTTTAAAGTTTTGAATTTTCTTTTTTCTGGTGCATATTTTGACCCCCGCAGACGCCTAGTTTAGGAGTTATAACCATTTTAAGATTTAGAATTTTTTTTTCTGGTGCATAATATGACCCCCGCAGACGAATAATTTAGGAGTTATAGCGATTTTAAAGTTTTGAATTTTCTTTTTTCTGGTGCATAATATGACCCCCGCAGACGCCTAGTTTAGGAGTTATAGCGATTTTAATGTTTTGAATTTTCTTTTTTCTGGTGCATAATATGACCCCCGCAGACGCCTGGTTTAGGAGTTATAGCGATTTTAAAGTTTTGAATTTTCTTTTTTCTGGTGCATATTTTGACCCCCGCAGACGCCTAGTTTAGGAGTTATAGCGATTTTAAAGTTTTGAATTTTCTTTTCTCTGGTGCATAATATGACCCCCGCAGACGCCTAGTTTAGGAGTTATAACCATTTTAAGATTTAGAATTTTTTTTTCTGGTGCATAATATGACCCCCGCAGACGCCTAATTTAGGAGTTATAGCGATTTTAAAGTTTTGAATTTTCTTTTTTCTGGGGCATAATATGACCCCCGCAGACGCCTAGTTTAGGAGTTATAGCCATTTTAAAGTTTTGAATTTTCTTTTTGCTGGTGCATAATATGACCCCCGCAGACGCCTAGTTTAGGAGTTATAACCATTTTAAGATTTAGAATTTTTTTTTCTGGTGCATAATATGACCCCCGCAGACGCCTAGTTTAGGAGTTATAGCGATTTTAATGTTTTGAATTTTCTTTTTTCTGGTGCATAATATGACCCCCGCGACGCCTAGTTTAGGAGTTATAGCCATTTTAAAGTTTTGAATTTTCTTTTTGCTGGTGCATAATATGACCCCCGCAGACGCCTGGTTTAGGAGTTATAGCGATTTTAATGTTTTGAATTTTCTTTTTTCTGGTGCATAATATGACCCCCGCGACGCCTAGTTTAGGAGTTATAGCGATTTTAAAGTTTTGAATTTTCTTTTTTCTGGTGCATATTTTGACCCCCGCAGACGCCTAGTTTAGGAGTTATAACCATTTTAAGATTTAGAATTTTTTTTTCTGGTGCATAATATGACCCCCGCAGACGAATAATTTAGGAGTTATAGCGATTTTAAAGTTTTGAATTTTCTTTTTTCTGGTGCATAATATGACCCCCGCAGACGCCTAGTTTAGGAGTTATAGCGATTTTAATGTTTTGAATTTTCTTTTTTCTGGTGCATAATATGACCCCCGCAGACGCCTGGTTTAGGAGTTATAGCGATTTTAAAGTTTTGAATTTTCTTTTTTCTGGTGCATATTTTGACCCCCGCAGACGCCTAGTTTAGGAGTTATAACCATTTTAAGATTTAGAATTTTTTTTTCTGGTGCATAATATGACCCCCGCAGACGAATAATTTAGGAGTTATAGCGATTTTAAAGTTTTGAATTTTCTTTTTTCTGGTGCATAATATGACCCCCGCAGACGCCTAGTTTAGGAGTTATAGCGATTTTAATGTTTTGAATTTTCTTTTTTCTGGTGCATAATATGACCCCCGCAGACGCCTGGTTTAGGAGTTATAGCGATTTTAAAGTTTTGAATTTTCTTTTTTCTGGTGCATATTTTGACCCCCGCAGACGCCTAGTTTAGGAGTTATAGCGATTTTAAAGTTTTGAATTTTCTTTTCTCTGGTGCATAATATGACCCCCGCAGACGCCTAGTTTAGGAGTTATAACCATTTTAAGATTTAGAATTTTTTTTTCTGGTGCATAATATGACCCCCGCAGACGCCTAATTTAGGAGTTATAGCGATTTTAAAGTTTTGAATTTTCTTTTTTCTGGGGCATAATATGACCCCCGCAGACGCCTAGTTTAGGAGTTATAGCCATTTTAAAGTTTTGAATTTTCTTTTTGCTGGTGCATAATATGACCCCCGCAGACGCCTAGTTTAGGAGTTATAACCATTTTAAGATTTAGAATTTTTTTTTCTGGTGCATAATATGACCCCCGCAGACGCCTAGTTTAGGAGTTATAGCGATTTTAATGTTTTGAATTTTCTTTTTTCTGGTGCATAATATGACCCCCGCGACGCCTAGTTTAGGAGTTATAGCCATTTTAAAGTTTTGAATTTTCTTTTTGCTGGTGCATAATATGACCCCCGCAGACGCCTGGTTTAGGAGTTATAGCGATTTTAATGTTTTGAATTTTCTTTTTTCTGGTGCATAATATGACCCCCGCGACGCCTAGTTTAGGAGTTATAGCGATTTTAAAGTTTTGAATTTTCTTTTTTCTGGTGCATATTTTGACCCCCGCAGACGCCTAGTTTAGGAGTTATAACCATTTTAAGATTTAGAATTTTTTTTTCTGGTGCATAATATGACCCCCGCAGACGAATAATTTAGGAGTTATAGCGATTTTAAAGTTTTGAATTTTCTTTTTTCTGGTGCATAATATGACCCCCGCAGACGCCTAGTTTAGGAGTTATAGCGATTTTAATGTTTTGAATTTTCTTTTTTCTGGTGCATAATATGACCCCCGCAGACGCCTGGTTTAGGAGTTATAGCGATTTTAAAGTTTTGAATTTTCTTTTTTCTGGTGCATATTTTGACCCCCGCAGACGCCTAGTTTAGGAGTTATAACCATTTTAAGATTTAGAATTTTTTTTTCTGGTGCATAATATGACCCCCGCAGACGAATAATTTAGGAGTTATAGCGATTTTAAAGTTTTGAATTTTCTTTTTTCTGGTGCATAATATGACCCCCGCAGACGCCTAGTTTAGGAGTTATAGCGATTTTAATGTTTTGAATTTTCTTTTTTCTGGTGCATAATATGACCCCCGCAGACGCCTGGTTTAGGAGTTATAGCGATTTTAAAGTTTTGAATTTTCTTTTTTCTGGTGCATATTTTGACCCCCGCAGACGCCTAGTTTAGGAGTTATAGCGATTTTAAAGTTTTGAATTTTCTTTTCTCTGGTGCATAATATGACCCCCGCAGACGCCTAGTTTAGGAGTTATAACCATTTTAAGATTTAGAATTTTTTTTTCTGGTGCATAATATGACCCCCGCAGACGCCTAGTTTAGGAGTTATAGCGATTTTAATGTTTTGAATTTTCTTTTTTCTGGTGCATAATATGACCCCCGCGACGCCTAGTTTAGGAGTTATAGCCATTTTAAAGTTTTGAATTTTCTTTTTGCTGGTGCATAATATGACCCCCGCAGACGCCTGGTTTAGGAGTTATAGCGATTTTAATGTTTTGAATTTTCTTTTTTCTGGTGCATAATATGACCCCCGCGACGCCTAGTTTAGGAGTTATAGCGATTTTAAAGTTTTGAATTTTCTTTTTTCTGGTGCATATTTTGACCCCCGCAGACGCCTAGTTTAGGAGTTATAACCATTTTAAGATTTAGAATTTTTTTTTCTGGTGCATAATATGACCCCCGCAGACGAATAATTTAGGAGTTATAGCGATTTTAAAGTTTTGAATTTTCTTTTTTCTGGTGCATAATATGACCCCCGCAGACGCCTAGTTTAGGAGTTATAGCGATTTTAATGTTTTGAATTTTCTTTTTTCTGGTGCATAATATGACCCCCGCAGACGCCTGGTTTAGGAGTTATAGCGATTTTAAAGTTTTGAATTTTCTTTTTTCTGGTGCATATTTTGACCCCCGCAGACGCCTAGTTTAGGAGTTATAACCATTTTAAGATTTAGAATTTTTTTTTCTGGTGCATAATATGACCCCCGCAGACGAATAATTTAGGAGTTATAGCGATTTTAAAGTTTTGAATTTTCTTTTTTCTGGTGCATAATATGACCCCCGCAGACGCCTAGTTTAGGAGTTATAGCGATTTTAATGTTTTGAATTTTCTTTTTTCTGGTGCATAATATGACCCCCGCGACGCCTAGTTTAGGAGTTATAGCCATTTTAAAGTTTTGAATTTTCTTTTTGCTGGTGCATAATATGACCCCCGCAGACGCCTGGTTTAGGAGTTATAGCGATTTTAATGTTTTGAATTTTCTTTTTTCTGGTGCATAATATGACCCCCGCGACGCCTAGTTTAGGAGTTATAGCGATTTTAAAGTTTTGAATTTTCTTTTTTCTGGTGCATATTTTGACCCCCGCAGACGCCTAGTTTAGGAGTTATAACCATTTTAAGATTTAGAATTTTTTTTTCTGGTGCATAATATGACCCCCGCAGACGAATAATTTAGGAGTTATAGCGATTTTAAAGTTTTGAATTTTCTTTTTTCTGGTGCATAATATGACCCCCGCAGACGCCTAGTTTAGGAGTTATAGCGATTTTAATGTTTTGAATTTTCTTTTTTCTGGTGCATAATATGACCCCCGCAGACGCCTGGTTTAGGAGTTATAGCGATTTTAAAGTTTTGAATTTTCTTTTTTCTGGTGCATATTTTGACCCCCGCAGACGCCTAGTTTAGGAGTTATAACCATTTTAAGATTTAGAATTTTTTTTTCTGGTGCATAATATGACCCCCGCAGACGAATAATTTAGGAGTTATAGCGATTTTAAAGTTTTGAATTTTCTTTTTTCTGGTGCATAATATGACCCCCGCAGACGCCTAGTTTAGGAGTTATAGCGATTTTAATGTTTTGAATTTTCTTTTTTCTGGTGCATAATATGACCCCCGCAGACGCCTGGTTTAGGAGTTATAGCGATTTTAAAGTTTTGAATTTTCTTTTTTCTGGTGCATATTTTGACCCCCGCAGACGCCTAGTTTAGGAGTTATAGCGATTTTAAAGTTTTGAATTTTCTTTTCTCTGGTGCATAATATGACCCCCGCAGACGCCTAGTTTAGGAGTTATAACCATTTTAAGATTTAGAATTTTTTTTTCTGGTGCATAATATGACCCCCGCAGACGCCTAATTTAGGAGTTATAGCGATTTTAAAGTTTTGAATTTTCTTTTTTCTGGGGCATAATATGACCCCCGCAGACGCCTAGTTTAGGAGTTATAGCCATTTTAAGATTTAGAATTTTTTTTTCTGGTGCATAATATGACCCCCGCAGACGCCTAGTTTAGGAGTTATAGCCATTTTAAAGTTTTGAATTTTCTTTTTTCTCGTGCATATTTTGACCCCCGCAGACGCCTAGTTTAGGAGTTATAGCCATTTAAAATTTAGAATTTTTCTTTCTGGTGCATAATATGACCCCCACCGACGCCTAGTTTAGGAGTTATAGCCATTTTAAAGTTTTGAATTTTCTTTTTGCTGGTGCATAATATGACCCCCGCCGACGCCTAGTTTAGGAGTTATAGCCATTTAAAATTTTGCATTTTCTTTTTGCTGGTGCATAATATGACCCCCGCAGACGCCTAGTTTAGGAGTTATAGCCATTTTAAGATTTGAATTTTCGTTTTTGCTGGTGCATAATATGACCCCCGCAGACGCCTGGTTTAGGAGTTATAGCGATCTTAAAGTTTTGAATTTTCTTTTTTCTGGTGCATATTTTGACCCCCGCAGACGCCTAGATTAGGAGTTATAACCATTTTAAGATTTAGAATTTTTTTTTCTGGTGCATAATATGACCCCCGCAGACGATTAATTTAGGAGTTATAGCGATTTTAAAGTTTTGAATTTTCTTTTTTCTGGTGCATAATATGACCCCCGCAGACGCCTAGTTTAGGAGTTATAGCCATTTTAAAGTTTTGAATTTTCTTTTTGCTGGTGCATAATATGACCCCCGCAGACGCCTAGTTTAGGAGTTATAGCCATTTTAAGATTTGATATTTCGTTTTTGCTGGTGCATAATATGACCCCCGCAGACGCCTGGTTTAGGAGTTATAGCAATTTTAAAGTTTTGAATTTTCTTTTTTCTGGTGCATATGTTGACCCCCGCAGACGCCTAGTTTAGGAGTTATAGCGATTTTAAAGTTTTGAATTTTCTTTTTTCTGGTGCATAATATGACCCCCGCAGACGCCTAGTTTGGGAGTTATAGCCATTTTAAGATTTAGAATTATTTTTCTGGTGCATAATATGACCCCCGCGACGCCTAGTTTAGGAGTTATAGCCATTTTAAAGTTTTGAATTTTCTTTTTGCTGGTGCATAATATGACCCCCGCAGACGCCTAGTTTAGGAGTTATAGCCATTTTAAGATTTGATATTTCGTTTTTGCTGGTGCATAATATGACCCCCGCAGACGCCTGGTTTAGGAGTTATAGCAATTTTAAAGTTTTGAATTTTCTTTTTTCTGGTGCATATGTTGACCCCCGCAGACGCCTAGTTTAGGAGTTATAGCGATTTTAAAGTTTTGAATTTTCTTTTTTCTGGTGCATAATATGACCCCCGCAGACGCCTAGTTTGGGAGTTATAACCATTTTAAGATTTAGAATTTTTTTTTCTGGTGCATAATATGACCCCCGCAGACGCCTAATTTAGGAGTTATAGCGATTTTAAAGTTTTGAATTTTCTTTTTTCTGGTTCATAATATGACCCCCGCAGACGCCTAGTTTAGCAGTTATAGCCATTTTAAGATTTGAATTTTCGTTTTTCTGGTGCATAATATGACCCCCGCAGACGCCTAGTTTAGCAGTTATAGCCATTTTAAAGTTTTGAATTTTCTTTTTTCTGGTGCATATTTTGACCCCCGCAGACGCCTAGTTTAGGAGTTATAGCCATTTAAAGATTTAGAATTTTTTTTCCTGGTGCATAATATGACCCCCACCGACGCCTAGTTTAGGAGTTATAGCCATTTTAAAGTTTTGAATTTTCTTTTTTCTGGTGCATAATATGACCCCCGCAGACGCCTAGTTTAGGAGTTATAGCGATTTTAATGTTTTGAATTTTCTTTTTTCTGGTGCATAATATGACCCCCGCAGACGCCTAGTTTAGGAGTTATAGCCATTTTAAAGTTTTGAATTTTCTTTTTGCTGGTGCATAACATGACCCCCGAAGACGCCTAGTTTAGGAGTTATAGCCATTTTAAGATTTGAATTTTCGTTTTTGCTGGTGCATAATATGACCCCCGCAGACGCCTGGTTTAGGAGTTATAGCGATTTTAAAGTTTTGAATTTTCTTTTTTCTGGTGCATATTTTGACCCCCGCAGACGCCTAGTTTAGGAGTTATAACCATTTTAAGATTTAGAATTTTTTTTTCTGGTGCATAATATGACCCCCGCAGACGAATAATTTAGGAGTTATAGCGATTTTAAAGTTTTGAATTTTCTTTTTTCTGGTGCATAATATGACCCCCGCAGACGCCTAGTTTAGGAGTTATAGCGATTTTAATGTTTTGAATTTTCTTTTTTCTGGTGCATAATATGACCCCCGCAGACGCCTGGTTTAGGAGTTATAGCGATTTTAAAGTTTTGAATTTTCTTTTTTCTGGTGCATATTTTGACCCCCGCAGACGCCTAGTTTAGGAGTTATAACCATTTTAAGATTTAGAATTTTTTTTTCTGGTGCATAATATGACCCCCGCAGACGAATAATTTAGGAGTTATAGCGATTTTAAAGTTTTGAATTTTCTTTTTTCTGGTGCATAATATGACCCCCGCAGACGCCTAGTTTAGGAGTTATAGCGATTTTAATGTTTTGAATTTTCTTTTTTCTGGTGCATAATATGACCCCCGCGACGCCTAGTTTAGGAGTTATAGCCATTTTAAAGTTTTGAATTTTCTTTTTGCTGGTGCATAATATGACCCCCGCAGACGCCTGGTTTAGGAGTTATAGCGATTTTAATGTTTTGAATTTTCTTTTTTCTGGTGCATAATATGACCCCCGCGACGCCTAGTTTAGGAGTTATAGCGATTTTAAAGTTTTGAATTTTCTTTTTTCTGGTGCATATTTTGACCCCCGCAGACGCCTAGTTTAGGAGTTATAACCATTTTAAGATTTAGAATTTTTTTTTCTGGTGCATAATATGACCCCCGCAGACGAATAATTTAGGAGTTATAGCGATTTTAAAGTTTTGAATTTTCTTTTTTCTGGTGCATAATATGACCCCCGCAGACGCCTAGTTTAGGAGTTATAGCGATTTTAATGTTTTGAATTTTCTTTTTTCTGGTGCATAATATGACCCCCGCGACGCCTAGTTTAGGAGTTATAGCCATTTTAAAGTTTTGAATTTTCTTTTTGCTGGTGCATAATATGACCCCCGCAGACGCCTAGTTTAGGAGTTATAGCCATTTTAAGATTTAGAATTATTTTTCTGGTGCATAATATGACCCCCGCAGACGCCTGGTTTAGGAGTTATAGCGATTTTAAAGTTTTGAATTTTCTTTTTTCTGGTGCATAATATGACCCCCGCAGACGCCTAGTTTGGGAGTTATAACCATTTTAAGATTTAGAATTTTTTTTTCTGGTGCATAATATGACCCCCGCAGACGCCTAATTTAGGAGTTATAGCGATTTTAAAGTTTTGAATTTTCTTTTTTCTGGTTCATAATATGACCCCCGCAGACGCCTAGTTTAGCAGTTATAGCCATTTTAAGATTTGAATTTTCGTTTTTCTGGTGCATAATATGACCCCCGCAGACGCCTAGTTTAGCAGTTATAGCCATTTTAAAGTTTTGAATTTTCTTTTTTCTGGTGCATATTTTGACCCCCGCAGACGCCTAGTTTAGGAGTTATAGCCATTTAAAGATTTAGAATTTTTTTTCCTGGTGCATAATATGACCCCCACCGACGCCTAGTTTAGGAGTTATAGCCATTTTAAAGTTTTGAATTTTCTTTTTTCTGGTGCATAATATGACCCCCGCAGACGCCTAGTTTAGGAGTTATAGCGATTTTAATGTTTTGAATTTTCTTTTTTCTGGTGCATAATATGACCCCCGCAGACGCCTAGTTTAGGAGTTATAGCCATTTTAAAGTTTTGAATTTTCTTTTTGCTGGTGCATAATATGACCCCCGAAGACGCCTAGTTTAGGAGTTATAGCCATTTTAAGATTTGAATTTTCGTTTTTGCTGGTGCATAATATGACCCCCGCAGACGCCTGGTTTAGGAGTTATAGCGATTTTAAAGTTTTGAATTTTCTTTTTTCTGGTGCATATTTTGACCCCCGCAGACGCCTAGTTTAGGAGTTATAACCATTTTAAGATTTAGAATTTTTTTTTCTGGTGCATAATATGACCCCCGCAGACGAATAATTTAGGAGTTATAGCGATTTTAAAGTTTTGAATTTTCTTTTTTCTGGTGCATAATATGACCCCCGCAGACGCCTAGTTTAGGAGTTATAGCGATTTTAATGTTTTGAATTTTCTTTTTTCTGGTGCATAATATGACCCCCGCAGACGCCTGGTTTAGGAGTTATAGCGATTTTAAAGTTTTGAATTTTCTTTTTTCTGGTGCATATTTTGACCCCCGCAGACGCCTAGTTTAGGAGTTATAACCATTTTAAGATTTAGAATTTTTTTTTCTGGTGCATAATATGACCCCCGCAGACGAATAATTTAGGAGTTATAGCGATTTTAAAGTTTTGAATTTTCTTTTTTCTGGTGCATAATATGACCCCCGCAGACGCCTAGTTTAGGAGTTATAGCGATTTTAATGTTTTGAATTTTCTTTTTTCTGGTGCATAATATGACCCCCGCGACGCCTAGTTTAGGAGTTATAGCCATTTTAAAGTTTTGAATTTTCTTTTTGCTGGTGCATAATATGACCCCCGCAGACGCCTGGTTTAGGAGTTATAGCGATTTTAATGTTTTGAATTTTCTTTTTTCTGGTGCATAATATGACCCCCGCGACGCCTAGTTTAGGAGTTATAGCGATTTTAAAGTTTTGAATTTTCTTTTTTCTGGTGCATATTTTGACCCCCGCAGACGCCTAGTTTAGGAGTTATAACCATTTTAAGATTTAGAATTTTTTTTTCTGGTGCATAATATGACCCCCGCAGACGAATAATTTAGGAGTTATAGCGATTTTAAAGTTTTGAATTTTCTTTTTTCTGGTGCATAATATGACCCCCGCAGACGCCTAGTTTAGGAGTTATAGCGATTTTAATGTTTTGAATTTTCTTTTTTCTGGTGCATAATATGACCCCCGCGACGCCTAGTTTAGGAGTTATAGCCATTTTAAAGTTTTGAATTTTCTTTTTGCTGGTGCATAATATGACCCCCGCAGACGCCTAGTTTAGGAGTTATAGCCATTTTAAGATTTAGAATTATTTTTCTGGTGCATAATATGACCCCCGCAGACGCCTGGTTTAGGAGTTATAGCGATCTTAAAGTTTTGAATTTTCTTTTTTCTGGTGCATATTTTGACCCCCGCAGACGCCTAGATTAGGAGTTATAACCATTTTAAGATTTAGAATTTTTTTTTCTGGTGCATAATATGACCCCCGCAGACGATTAATTTAGGAGTTATAGCCATTTTAAGATTTAGAATTATTTTTCTGGTGCATAATATGACCCCCGCCGACGCCTAGTTTAGGAGTTATAGCGATTTTAATGTTTTGAATTTTCTTTTTTCTGGTGCATAATATGACCCCCGCAGACGCCTAGTTTAGGAGTTATAGCCATTTTAAAGTTTTGAATTTTCTTTTTGCTGTAATATGACCCCCGAAGATGCCTAGTTTAGGAGTTATAGCCATTTTAAGATTTGAATTTTCGTTTTTGCTGGTGCATAATATGACCCCCGCAGACGCCTAGTTTAGGAGTTATAGCGATTTTAGAGTTTTGAATTTTCTTTTTTCTGGTGCATAATATGACCCCCGCAGACGCCTAGTTTAGGAGTTATAGCCATTTTAAGATTTAGAATTTTTTTTTTCTGGTGCATAATATGACCCCGCAGACGCCTAGTTTAGGAGTTATAGCGATTTTAAAGTTTTGAATTTTCTTTTTTCTGGTGCATAATATGACCCCCGCAGACGCCTAGTTTAGGAGTTATAACCATTTTAAGATTTTGAATTTTTTTTCTGGTGCACAATATGACCCCCGCAGACGCCTAGTTTAGGAGTTATAGCCATTTTAAGATTTAGAATTTTTGTTCTGGTGCATAATATGACCCCCGCCGACGCCTAGTTTAGGAGTTATAGCCATTTTAAAGTTTTGAATTTTCTTTTTGCTATTGCATAATATGACCCCCGCAGACGCCTAGTTTAGGAGTTATAGCCATTTTAAGATTTGATTTTTCGTTTTTGCTGGTGCATAATATGACCCCCGCAGACGCCTAGTTTAGGAGTTATAGCCATTTAAAGATTTAGAATTTTTCTTTCTGGTGCATAATATGACCCCACCGACGCTAGTTTAGGAGTTATAGCCATTTTAAAGTTTTGAATTTTCTTTTTGCTGGTGCATAATATGACCCCGCCGACGCCTAGTTTAGGAGTTATAGCCATTTAAAATTTTGCATTTTCTTTTTGCTGGTGCATAATATGACCCCGCAGACGCCTAGTTTAGGAGTTATAGCCATTTTAAAGTTTTGAATTTTCTTTTTGCTGGTGCATAATATGACCCCCGCCGACGCCTAGTTTAGGAGTTATAGCCATTTAAAATTTTGCATTTTCTTTTTGCTGGTGCATAATATGACCCCCGCAGACGCCTAGTTTAGGAGTTATAGCCATTTTAAGATTTGAATTTTCGTTTTTGCTGGTGCATAATATGACCCCCGCAGACGCCTGGTTTAGGAGTTATAGCGATCTTAAAGTTTTGAATTTTCTTTTTTCTGGTGCATATTTTGACCCCCGCAGACGCCTAGTTTAGGAGTTATAACCATTTTAAGATTTAGAATTTTTTTTTCTGGTGCATAATATGACCCCCGCAGACGATTAATTTAGGAGTTATAGCGATTTTAAAGTTTTGAATTTTCTTTTTTCTGGTGCATAATATGACCCCGCAGACGCCTAGTTTAGGAGTTATAGCCATTTTAAGATTTGATTTTTCGTTTTTGCTGGTACATAATATGACCCCCGCAGACGCCTGGTTTAGGAGTTATAGCGATTTTAAAGTTTTGAATTTTCTTTTTTCTGGTGCATATTTTGACCCCCGCAGACGCCTAGTTTAGGAGTTATAGCGATTTTAAAGTTTTGAATTTTCTTTTCTCTGGTGCATAATATGACCCCCGCAGACGCCTAATTTAGGAGTTATAGCGATTTTAAAGTTTTGAATTTTCTTTTTCTGGGGCATAATATGACCCCCGCAGACGCCTAGTTTAGGAGTTATAGCCATTTTAAGATTTAGAATTTTTTTTTCTGGTGCATAATATGACCCCCGCAGACGCCTAGTTTAGGAGTTATAGCCATTTTAAAGTTTGAATTTTCTTTTTGCTGGTGCATAATATGACCCCCGCAGACGCCTAGTTTAGGAGTTATAGCCATTTTAAGATTTGATTTTTCGTTTTTGCTGGTGCATAATATGACCCCCGCAGACGCCTGGTTTAGGAGTTATAGCGATTTTAAAGTTTTGAATTTTCTTTTTTCTGGTGCATATTTTGACCCCCGCAGACGCCTAGTTTAGGAGTTATAGCGATTTTAAAGTTTTGAATTTTCTTTTCTCTTTTTTTCATAATATGACCCCCGCAGACGCCTAGTTTAGGAGTTATAACCATTTTAAGATTAGAATTTTTTTTTCTGGTGCATAATATGACCCCCGCAGACGCCTAATTTAGGAGTTATAGCGATTTTAAAGTTTTGAATTTTCTTTTTTCTGGGGCATAATATGACCCCCGCAGACGCCTAGTTTAGGAGTTATAGCCATTTTAAGATTTAGAATGTTTTTTTCTGGTGCATAATATGACCCCCGCAGACGCCTAGTTTAGGAGTTATAGCCATTTTAAAGTTTTGAATTTTCTTTTTTCTGGTGCATATTTTGACCCCCGCAGACGCCTAGTTTAGGAGTTATAGCCATTTAAAGATTTAGAATTTTTCTTTCTGGTGCATAATATGACCCCCACCGACGCCTAGTTTAGGAGTTATAGCCCATTTTAAAGTTTTGAATTTTCTTTTTGCTGGTGCATAATATGACCCCCGCCGACGCCTAGTTTAGGAGTTATAGCCATTTAAATTTTGCATTTTCTTTTTGCTGGTGCATAATATGACCCCCGCAGACGCCTAGTTTAGGAGTTATAGCCATTTTAAGATTTGAATTTTCGTTTTTGCTGGTGCATAATATGACCCCCGCAGACGCCTGGTTTAGGAGTTATAGCGATCTTAAAGTTTTGAATTTTCTTTTTTCTGGTGCATATTTTGACCCCCGCAGACGCCTAGATTAGGAGTTATAACCATTTAAGATTTAGAATTTTTTTTTCTGGTGCATAATATGACCCCCGCAGACGATTAATTTAGGAGTTATAGCGATTTTAAGTTTTGAATTTTCTTTTTTCTGGTGCATAATATGACCCCCCGCAGACGCCTAGTTTAGGAGTTATAGCGATTTAAAGTTTTGAATTTTCTTTTTTCTTGTGCATAATATGACCCCTGAGACGCCTAGTTTAGGAGTTATAGCCATTTTAAAGTTTTGAATTTCTTTTTGCTGGTGCATAATATGACCCCCACAGACGCCTGGTTTAGGAGTTATAGCGATTTTAAAGTTTTGAATTTTCTTTTTTCTGGTGCATATTTTGACCCCCGCAGACGCCTAGTTTAGGAGTTATAGCCATTTTAAGATTTTGAATTTTTTTTTCTGGTGCATAATATGACCCCCGCAGACGCCTAGTTTAGGAGTTATAGCCATTTTAAGATTTAGAATTATTTTTCTGGTGCATAATATGACCCCCGCGACGCCTAGTTTAGGGAGTTATAGCCATTTTAAAGTTTTGAATTTTCTTTTTGCTGGTGCATAATATGACCCCCGCAGACGCCTAGTTTAGGAGTTATAGCCATTTTAAGATTTGATATTTGGTTTTTGCTGGTGCATAATATGACCCCCGCAGACGCCTGGTTTAGGAGTTATAGCAATTTTAAAGTTTTGAATTTTCTTTTTTCTGGTGCATATGTTGACCCCCGCAGACGCCTAGTTAGGAGTTATAGCGATTTTAAAGTTTTGAATTTTCTTTTTTCTGGTGCATAATATGCCCCCCGCAGACCGCCTAGTTTGGGAGTTTATAACCATTTTAAGATTTAGAATTTTTTTTTTCTGGTGCATAATATGACCCCCGCAGACGCCTAATTTAGGAGTTATAGCGATTTTAAAGTTTTGAATTTTCTTTTTTCTGGGCATATATGACCCCCGCAGACGCCTAGTTTAGCAGTTATAGCCATTTTAAAGTTTTGAATTTTCTTTTTTCTGGTGCATATTTTTGACCCCCGCAGACGCCTAGTTTAGGAGTTATAGCCATTTAAAGATTTAGAATTTTTTTTCCTGGTGCATAATATGACCCCCACCGACGCCTAGTTTAGGAGTTATAGCCATTTTAAAGTTTTGAATTTTCTTTTTTTCTGGTGCATAATATGACCCCCGCAGACGCCTAGTTTAGGAGTTATAGCGATTTTAATGTTTTGAATTTTCTTTTTTTCTGGTGCATAATATGACCCCCGCAAGACGCCTAGTTTAGGAGTTATAGCCATTTTAAAGTTTGAATTTTCTTTTTGCTGGTGCATAATATGACCCCCGAAGACGCCTAGTTTAGGAGTTATAGCCATTTTAAGATTTGAATTTTCGTTTTTGCTGGTGCATAATATGACCCCCGCAGACGCCTGGTTTAGGAGTTATTGCGATTTTAAAGTTTTGAATTTTCTTTTTTCTGGTGCATATTTTGACCCCCGCAGACGCCTAGTTTAGGAGTTATAACCATTTTAAGATTTAGAATTTTTTTTTTCTGGTGCATAATATGACCCCCGCAGACGAATAATTTAGGAGTTATAGCGATTTTAAAGTTTTGAATTTTCTTTTTTCTGGTGCATAATATGACCCCCGCAGACGCCTAGTTTAGGAGTTATAGCGATTTTAATGTTTTGAATTTTCTTTTTTCTGGTGCATAATATGACCCCCGCGACGCCTAGTTTAGGAGTTATAGCCATTTTAAGTTTTGAATTTTCTTTTTGCTGGTGCATAATATGACCCCCGCAGACGCCTGGTTTAGGAGTTATAGCGATTTTAAAGTTTTGAATTTTCTTTTTTTCTGTGATATTTTGACCCCCGCAGACGCCTAGTTTAGGAGTTATAGCCATTTTAAGATTTTGAATTTTTTTTTCTGGTGCATAATATGACCCCCGCAGACGCCTAGTTTAGGAGTTATAGCCATTTTAAGATTTAGAATTATTTTTCTGGTGCATAATATGACCCCCGCCGACGCCTAGTTTAGGAGTTATAGCCATTTTAAAGTTTTGAATTTTCTTTTTGCTGGTGCATAATATGACCCCGCAGACGCCTAGTTTAGGAGGTTATAGCCATTTTAAGATTTGATTTTTCGTTTTTGCTGGTGCATAATATGACCCCCGCAGACGCCTGGTTTAGGAGTTATAGCGATTTTAAAGTTTTGAATTTTCTTTTTTCTGGTGCATATGTTGACCCCCGCAGACGCCTAGTTTAGGAGTTATAGCGATTTTAAAGTTTTGAATTTTCTATTTTCTGGGGCATAATATGACCCCCGCAGACGCCTAGTTTAGGAGTTATAGCCATTTTAAGATTTAGAATTATTTTTCTGGTGCATAATATGACCCCCGCCGACGCCTAGTTTAGGAGTTATAGCCATTTTAAAGTTTTGAATTTTCTTTTTGCTGGTGCATAATATGACCCCCGCAGACGCCTAGTTTAGGAGTTATAGCCATTTTAAGATTTGATTTTTCGTTTTTGCTGGTGCATAATATGACCCCCGCAGACGCCTGGTTTAGGAGTTATAGCGATTTTAAAGTTTTGAATTTTCTTTTTTCTGGTGCATATGTTGACCCCCGCAGACGCCTAGTTTAGGAGTTATAGCCATTTTAAGATTTAGAATTATTTTTCTGGTGCATAATATGACCCCCGCAGACGCCTGGTTTAGGAGTTATAGCGATCTTAAAGCTTTGAATTTTCTTTTTTCTGGTGCATATTTTGACCCCCGCAGACGCCTAGATTAGGAGTTATAACCATTTTAAGATTTAGAATTTTTTTTTCTGGTGCATAATATGACCCCCGCAGACGATTAATTTAGGAGTTATAGCGATTTTAAAGTTTTGAATTTTCTTTTTTCTGGTGCATAATATGACCCCCGCAGACGCCTAGTTTAGGAGTTATAGCCATTTTAAAGTTTTGAATTTTCTTTTTGCTGGTGCATAATATGACCCCCGCAGACGTCTGGTTTAGGAGTTATAGCGATTTTAAAGTTTTGAATTTTCTTTTTTCTGGTGCATATTTTGTCCCCCGCAGACGCCTAGTTTAGGAGTTATAGCCATTTTAAGATTTTGAATTTTTTTTTCTGGTGCATAATATGACCCCCGCAGACGCTTAGTTTAGGAGTTATAGCCATTTTAAGATTTGATTTTTCGTTTTTGCTGGTGCATAATATGACCCCCGCAGACGCCTGGTTTAGGAGTTATAGCGATTTTAAAGTTTTGAATTTTCTTTTTTCTGGTGCATAATATGACCCCCGCAGACGCTTAGTTTGGGAGTTATAACCATTTTAAGATTTAGAATTTTTTTTTCTGGTGCATAATATGACCCCTGCAGACGCCTAATTTAGGAGTTATAGCGATTTTAAAGTTTTGAATTTTCTTTTTTCTGGGGCATAATATGACCCCCGCAGACGCCTAGTTTAGGAGTTATAGCCATTTTAAGATTTAGAATTATTTTTCTGGTGCATAATATGACCCCCGCAGACGCCTGGTTTAGGAGTTATAGCGATCTTAAAGTTTTGAATTTTCTTTTTTCTGGTGCATATTTTGACCCCCGCAGACGCCTAGATTAGGAGTTATAACCATTTTAAGATTTAGAATTTTTTTTTCTGGTGCATAATATGACCCCCGCAGACGATTAATTTAGGAGTTATAGCGATTTTAAAGTTTTGAATTTTCTTTTTTCTGGTGCATAATATGACCCCCGCAGACGCCTAGTTTAGGAGTTATAGCCATTTTAAGATTTGATTTTTCGTTTTTGCTGGTGCATAATATGACCCCCGCAGACGCCTGGTTTAGGAGTTATAGCGATTTTAAAGTTTTGAATTTTCTTTTTTCTGGTGCATATGTTGACCCCCGCAGACGCCTAGTTTAGGAGTTATAGCGATTTTAAAGTTTTGAATTTTCTATTTTCTGGTGCATAATATGACCCCCGCAGACGCCTAGTTTAGGAGTTATAGCCATTTTAAGATTTAGGATTATTTTTCTGGTGCATAATATGACCCCCGCCGACGCCTAGTTTAGTAGTTATAGCCATTTTAAAGTTTTGAATTTTCTTTTTGCTGGTGCATAATATGACCCCCGCAGACGCCTAGTTTAGGAGTTATAGCCATTTTAAGATTTGATTTTTCGTTTTTGCTGGTGCATAATATGACCCCCGCAGACGCCTGGTTTAGGAGTTATAGCGATTTTAAAGTTTTGAATTTTCTTTTTTCTGGTGCATATGTTGACCCCCGCAGACGCCTAGTTTAGGAGTTATAGCCATTTTAAGATTTAGAATTATTTTTCTGGTGCATAATATGACCCCCGCAGACGCCTGGTTTAGGAGTTATAGCGATCTTAAAGTTTTGAATTTTCTTTTTTCTGGTGCATATTTTGACCCCCGCAGACGCCTAGATTAGGAGTTATAACCATTTTAAGATTTAGAATTTTTTTTTCTGGTGCATAATATGACCCCCGCAGACGATTAATTTAGGAGTTATAGCGATTTTAAAGTTTTGAATTTTCTTTTTTCTGGTGCATAATATGACCCCCGCAGACGCCTAGTTTAGGGGTTATAGCCATTTTAAAGTTTTGAATTTTCTTTTTGCTGGTGCATAATATGACCCCCGCAGACGCCTGGTTTAGGAGTTATAGCGATTTTAAAGTTTTGAATTTTCTTTTTTCTGGTGCATATTTTGACCCCCGCAGACGCCTAGTTTAGGAGTTATAGCCATTTTAAGATTTTGAATTTTTTTTTCTGGTGCATAATATGACCCCCGCAGACGCCTAGTTTAGGAGTTATAGCCATTTTAAGATTTAGAATTATTTTTCTGGTGCATAATATGACCCCCGCCGACGCCTAGTTTAGGAGTTATAGCCATTTTAAAGTTTTGAATTTTCTTTTTGCTGGTGCATAATATGACCCCCGCAGACGCCTAGTTTAGGGGTTATAGCCATTTTAAAGTTTTGAATTTTCTTTTTGCTGGTGCATAATATGACCCCCGCAGACGCCTGGTTTAGGAGTTATAGCGATTTTAAAGTTTTGAATTTTCTTTTTTCTGGTGCATATGTTGACACCCGCAGACGCCTAGTTTAGGAGTTATAGCGATTTTAAAGTTTTGAATTTTCTTTTTTCTGGTGCATAATATGACCCCCGCAGACGCCTAGTTTAGGAGTTATAGCCATTTTAAAGTTTTGAATTTTCTTTTTTCTGGTGCATATTTTGACCCCCGCAGACGCCTAGTTTAGGAGTTATAGCCATTTTAAGATTTAGAATTTTTTTTTCTGGTGCATAATATGACCCCCGCCGACGCCTAGTTTAGGAGTTATAGCCATTTTAAAGTTTTGAATTTTCTTTTTTCTGGTGCATAATATGACCCCCGCAGACGCCTAGTTTAGGAGTTATAGCGATTTTAAAGTTTTGAAGTTTCTTTTTTCTGGTGCATAATATGACCCCCGCAGACGCCTAGTTTAGGAGTTATAGCCATTTTAAGATTTGAATTTTCGTTTTTGCTGGTGCATAATATGACCCCCGCAGACGCCTGGTTTAGGAGTTATAGCGATTTTAAAGTTTTGAATTTTCTTTTTTCTGGTGCATATTTTGACCCCCGCAGACGCCTAGTTTAGGAGTTATAACCATTTTAAGATTTAGAATTTTTTTTTCTGGTGCATAATATGACCCCCGCAGACGAATAATTTAGGAGTTATAGCGATTTTAAAGTTTTGAATTTTCTTTTTTCTGGTGCATAATATGACCCCCGCAGACGCCTAGTTTAGGAGTTATAGCGATTTTAAAGTTTTGAATTTTCTTTTTTCTGGTGCATAATATGACCCCCGCAGACGCCTAGTTTAGGAGTTATAGCCATTTTAAAGTTTTGAATTTTCTTTTTGCTGGTGCATAATATGACCCCCGAAGACGCCTAGTTTAGGAGTTATAGCCATTTTAAGATTTGAATTTTCGTTTTTGCTGGTGCATAATATGACCCCCGCAGACGCCTGGTTTAGGAGTTATAGCGACTTTAAAGTTTTGAATTTTCTTTTTTCTGGTGCATATTTTGACCCCCGCAGACGACTAGTTTAGGAGTTATAGCGATTTTAAAGTTTTGAATTTTCTTTTTCCTGGTGCATAATATGACCCCCGCAGACGCCTAGTTTAGGAGTTATAGCCATTTTAAGATTTAGAATTTTTTTTTCTGGTGCATAATATGACCCCCGCCGACGCCTAGTTTAGGAGTTATAGCCATTTTAAAGTTTTGAATTTTCTTTTTGCTGGTGCATAATATGACTACCGCAGACGCCTAGTTTAGGAGTTATAGCCATTTTAAGATTTGAATTTTCGTTTTTCTGGTGCATATTTTGACCCCCGCAGACGCCTAGGTTAGGAGTTATATCCATTTAAAGATTTAGAATTTTTTTTTCTGGTGCATAATATGACCCCCGCCGACGCCTAGTTTAGGAGTTATAGCCATTTAAAATTTTGAATTTCCTTTTTGCTGGTGCATAATATGACCCCCGCAGACGCCTAGTTTAGGAGTTATAGCCATTTTAAGATTTGAATTTTCGTTTTTGCTGGTGCATAATATGACCCCCGCAGACGCCTGGTTTAGGAGTTATAGCGATTTTAAAGTTTTGAATTTTCTTTTTTCTGCTGCATAATATGACCCCCGCAGACGCCTAGTTTAGGAGTTATAGCGATTTTAAAGTTTTGAATTTTCTTTTTTCTGGTGCATAATATGACCCCCGCAGACGCCTAGTTTAGGAGTTATAGCGATTTTAAAGTTTTGAAGTTTCTTTCTTCTGGTGCATAATATGACCCCCGCAGACGCCTAGTTTAGGAGTTATAGCCATTTTAAGATTTTGAATTTTTTTTCTGGTGCATAATATGACCCCCGCAGACGCCTAGTTTAGGAGTTATAGCGATTTTAAAGTTTTGAAGTTTCTTTTTTCTGGTGCATAATACGACCCCCGCAGACGCCTAGTTTAGGAGTTATAGCCATTTTAAGATTTTGAATTTTTTTTTCTGGTGCATAATTAGACCCCCGCAGACGCCTAGTTTAGGAGTTATAGCGATTTTAAAGTTTTGAATTTTCTTTTTTCTGGTGCATAATATGACCCCCGCAGACGCCTAGTTTAGGAGTTATAGCCATTTTAAGATTTAGAATTTTTTTTCTGGTGCATAATATGACCCCCGCAGACGAATAGTTTAGGAGTTATAGCGATTTTAAAGTTTTGAATTTTCTTTTTTCTGGTGCATAATATGACCCCCGCAGACGCCTAGTTCAGGAGTTATAGCCATTTTAAGATTTTGAATTTTTTTTTCTGGTGCATAATATAACCCCCGCAGACGCCTGGTTTAGGAGTTATAGCGATTTTAAAGTTTTGAATTTTCTTTTTTCTGGTGCATATTTTGACCCCCGAAGACGCCTAGTTTAGGAGTTATAGCCATTTTAAGATTTATAATTTTTTTTTCTGGTGCATAATATGACCCCAACCGACGCCTAGTTTAGGAGTTATAACCATTTTAAAGTTTTGAATTTTCTTTTTGCTGGTGCATAATATGACCCCCGCAGACGCCTAGTTTAGGAGTTATAGCCATTTTAAAGTTTTGAATTTTCTTTTTTCTGGTGCATATTTTGACCCCCGCAGACGCCCAGTTTAGGAGTTATAGCCATTTTAAGATTTAGAATTTTTTTTTCTGGTGCATAATATGACCCCCGCAGACGCCTAGTTTAGGAGTTATAGCGATTTTAAAGTTTTGAATTTTCTTTTTTCTGGTGCATAATATGACCCCCGCAGACGCCTAGTTCAGGAGTTATAGCCATTTTAAGATTTTGAATTTTTTTTTCTGGTGCATAATATAACCCCCGCAGACGCCTGGTTTAGGAGTTATAGCGATTTTAAAGTTTTGAATTTTCTTTTTTCTGGTGCACATTTTGACCCCCGAAGACGCCTAGTTTAGGAGTTATAGCCATTTTAAAATTTATAATTTTTTTTTCTGGTGCATAATATGACCCCAGCCGACGCCTAGTTTAGGAGTTATAACCATTTTAAAGTTTTGAATTTTCTTTTTGCTGGTGCATAATATGACCCCCGCAGACGCCTAGTTTAGGAGTTATAGCGATTTTAAAGTTTTGAATTTTCTTTTTTCTGGTGCATAATATGACCCCCGCAGACGCCTAGTTTAGGAGTTATAGCGATTTTAAAGTTTTGAATTTTCTTTTTTCTGGTGCATAATATGACCCCCGCAGACGCCTAGTTTAGGAGTTATAGCCATTTTAAGATTCTGAATTTTTTTTTCTGGTGCATAATATGAAAACCGCAGACGCCTAGTTTAGGAGTTATAGCGATTTTAAAGATTTGAAGTTTCTTTTTTCTGGTGCATAATATGACCCCCGCAGACGCCTAGTTTAGGAGTTATAGCGATTTTAAAGTTTTGGATTTTCTTTTTTCTGGTGCATAATATGACCCCCGCAGACGCCTAGTTTAGGAGTTATAGCCATTTTAAAGTTCTGAATTTTCTTTTTGCTGGTGCATAATATGGCCCCCGCAGACGCCTAGTTAAGGAGTTATAGCGATTTTAAAGATTTGAAGTTTCTTTTTTCTGGTGCATAATATGACCCCCGTAGACGCCTAGTTCAGGAGTTATAGCCATTTTAAGATTTTGAATTTTTTTTTCTGGTGCATAATATGACCCCCGCAGACGCCTGGTTTAGGAGTTATAGCGATTTTAAAGTTTTGAATTTTCTTTTTTCTGGTGCATATTTTGACCCCCGCAGACGCCTAGTTTAGGAGTTATAGCCATTTTAAGATTTTGAATTTTTTTTTCTGGTGCATAATATGAAAACCGCAGACGCCTAGTTTAGGAGTTATAGCGATTTTAAAGTTTTGAATTTTCTTTTTTCTGGTGCATAATATGACCCCCGTAGACGCCTAGTTCAGGAGTTATAGCCATTTTAAGATTTTGAATTTTTTTTTCTGGTGCATAATATGACCCCCGCAGACGCCTGGTTTAGGAGTTATAGCGATTTTAAAGTTTTGAATTTTCTTTTTTCTGGTGCATAATATGACCCCCGCAGACGCCTAGTTTAGGAGTTATAGCCATTTTAAGATTTGAATTTTCGTTTTTCTGGTGCATAATATGACCCCCGCAGACGCCTAGTTTAGGAGTTATAGCCATTTTAAGATTCTGAATTTTTTTTTCTGGTGCATAATATGACCCCCGCAGACGCCTAGTTTAGGAGTTATAGCGATTTTAAAGTTTTGAATTTTCTTTTTTCTGGTGCATAATATGACCCCCGCAGACGCCTAGTTTAGGAGTTATAGCGATTTTAAAGTTTTGAATTTTCTTTTTTCTGGTGCATAATATGACCCCCGCAGACGCCTAGTTTAGGAGTTATAGCCATTTTAAGATTTTGAATTTTTTTTTCTGGTGCATAATATGACCCCCGCCGACACCTAGTTTAGGAGTTATAGCCATTTTAAAGTTCTGAATTTTCTTTTTGCTGGTGCATAATATGGCCCCCGCAGACGCCTAGTTAAGGAGTTATAGCGATTTTAAAGATTTGAAGTTTCTTTTTTCTGGTGCATAATATGACCCCCGTAGACGCCTAGTTCAGGAGTTATAGCCATTTTAAGATTTTGAATTTTTTTTTCTGGTGCATAATATGACCCCCGCAGACGCCTGGTTTAGGAGTTATAGCGATTTTAAAGTTTTGAATTTTCTTTTTGCTGGTGCATAATATGGCCCCCGCAGACGCCTAGTTAAGGAGTTATAGCGATTTTAAAGTTTTGAATTTTCTTTTTTCTGGTGCATATTTTGACCCCCGCAGACGCCTAGTTTAGGAGTTATAGCCATTTTAAGATTTTGAATTTTTTTTTCTGGTGCATAATATGACAACCGCAGACGCCTAGTTTAGGAGTTATAGCGATTTTAAAGTTTTGAATTTTCTTTTTTCTGGTGCATAATATGACCCCCGCAGACGCCTAGTTCAGGAGTTATAGCCATTTTAAGATTTTGAATTTTTTTTTCTGGTGCATAATATGACCCCCGCAGACGCCTGGTTTAGGAGTTATAGCGATTTTAAAGTTTTGAATTTTCTTTTTTCTGGTGCATAATATGACCCCCGTAGACGCCTAGTTCAGGAGTTATAGCCATTTTAAGATTTTGAATTTTTTTTCTGGTGCATAATATGACCCCCGCAGACGCCTGGTTTAGGAGTTATAGCCATTTTAAGATTTTGAATTTTTTTTTCAGGTGCATAATATGACCCCCGCAGACGCCTAGTTTAGGAGTTATAGCCATTTTAAGATTTAGAATTTTTTTTTCTGGTGCATAATATGACCCCCGCCGACGCCTAGTTTAGGAGTTATAGCCATTTTAAAGTTTTGAATTTTCTTTTTGCTGGTGCATAATATGACCCCCGCAGACGCCTAGTTTAGCAGTTATAGCCATTTTAAGATTTGAATTTTCGTTTTTCTGGTGCATAATATGACCCCCGCAGACGCCTAGTTTAGGAGTTATAGCCATTTTAAGATTCTGAATTTTTTTTTCTGGTGCATAATATGACCCCCGCAGACGCCTAGTTTAGGAGTTATAGCCATTTTAAGATTTGAAATTTCGTTTTTGCTGGTGCATAATATGACCCCCGAAGACGAATAGTTTAGGAGTTATAGCGATTTTAAAGTTTTGAATTTTCTTTTTTCTGGTGCATAATATGACCCCCGCAGACGCCTAGTTCAGGAGTTATAGCCATTTTAAGATTTTGAATTTTTTTTTCTGGTGCATAATATAACCCCCGCAGACGCCTGGTTTAGGAGTTATAGCGATTTTAAAGTTTTGAATTTTCTTTTTTCTGGTGCATAATATGACCCCCGCAGACGCCTAGTTTAGGAGTTATAGCCATTTTAAGATTTAGAATTTTTTTTCTGGTGCATAATATGACCCCCGCAGACGAATAGTTTAGGAGTTATAGCGATTTTAAAGTTTTGAATTTTCTTTTTTCTGGTGCATAATATGACCCCCGCAGACGCCTAGTTCAGGAGTTATAGCCATTTTAAGATTTTGAATTTTTTTTTCTGGTGCATAATATAACCCCCGCAGACGCCTGGTTTAGGAGTTATAGCGATTTTAAAGTTTTGAATTTTCTTTTTTCTGGTGCATATTTTGACCCCCGAAGACGCCTAGTTTAGGAGTTATAGCCATTTTAAGATTTATAATTTTTTTTTCTGGTGCATAATATGACCCCAACCGACGCCTAGTTTAGGAGTTATAACCATTTTAAAGTTTTGAATTTTCTTTTTGCTGGTGCATAATATGACCCCCGCAGACGCCTAGTTTAGGAGTTATAGCCATTTTAAAGTTTTGAATTTTCTTTTTTCTGGTGCATATTTTGACCCCCGCAGACGCCCAGTTTAGGAGTTATAGCCATTTTAAGATTTAGAATTTTTTTTTCTGGTGCATAATATGACCCCCGCAGACGCCTAGTTTAGGAGTTATAGCGATTTTAAAGTTTTGAATTTTCTTTTTTCTGGTGCATAATATGACCCCCGCAGACGCCTAGTTCAGGAGTTATAGCCATTTTAAGATTTTGAATTTTTTTTTCTGGTGCATAATATAACCCCCGCAGACGCCTGGTTTAGGAGTTATAGCGATTTTAAAGTTTTGAATTTTCTTTTTTCTGGTGCACATTTTGACCCCCGAAGACGCCTAGTTTAGGAGTTATAGCCATTTTAAAATTTATAATTTTTTTTTCTGGTGCATAATATGACCCCAGCCGACGCCTAGTTTAGGAGTTATAACCATTTTAAAGTTTTGAATTTTCTTTTTGCTGGTGCATAATATGACCCCCGCAGACGCCTAGTTTAGGAGTTATAGCGATTTTAAAGTTTTGAATTTTCTTTTTTCTGGTGCATAATATGACCCCCGCAGACGCCTAGTTTAGGAGTTATAGCGATTTTAAAGTTTTGAATTTTCTTTTTTCTGGTGCATAATATGACCCCCGCAGACGCCTAGTTTAGGAGTTATAGCCATTTTAAGATTCTGAATTTTTTTTTCTGGTGCATAATATGAAAACCGCAGACGCCTAGTTTAGGAGTTATAGCGATTTTAAAGATTTGAAGTTTCTTTTTTCTGGTGCATAATATGACCCCCGCAGACGCCTAGTTTAGGAGTTATAGCGATTTTAAAGTTTTGGATTTTCTTTTTTCTGGTGCATAATATGACCCCCGCAGACGCCTAGTTTAGGAGTTATAGCCATTTTAAAGTTCTGAATTTTCTTTTTGCTGGTGCATAATATGGCCCCCGCAGACGCCTAGTTAAGGAGTTATAGCGATTTTAAAGATTTGAAGTTTCTTTTTTCTGGTGCATAATATGACCCCCGTAGACGCCTAGTTCAGGAGTTATAGCCATTTTAAGATTTTGAATTTTTTTTTCTGGTGCATAATATGACCCCCGCAGACGCCTGGTTTAGGAGTTATAGCGATTTTAAAGTTTTGAATTTTCTTTTTTCTGGTGCATATTTTGACCCCCGCAGACGCCTAGTTTAGGAGTTATAGCCATTTTAAGATTTTGAATTTTTTTTTCTGGTGCATAATATGAAAACCGCAGACGCCTAGTTTAGGAGTTATAGCGATTTTAAAGTTTTGAATTTTCTTTTTTCTGGTGCATAATATGACCCCCGTAGACGCCTAGTTCAGGAGTTATAGCCATTTTAAGATTTTGAATTTTTTTTTCTGGTGCATAATATGACCCCCGCAGACGCCTGGTTTAGGAGTTATAGCGATTTTAAAGTTTTGAATTTTCTTTTTTCTGGTGCATAATATGACCCCCGCAGACGCCTAGTTTAGGAGTTATAGCCATTTTAAGATTTGAATTTTCGTTTTTCTGGTGCATAATATGACCCCCGCAGACGCCTAGTTTAGGAGTTATAGCCATTTTAAGATTCTGAATTTTTTTTTCTGGTGCATAATATGACCCCCGCAGACGCCTAGTTTAGGAGTTATAGCGATTTTAAAGTTTTGAATTTTCTTTTTTCTGGTGCATAATATGACCCCCGCAGACGCCTAGTTTAGGAGTTATAGCGATTTTAAAGTTTTGAATTTTCTTTTTTCTGGTGCATAATATGACCCCCGCAGACGCCTAGTTTAGGAGTTATAGCCATTTTAAGATTTTGAATTTTTTTTTCTGGTGCATAATATGACCCCCGCCGACACCTAGTTTAGGAGTTATAGCCATTTTAAAGTTCTGAATTTTCTTTTTGCTGGTGCATAATATGGCCCCCGCAGACGCCTAGTTAAGGAGTTATAGCGATTTTAAAGATTTGAAGTTTCTTTTTTCTGGTGCATAATATGACCCCCGTAGACGCCTAGTTCAGGAGTTATAGCCATTTTAAGATTTTGAATTTTTTTTTCTGGTGCATAATATGACCCCCGCAGACGCCTGGTTTAGGAGTTATAGCGATTTTAAAGTTTTGAATTTTCTTTTTGCTGGTGCATAATATGGCCCCCGCAGACGCCTAGTTAAGGAGTTATAGCGATTTTAAAGTTTTGAATTTTCTTTTTTCTGGTGCATATTTTGACCCCCGCAGACGCCTAGTTTAGGAGTTATAGCCATTTTAAGATTTTGAATTTTTTTTTCTGGTGCATAATATGACAACCGCAGACGCCTAGTTTAGGAGTTATAGCGATTTTAAAGTTTTGAATTTTCTTTTTTCTGGTGCATAATATGACCCCCGCAGACGCCTAGTTCAGGAGTTATAGCCATTTTAAGATTTTGAATTTTTTTTTCTGGTGCATAATATGACCCCCGCAGACGCCTGGTTTAGGAGTTATAGCGATTTTAAAGTTTTGAATTTTCTTTTTTCTGGTGCATAATATGACCCCCGTAGACGCCTAGTTCAGGAGTTATAGCCATTTTAAGATTTTGAATTTTTTTTCTGGTGCATAATATGACCCCCGCAGACGCCTGGTTTAGGAGTTATAGCCATTTTAAGATTTTGAATTTTTTTTTCAGGTGCATAATATGACCCCCGCAGACGCCTAGTTTAGGAGTTATAGCCATTTTAAGATTTAGAATTTTTTTTTCTGGTGCATAATATGACCCCCGCCGACGCCTAGTTTAGGAGTTATAGCCATTTTAAAGTTTTGAATTTTCTTTTTGCTGGTGCATAATATGACCCCCGCAGACGCCTAGTTTAGCAGTTATAGCCATTTTAAGATTTGAATTTTCGTTTTTCTGGTGCATAATATGACCCCCGCAGACGCCTAGTTTAGGAGTTATAGCCATTTTAAGATTCTGAATTTTTTTTTCTGGTGCATAATATGACCCCCGCAGACGCCTAGTTTAGGAGTTATAGCCATTTTAAGATTTGAAATTTCGTTTTTGCTGGTGCATAATATGACCCCCGAAGACGCCTGGTTTAGGAGTTATAGCGATTTTAAAGTTTTGAATTTTCTTTTTTCTGGTGCATATTTTGACCCCCGCAGACGCCTAGTTTAGGAGTTATAGCCATTTAAAGATTTAGAATTTTTTTTTCTGGTGCATAATGTGACCCCCGCCGACGCCTAGTTTAGGAGTTATAGCGATTTTAAAGTTTTGAATTTTCTTTTTTCTGGTGCATAATATGACCCCCGCAGACGCCTAGTTTAGGAGTTATAGCCATTTTAAGATTTTGAATTTTTTTTTCTGGTGCATAATATGACCCCCGCCGACGCCTAGTTTAGGAGTTATAGCCATTTTAAAGTTTTGAATTTTCTTTTTGCTGGTGCATAATATGACCCCCGCAGACGCCTAGTTTAGCAGTAATAGCCATTTTAAGATTTGAATTTTCGTTTTTCTGGTGCATAATATGACCCCCGCAGACGCCTAGTTTAGGAGTTATAGCCATTTTAAGATTTGAATTTTCGTTTTTGGTGGTGCATAATATGACCCCCGCAGACGCCTAGTTTAGGAGTTATAGCCATTTTAAGATTTAGAATTTTTTTTTCTGTTGCATAATATGACCCCCGCCGACGCCTAGTTTAGGAGTTATAGCCATTTTAAAGTTTTGAATTTTCTTTTTGCTGGTGCATAATATGACCCCCGCCGACGACTAGTTTAGGAGTTATGGCCATTTTAAGATTTGAATTTTCGTTTTTCTGGTGCATAATATGACCCCCGCAGACGCCTGGTTTAGGAGTTATAGCCATTTTAAAGTTTTGAATTTTCTTTTTGCTGGTGCATAATATGACCCCCGCCGACGCCTAGTTTAGGAGTTATAGCGATTTTAAAGTTTTGAATTTTCTTTTTTCTGGTGCATAATATGACCCCCGCAGACGCCTAGTTTAGGAGTAATAGCGATTTTAAAGTTTTGAATTTTCTTTTTTCTGGTGCATATTTTGACCCCCGCAGACGCCTAGTTTAGGAGTTATAGCCATTTTAAGATTTAGAATTTTTTTTTCTGTTGCATAATATGACCCCCGCCGACGCCTAGTTTAGGAGTTATAGCCATTTTAAAGTTTTGAATTTTCTTTTTGCTGGTGCATAATATGACCCCCGCCGACGACTAGTTTAGGAGTTATGGCCATTTTAAGATTTGAATTTTCGTTTTTCTGGTGCATAATATGACCCCCGCAGACGCCTGGTTTAGGAGTTATAGCCATTTTAAAGTTTTGAATTTTCTTTTTGCTGGTGCATAATATGACCCCCGCCGACGCCTAGTTTAGGAGTTATAGCGATTTTAAAGTTTTGAATTTTCTTTTTTCTGGTGCATAATATGACCCCCGCAGACGCCTAGTTTAGGAGTTATAGCCATTTTAAAGTTTTGAATTTTCTTTTTGCTGGTGCATAATATGACCCCCGCAGACGCCTAGTTTAGGAGTTATAGCGATTTTAAAGTTTTGAAGTTTCTTTTTTCTGGTGCATAAAATGACCCCCGCAGACGCCTATTTTAGGAGTTATAGCCATTTTAAGATTTGAATTTTCGTTTTTCTGGTGCATAATATGACCCCCGCAGACGCCTAGTTTAGGAGTTATAGCCATTTTAATATTTGAATTTTCGTTTTTGCTGGTGCACAATATGACCCCCGCAGACGCCTGGTTTAGGAGTTATAGCGATTTTAAAGTTTTGAATTTTCTTTTTTCTGGTGCATAATATGACCCCCGCAGACGCCTAGTTTAGGAGTTATAGCCATTTTAAGATTTTGAATTTTTTTTTCTGGTGCATAATATGACAACCGCAGACGCCTAGTTTAGGAGTTATAGCGATTTTAAAGTTTTGAATTTTCTTTTTTCTGGTGCATAATATGACCCCCGTAGACGCCTAGTTCAGGAGTTATAGCCATTTTAAGATTTTGAATTTTTTTTTCTGGTGCATAATATGACCACCGCAGACGCCTGGTTTAGGAGTTATAGCGATTTTAAAGTTTTGAATTTTCTTTTTTCTGGTGCATAATATGACCCCCGCAGACGCCTAGTTTAGGAGTTATAGAGATTTTAAGATTTTGAATTTTTTTTTCAGGTGCATAATATGACCCCCGCAGACGCCTAGTTTAGGAGTTATAGCCATTTTAAGATTTAGAATTTTTTTTTCTGGTGCATAATATGACCCCCGCCGACGCCTAGTTTAGGAGTTATAGCCATTTTAAAGTTTTGAATTTTCTTTTTGCTGGTGCATAATATGACCCCCGCAGACGCCTAGTTTAGCAGTTATAGCCATTTTAAGATTTGAATTTTCGTTTTTGCTGGTGCATAATATGACCCCCGCAGACGCCTGGTTTAGGAGTTATAGCGATTTTAAAGTTTTGAATTTTCTTTTTTCTGGTGCATATTTTGACCCCCGCAGACGCCTAGTTTAGGAGTTATAGCCATTTAAGGATTTAGAATTTTTTTTTCTGGTGCATAATGTGACCCCCGCCGACGCCTAGTTTAGGAGTTATAGCGATTTTAAAGTTTTGAATTTTCTTTTTTCTGGTGCATAATATGACCCCCGCAGACGCCTAGTTTAGGAGTTATAGCCATTTTAAGATTTTGAATTTTTTTTTCTGGTGCATAATATGACCCCCGCCGACGCCTAGTTTAGGAGTTATAGCGATTTTAAAGTTTTGAATTTTCTTTTTGCTGGTGCATAATATGACCCCCGCAGACGACTAGTTTAGCAGTAATAGCCATTTTAAGATTTGAATTTTCGTTTTTCTGGTGCATAATATGACCCCCGCAGACGCCTAGTTTAGGAGTTATAGCCATTTTAAGATTTGAATTTTCGTTTTTGGTGGTGCATAATATGACCCCCGCAGACGCCTGGTTTAGGAGTAATAGCGATTTTAAAGTTTTGAATTTTCTTTTTTCTGGTGCATATTTTGACCCCCGCAGACGCCTAGTTTAGGAGTTATAGCCATTTTAAGATTTAGAATTTTTTTTTCTGTTGCATAATATGACCCCCGCCGACGCCTAGTTTAGGAGTTATAGCCATTTTAAAGTTTTGAATTTTCTTTTTGCTGGTGCATAATATGACCCCCGCCGACGACTAGTTTAGGAGTTATGGCCATTTTAAGATTTGAATTTTCGTTTTTCTGGTGCATAATATGACCCCCGCAGACGCCTGGTTTAGGAGTTATAGCCATTTTAAAGTTTTGAATTTTCTTTTTGCTGGTGCATAATATGACCCCCGCCGACGCCTAGTTTAGGAGTTATAGCGATTTTAAAGTTTTGAATTTTCTTTTTTCTGGTGCATAATATGACCCCCGCAGACGCCTAGTTTAGGAGTTATAGCCATTTTAAAGTTTTGAATTTTCTTTTTGCTGGTGCATAATATGACCCACGCAGACGCCTAGTTTAGGAGTTATAGCCATTTTAAGATTTGAATTTTCGTTTTTCTGGTGCATAATATGACCCCCGCAGACGCCTAGTTTAGGAGTTATAGCCATTTTAAAGTTTTGAATTTTCTTTTTGCTGGTGCATAATATGACCCCGCAGACGCCTAGTTTAGGAGTTATAGCGATTTTAAAGTTTTGAAGTTTCTTTTTTCTGGTGCATAAAATGACCCCCGCAGACGCCTATTTTAGGAGTTATAGCCATTTTAAGATTTGAATTTTCGTTTTTCTGGTGCATAGTATGACCCCCGCAGACGCCTAGTTTAGGAGTTATAGCCATTTTAATATTTGAATTTTCGTTTTTGCTGGTGCACAATATGACCCCCGCAGACGCCTGGTTTAGGAGTTATAGCGATTTTAAAGTTTTGAATTTTCTTTTTTCTGGTGCATATTTTGACCCCCGCAGACGCCTAGTTTAGGAGTTATAGCCATTTTAAAATTTAGAATTTTTTTTTCTGGTGCATAATATGACCCCCGCCGACGCCTAGTTTAGGAGTTATAGCCATTTTAAAGTTTTGAATTTTCTTTTTGCTGGTGCATAATATGACCCCCGCAGACGCCTAGTTTAGGAGTTATAGCCATTTTAAGATTTGAATTTCCGTTTTTCTGGTGCATAATATGACCCCCGCAGACGCGTAGTTTAGGGGTTATAGCCATTTTAAAGTTTTGAATTTTCTTTTTTCTGGTGCATATTTTGACCCCCGCAGACGCCTAGTTTAGGAGTTATAGCCATTTAAAGATTTAGAATTTTTTTTTCTGGTGCATAATATGACCCCCGCCGACGCCTAGTTTAGGAGTTATAGCCATTTTAAAGTTTTGAATTTTCTTTTTGCTGGTGCATAATATGACCCCCGCCGACGACTAGTTTAGGAGTTATAGCCACTTAAAGATTTAGAATTTTTTTTTCTGGTGCATAATATGACCCCCGCCGACGCCTAGTTTAGGAGTTATAGCCATTTTAAAGTTTTGAATTTTCTTTTTTCTGGTGCATATT
>CAWYQB010000517.1:0-176816 GCA_963966105.1 Volucella zonaria | reverse complement strand
CCTAAACTAGGCGCCTGCGGGGGTCAGATTATGCACCAGAAAAAAAAAACTCAAAATCTTAAAATGGCTATATCTCCTAAACTAGGCGCCTGCGGGGGTCATATTATGCACCAGAAAAAAAAAACTCAAAATCTTAAAATGGGTATAACTCCTAAACTAGGCGTCTGCGGGGGTCATATTATGCACCAGAAAAAAAAAATTCAAATTCTTAAAATGGCTATAACTCCTAAACTAGGCGTCTGGGGGGTCATATTATGCACCCGAAAAAAGAAAATTCAAAACTTTAAAATGGCTATATCTCCTAAACTAGGCGTCTGCGGGGGTCATATTATGCACCAGAAAAAAAAAAATTCAAAATCTTAAAATGGCTATATCTCCTAAACTAGGCGTCTGCGGGGGTCATATTATGCACCAGAAAAAAGAAAATTCAAAACTTTAAAATGGCTATATCTCCTAAACTAGGCGTCTGCTGGGGTCATATTATGCACCAGAAAAAAAAAATTCAAAATCTTAAAATGGCTATATCTCCTAAACTAGGCGTCTGCGGGGGTCATATTATGCACCAGAAAAAAAAAATTCAAAATCTTAAAATGGCTATATCTCCTAAACTAGGCGTCTGCGGGGGTCATATTATGCACCAGAAAAAAGAAAATTCAAAACTTTAAAATGGCTATATCTCCTAAACTAGGCGTCTGCGGGGGTCATATTATGCACCAGAAAAAAAAAATTCAAATTCTTAAAATGGCTATAACTCCTAAACTAGGCGTCTGGGGGGTCATATTATGCAGCAGAAAAAAAAAAATTCAAAATCTTAAAATGGCTATATCTCCTAAACTAGGCGTCTGCGGGGGTCATATTATGCACCAGAAAAAAAAAAATTCAAAATCTTAAAATGGCTATAACTCCTAAACTAGGCGTCTGCGGGGGTTATATTATGCACCAGAAAAAAAAAATTTAAAATCTTAAAATGGCTATAACTCCTAAACTAGGCGTCTGCGGGGGTCATATTATGCACCCGAAAAAAGAAAATTCAAAACTTTAAAATGGCTATATCTCCTAAACTAGGCGTCTGCGGGGGTCATATTATGCAAAAGAAAAAAAAAAATTCAAAATCTTAAAATGGCTATATCTCCTAAACTAGGCGTCTGCGGGGGTCATATTATGCACCAGAAAAAAAAAAATTCAAAATCTTAAAATGGCTATATCTCCTAAGCTAGGCGTCTGCGGGGGTCATATTATGCACCAGAAAAAAAAAAATTCAAAATCTTAAAATGGCTATATCTCCTAAACTAGGCGTCTGCGGGGGTCATATTATGCACCAGAAAAAAAAAACTCAAAATCTTAAAATGGCTATATCTCCTAAACTAGGCGCCTGCGGGGGTCATATTATGCACCAGAAAAAAAAAACTCAAAATCTTAAAATGGCTATAACTCCTAAACTAGGCGTCTGCGGGGGTCATATTATGCACCAGAAAAAAAAAATTCAAATTCTTAAAATGGCTTTAACTCCTAAACTAGGCGTCTGGGGGGTCATATTATGCAGCAGAAAAAAAAAAATTCAAAATCTTAAAATGGCTATATCTCCTAAACTAGGCGTCTGCGGGGGTCATATTATGCACCAGAAAAAAAAAAATTCAAAATCTTAAAATGGCTATAACTCCTAAACTAGGCGTCTGCGGGGGTTATATTATGCACCAGAAAAAAAAAATTCAAAATCTTAAAATGGCCATAACTCCTAAACTAGGCGTCTGCGGGGGTCATATTATGCACCCGAAAAAAGAAAATTCAAAACTTTAAAATGGCTATATCTCCTAAACTAGGCGTCTGCGGGGGTCATATTATGCACCAGAAAAAAAAAAATTCAAAATCTTAAAATGGCTATATCTCCTAAACTAGGCGTCTGCGGGGGTCATATTATGCACCAGAAAAAAGAAAATTCAAAACTTTAAAATGGCTATATCTCCTAAACTAGGCGTCTGCGGGGGTCATATTATGCACCAGAAAAAAAAAATTCAAAATCTTAAAATGGCTATATCTCCTAAACTAGGCGTCTGCGGGGGTCATATTATGCACCAGAAAAAAAAAATTCAAAATCTTAAAATGGCTATATCTCCTAAACTAGGCGTCTGCGGGGGTCATATAATGCACCAGAAAAAAAAATTCAAATTCTTAAAATGGCTATAACTCCTAAACTAGGCGTCTGGGGGGTCATATTATGCAGCAGAAAAAAAAAAATTCAAAATCTTAAAATGGCTATATCTCCTAAACTAGGCGTCTGCGGGGGTCATATTATGCACCAGAAAAAAAAAATTCAAAATCTTAAAATGGCTATAACTCCTAAACTAGGCGTCTGCGGGGGTTATATTATGCACCAGAAAAAAAAATTCAAAATCTTAAAATGGCTATAACTCCTAAACTAGGCGTCTGCGGGGGTCATATTATGCACCCGAAAAAAGAAAATTCAAAACTTTAAAATGGCTATATCTCCTAAACTAGGCGTCTGCGGGGGTCATATTATGCACCAGAAAAAAAAAATTCAAAATCTTAAAATGGCTATATCTCCTAAACTAGGCGTCTGCGGGGGTCATATTATGCACCAGAAAAAAAAATTCAAAATCTTAAAATGGCTATATCTCCTAAGCTAGGCGTCTGCGGGGGTCATATTATGCACCAGAAAAAAAAAAATTCAAAATCTTAAAATGGCTATATCTCCTAAACTAGGCGTCTGCGGGGGTCATATTATGCACCAGAAAAGAAAAAAATCAAAATCTTAAAATGGCTATATCTCCTAAACTAGGCGTCTGCGGGGGTCATATTATGCACCAGAAAAAAGAAAATTCAAACCCTAAAATGGCTATATCTCCTAAACTAGGCGTCTGCGGGGGTCATATTATGCACCAGAAAAAAAAAATTCAAAATCTTAAAATGGCTATAACTCCTAAACTAGGCGTCTGCGGGGGTCATATTATGCATTAGAAAAAAAAAATTCAAAATTATAAAATGGCTATGTCTCCTAAACTAGGCGTCTGCGGGGGTCATATTATGCACCAGAAAAAAAAAATTCAAAATCTTAAAATGGCTATATCTCCTAAACTAGGCGTCTGCGGGGGTCATATTATGCACCAGAAAAAGAAAATTCAAAACTTTAAAATGGCTATATCTCCTAAACTAGGCGTCTGCGGGGGTCATATTATGCACCAGAAAAAAAAAATTCAAAATCTTAAAATGGCTATAACTCCTAAACTAGGCGTCTGCGGGGGTCATTTTATGCACCAGAAAAGAAAAAAATCAAAATCTTAAAATGGCTATATCTCCTAAACTAGGCGTCTGCGGGGGTCATATTATGCACCAGAAAAAAGAAAATTCAAAACCCTAAAATGGCTATATCTCCTAAACTAGGCGTCTGCGGGGGTCATATTATGCACCAGAAAAAAAAAATTCAAAATCTTAAAATGGCTATAACTCCTAAACTAGGCGTCTGCGGGGGTCATATTATGCATTAGAAAAAAAAAAATTCAAAATTATAAAATGGCTATATCTCCTAAACTAGGCGTCTGCGGGGGTCATATTATGCACCAGAAAAAAAAAATTCAAAATCTTAAAATGGCTATAACTCCTAAACTAGGCGTCTGCGGGGGTCATATTATGCACCAGAAAAAAGAAATTCAAAACTTTAAAATTGTTATATCTAATAAACTAGGCGTCTGCGGGGGTCATATTATGCAACAGAAAAAAGAAAATTCAAAACTTTAAAATTGTTATATCTCCTAAACTAGGCGTCTGCGGGGTCATATTATGCACCAGAAAAAAAAAATTCAAAATCTTAAAATGGCTATAACTCCTAAACTAGGCGTCTGCGGGGGTCATATTATGCACCAGAAAAAAGAAAATTCAGAACTTTAAAATGGCTATATATCTTCTAAACTAGGCGTCTGCGGGGGTCATATTATGCACCAGAAAAAAAAAATTCAAAATCTTAAATGGCTATAACTCCTAAACTAGGCGTCTGCGGGGGTCATATTATGCACCAGAAAAAAGAAAATTCAGAACTTTAAAACGGCTATATCTCCTAAACTAGGCGTCTGCGAGGGTCATATTATGCACCAGAAAAAAGAAAATTCAAAACTTTAAAATTGTTATATCTCCTAAACTAGGCGTCTGCGAGGTCATATTATGCACCAGAAAAAAAAAAATTCAAAATCTTAAAATGGCTATCACTCCTAAACTAGGCGTCTGCGTGGGTCATATTATGCACCAGAAAAAAAAAATTCAAAATCTTAAAATGGCTATAACTCCTAAACTAGGCGTCTGCGGGGGTCATATTATGCACCAGAAAAAAGAAAATTCAAAACTTTAAAATGGCTATATCTCCTAAACTAGGCGTCTGCGGGGGTCATATTATGCACCAGAAAAAAGAAAATTCAAAACTTTAAAATTGTTATATCTCCTAAACTAAGCGTCTGCGGGGTCATATTATGCACCCGAAAAAAAAAAATTCAAAATCTTAAAATGGCTATAACTCCTAAACTAGGCGTCTGCGAGGGTCATATTATGCACAGGAAAAAAGAAAATTCAGAACTTTAAAATGGCTATATCTCCTAAACTAGGCGTCTGCGGGGGTCATATTATGCACCAGAAAAAAAAAAATTCAAATCTTAAAATGGCTATAACTCCTAAACTAGGCGTCTGCGGGGGTCATATTATGCACCAGAAGAAAAAATTCAAAACTTTAAAATGGATATATCTCCTAAACTAGGCGTCTGCGGGAGTCATATTATGCACCAGAAAAAAGAAAATTCAAAACTTTAAAATGGCTATATCTCCTAAACTAGGCGTCTGCGGGGGTCATATTATGCACCAGAAAAAAGAAAATTCAAAACTTTAAAATTGTTATATCTCCTAAACTAAGCGTCTGCGGGGTCATATTATGCACCAGAAAAAAAAAAAAACTTCAAAATCTTAAAATGGCTATAACTCCTAAACTAGGCGTTTGCGGGGGTCATATTATGCACCAGAAAAAAAAAATTCTAAATCTTAAAATGGCTATAACTCCAAAACTAGGCGTCTGCGGGGGTCATATTATGCACCAGAAAAAAAAAAATTCAAAATCTTAAAATGGCTATAACTCCTAAACTAGGCGTCTGCGGGGGTCATATTATGCACCAGAAAAAAGAAAATTCAAAACCCTAAAATGGCTATATCTCCTAAACTAGGCGTCTGCGGGGGTCATATTATGCACCAGAAAAAAAAAATTCAAAATCTTAAAATGGCTATAACTCCTAAACTAGGCGTCTGCGGGGGTCATATTATGCATTAGAAAAAAAAAATTCAAAATTATAAAATGGCTATATCTCCTAAACTAGGCGTCTGCGGGGGTCATATTATGCACCAGAAAAAAAAAATTCAAAATCTTAAAATGGCTATAACTCCTAAACTAGGCGTCTGCGGGGGTCATATTATGCACCAGAAAAAAGAAATTCAAAACTTTAAAATTGTTATATCTCCTAAACTAGGCGTCTGCGGGGGTCATATTATGCACCAGAAAAAAGAAAATTCAAAACTTTAAAATTGCTATATCTCCTAAACTAGGCGTCTGCGGGGTCATATTATGCACCAGAAAAAAAAAATTCAAAATCTTAAAATGGCTATAACTCCTAAACTAGGCGTCTGCGGGGGTCATATTATGCACCAGAAAAAAGAAAATTCAGAACTTTAAAATGGCTATATATCTTCTAAACTAGGCGTCTGCGGGGGTCATATTATGCACCAGAAAAAAAAAATTCAAAATCTTAAAATGGCTATAACTCCTAAACTAGGCGTCTGCGGGGGTCATATTATGCACCAGAAAAAAGAAAATTCAGAACTTTAAAACGGCTATATCTCCTAAACTAGGCGTCTGCGGGGGTCATATTATGCACCAGAAAAAAGAAAATTCAAAACTTTAAAATTGTTATATCTCCTAAACTAGGCGTCTGCGAGGTCATATTATGCACCAGAAAAAAAAAATTCAAAATCTTAAAATGGCTATCACTCCTAAACTAGGCGTCTGCGTGGGTCATATTATGCACCAGAAAAAAAAAATTCAAAATCTTAAAATGGCTATAACTCCTAAACTAGGCGTCTGCGGGGGTCATATTATGCACCAGAAAAAGGAAAATTCAAAACTTTAAAATGGCTATATCTCCTAAACTAGGCGTCTGCGGGGGTCATATTATGCACCAGAAAAAAGAAAATTCAAAACTTTAAAATTGTTATATCTCCTAAACTAAGCGTCTGCGGGGTCATATTATGCACCAGAAAAAAAAAAATTCAAAATCTTAAAATGGCTATAACTCCTAAACTAGGCGTCTGCGAGGGTCATATTATGCACAGGAAAAAAGAAAATTCAGAACTTTAAAATGGCTATATCTCCTAAACTAGGCGTCTGCGGGGGTCATATTATGCACCAGAAAAAAAAAAATTCAAAATCTTAAAATGGCTATAACTCCTAAACTAGGCGTCTGCGGGGGTCATATTATGCACCAGAAGAAAAAATTCAAAACTTTAAAATGGATATATCTCCTAAACTAGGCGTCTGCGGGAGTCATATTATGCACCAGAAAAAAGAAAATTCAAAACTTTAAAATGGCTATATCTCCTAAACTAGGCGTCTGCGGGGGTCATTTTATGCACCAGAAAAAAGAAAATTCAAAACTTTAAAATTGTTATATCTCCTAAACTAGGCGTCTGCGGGGTCATATTATGCACCAGAAAAAAAAAAATTCAAAATCTTAAAATGGCTATAACTCCTAAACTAGGCGTTTGCGGGGGTCATATTATGCACCAGAAAAAAAAAATTCTAAATCTTAAAATGGCTATAACTCCAAAACTAGGCGTCTGCGGGGGTCATATTATGCACCAGAAAAAAAAAAATTCAAAATCTTAAAATGGCTATAACTCCTAAACTAGGCGTCTGAGGGGGTCATATTATGCACCAGAAAAAAGAAAATTCAAAACTTTAAAATTGTTATATCTCCTAAACTAGGCGTCTGCGGAGTCATATTATGCACCAGAAAAAAAAAAATTCAAAATCTTAAAATGGCTATAACTCCTAAACTAGGCGTCTGCGGGGGTCATATTATGCACCAGAAAAAAAAAAATTCAAAATCTTAAAATGGTTATAACTCCTAAACTAGGCGTCTGCGGGGGTCATATTATGCACCAGAAAAAAAAAATTCAAAATCTTAAAATGGCTATATCTCCTAAACTAGGCGTCTGCGGGGGTCATATTATGCACCAGAAGAAAAAATTCAAAACTTTAAAATGGCTATATCTCCTAAACTAGGCGTCTGCGGGGGTCATATTATGCACCAGAAAAAAAAAAATTCAAAATATTAAAACGGCTATAACTCCTAAACTAGGCGTCTGCGGGGGTCATATTATGCAACAGAAAAAAAAAAATTCAAAACTTTAAAATGGCTATATCTCCTAAACTAGGCGTCTGCGGGGGTCATATTATGCACCAGAAAAAAAAAATTCAAAATCTTAAAATGGCTATAACTCCTAAACTAGGCGTCTGCGGGGGTCATATTATGCACCAGAAAAAAAAAAATTCAAAATCTTAAAATGGCTATATCTCCTAAACTAGGCGTCTGCGGGGGTCATATTATGCACCAGAAAAAAGAAAATTCAAAACTTTAAAATGGCTATATCTCCTAAACTAGGCGTCTGCGGGGGTCATATTATGCACCAGAAAAAAGGAAATTCAAAACTTTAAAATTGTTATATCTCCTAAACTAGGCGTCTGCGGGGTCATATTATGCACCAGAAAAAAAAAATTCAAAATCTTAAAATGGCTATAACTCCTAAACTAGGGGTCTGCGGGGGTCATATTATGCACCGGAAAAAAGAAAATTCAGAACTTTAAAATGGCTATATCTCCTAAACTAGGCGTCTGCGGGGGTCATATTATGCACCAGAAAAAAGAAAATTCAAAACCCTAAAATGGCTATATCTCCTAAACTAGGCGTCTGCGGGGGTCATATTATGAACCAGAAAAAAAAAATTCAAAATCTTAAAATGGCTATAACTCCTAAACTAGGCGTCTGCGGGGGTCATATTATGCATTAGAAAAAAAAAAATTCAAAATTATAAAATGGCTATATCTCCTAAGCTAGGCGTCTGCGGGGGTCATATTATGCACCAGAAAAAAAAAAATTCAAAATCTTAAAATGGCTATATCTCCTAAACTAGGCGTCTGCGGGGGTCATATTATGCACCAGAAAAAAAAAATTCAAAATCTTAAAATGGCTTTATCTCCTAAGCTAGGCGTCTGCGGGGGTCATATTATGCACCAGAAAAAAAAAATTCAAAATCTTAAAATGGCTATATCTCCTAAGCTAGGCGTCTGCGGGGGTCATATTATGCACCAGAAAAAAAAAAATTCAAAATCTTAAAATGGCTATAACTCCTAAACTAGGCGTCTGCGGGGGTCATATTATGCACCAGAAAAAAAAAATTCAAAATCTTAAAATGGCTATAACTCCTAAACTAGGCGTCTGCGGTGGTCATATTATGCACCAGAAAAAAAAAAATTCAAAATCTTAAAATGGCTATATCTCCTAAACTAGGCGTCTGCGGGGGTCATATTATGCACCAGAAAAAAAAAATTCAAAATCTTAAAATGGCTATATCTCCTAAGTTAGGCGTCTGCGGGGGTCATATTATGCACCAGAAAAAAAAAAATTCAAAATCTTAAAATGGCTATATCTCCTAAACTAGGCGTCTGCGGGGTCATATTATGCACCAGAAAAAAAAAAATTCAAAATCTTAAAATGGCTATAACTCCTAAACTAGGCGTCTGCGGGGGTCATATTATGCACCAGAAAAAAAAAAATTCAAAATCTTAAAATGGCTATAACTCCTAAACTAGGCGTCTGCGGGGGTCATATTATGCACCAGAAAAAAAAAAATTCAAAATCTTAAAATGGCTATATCTCCTAAACTAGGCGTCTGCGGGGGTCATATTATGCACCAGAAAAAAAAAATTCAAAATCTTAAAATGGCTATAACTCCTAAACTAAGCGTCTGCGGGGGTCATATTATGCACCAGAAAAAAAAAATTCAAAATCTTAAAATGGCTATATCTCCTAAGCTAGGCGTCTGCGGGGGTCATATTATGCACCAGAAAAAAAAAAATTCAAAATCTTAAAATGGCTATATCTCCTAAGCTAGGCGTCTGCGGGGGTCATATTATGCACCAGAAAAAAAAAATTCAAAATCTTAAAATGGCTATATCTCCTAAGCTAGGCGTCTGCGGGGGTCATATTATGCACCAGAAAAAAAAAAATTCAAAATCTTAAAATGGCTATATCTCCTAAACTAGGCGTCTGCGGGGGTCATATTATGCACCAGAAAAAAAAAATTCAAAATCTTAAAATGGCTATAACTCCTAAACTAGGCGTCTGCGGGGGTCATATTATGCACCAGAAAAAAGAAAATTCAAAACTTTAAAATGGCTATATCTCCTAAACTAGGCGTCTGCGGGGGTCATATTATGCACCAGAAAAAAAAAATTCAAAATCTTAAAATGGCTATAACTCCTAAACTAGGCGTCTGCGGGGGTCATTTTATGCACCAGAAAAGAAAAAAATTAAAATCTTAAAATGGCTATATCTCCTAAACTAGGCGTCTGCGGGGGTCATATTATGCACTAGAAAAAAGAAAATTCAAAACCCTAAAATGGCTATATCTCCTAAACTTGGCGTCTGCGGGGGTCATATTATGAACCAGAAAAAAAAAATTCAAAATCTTAAAATGGCTATAACTCCTAAACTAGGCGTCTGCGGGGGTCATATTATGCATTAGAAAAAAAAAAATTCAAAATTATAAAATGGCTATATCTCCTAAACTAGGCGTCTGCGGGGGTCATATTATGCACCAGAAAAAAGAAAATTCAAATCTTTAAAATGGCTGTATCTCCTAAACTAGGCGTCTGCGGGGGTCATATTATGCAGCAGAAAAAAAAAATTCAAAATCTTAAAATGGCTATATCTCCTAAACTAGGCGTCTGCGGGGGTCATATTATGCACCAGAAAAAAAAAATTTCAAAATCTTAAAATGGCTATAACTCCTAAACTAGGCGTCTGCGGGGGTCATATTATGCACCAGAAAAAAGAAATTCAAAACTTTAAAATTGTTATATCTCCTAAACTAGGCGTCTGCGGGGGTCATATTATGCACCAGAAAAAAGAAAATTCAAAACTTTAAAATTGTTATATCTCCTAAACTAGGCGTCTGCGGGGTCATATTATGCACCAGAAAAAAAAAATTCAAAATCTTAAAATGGCTATACCTCCTAAACTAGGCGTCTGCGGGGGTCATATTATGCACCAGAAAAAAGAAACTTCAAAACTTTAAAATTGTTATATCTCCTAAACTAGGCGTCTGCGGGGGTCATATTATGCACCAGAAAAAAAAAAATTCAAAATCTTAAAATGGCTATAACTCCTAAACTAGGCGTCTGCGGGGATCATATTATGCACCAGAAGAAAAAATTCAAAACTTTAAAATGGCTATATATCCTAAACTAGGCGTCTGGGGGGGTCATATTATGCACCAGAAAAAAGAAAATTCAAAACTTTAAAATGGCTATATCTCCTAAACTAGGCGTCTGCGGGGGTCATATTATGCACCAGAAAAAAGAAAATTCAAAACTTTAAAATTGTTATATCTCCTAAACTAGGCGTCTGCGGGGTCATATTATGCACCAGAAAAAAAAAATTCAAAATCTTAAAATGGCTATAACTCCTAAACTAGGCGTCTGCGGGGGTCATATTATGCACCAGAAAAAAAAAAATTCAAAATCTTAAAATGGCTATAACTCCTAAACTAGGCGTCTGCGGGGGTCATATTATGCACCAGAAAAAAAAAATTCTAAATCTTAAAATGGCTATAACTCCTAAACTAGGCGTCTGCGGGGGTCATATTATGCACCAGAAAAAAGAAAATTCAAAACTTTAAAATTGTTATATCTCCTAAACTAGGCGTCTGCGGAGTCATATTATGCACCAGAAAAAAAAAAATTCAAAATCTTAAAATGGCTATAACTCCTAAACTAGGCGTCTGCGGGGGTCATATTATGCACCAGAAAAAAAAAATTCAAAATCTTAAAATGGCTATAACTCCTAAACTAGGCGTCTGCGGGGCTCATATTATGCACCAGAAAAAAAAAAATTCAAAATATTAAAATGGCTATAACTCCTAAACTAGGCGTCTGCGGGGGTCATATTATGCACCAGAAAAAAAAAAATTCAAAACTTTAAAATGGCTATATCTCCTAAACTAGGCGTCTGCGGGGGTCATATTATGCACCAGAAAAAAAAAATTCAAAATCTTAAAATGGCTATAACTCCTAAACTAGGCGTCTGCGGGGGTCATATTATGCACCAGAAAAAAAAAAATTCAAAATCTTAAAATGGCTATATCTAATAAACTAGGCGTCTGCGGGGGTCATATTATGCACCAGAAAAAAGAAAATTCAAAACTTTAAAATGGCTATATCTCCTAAACTAGGCGTCTGCGGGGGTCATATTATGCACCAGAAAAAAGGAAATTCAAAATCTTAAAATGGCTATAACTCCTAAACTAGGCGTCTGCGGGGGTCATATTATGCACCGGAAAAAAGAAAATTCAGAACTTTATAATGGCTATATCTCCTAAACTAGGCGTCTGCGGTGGTCATATTATGCACCAGAAAAAAAAAAATTCAAAATCTTAAAATGGCTATAACTCCTAAACTAGGCGTCTGCGGGGGTCATATTATGCACCAGAAAAAAGAAAATTCAGAACTTTAAAATGGCTATATCTCCTAAACTAGGCGTCTGAGGGGGTCATATTATGCACCAGAAAAAAAAAAATTCAAAATCTTAAAATGGCTATATCTCCTAAACTAGGCGTCTGCGGGGGTCACATTATGCACCAGAAAAAAAAAAAATCAAAATCTTAAAATGGCTATATCTCCTAAACTAGGCGTCTGCGGGGGTCATACTATGCACCAGAAGAAAAAATTCAAAACTTTAAAATGGCTATATCTCCTAAACTAGGCGTCTGCGTGGGTCATATTATGCACCAGAAAAAAAAATTCAAAATCTTAAAATGGCTATAACTCCTAAACTAGGCGTCTGCGTGGGTCATATTATGCACCAGAAAAAAAAAAATTCTAAACCTTAAAATGGCTATAACTCCTAAACTAGACGTCTGCGGGGGTCATATTATGCACCAGAAAAAAGAAAACTCAAAACTTTAAAATGGCTATATCTCCTAAACTAGGCGTCTGCGGGGGTCATATTATGCACCAGAAAAAAGAAAATTCAAAACTTTAAAATGGCTATATCTCCTAAACTAGGCGTCTGCGGGGGTCATATTATGCACCAGAAAAAAGAAAATTCAAAACTTTAAAATGACTATATCTCCTAAACTAGGCGTCAGCGGGGGTCATATTATGCACCGGAAAAAAAAAATTCAAAATCTTAAAATGGCTATAACTCCTAAACTAGGCGTCTGCGGGGGTCATATCATGCACCCGAAAAAAGAAAATTCAAAACTTTAAAATGGCTATATCTCCTAAACTAGGCGTCTGCGGGGGTCATATTATGCACCAGAAAAAAAAAATTCAAAATCTTAAAATGGCTATAACTCCTAAACTAGGCGTCTGCGGGGGTCATATTATGCACCCGAAAAAAGAAAATTCAAAACTTTAAAATGGCTATATCTCCTAAACTAGGCGTCTGCGGGGGTCATATTATGCACCAGAAAAAAAAAATTCAAAATCTTAAAATGGCTATAACTCCTAAACTAGGCGTCTGCGGGGGTCATATTATGCACCAGAAAAAAGAAAATTCAGAACTTTAAAATGGCTATATCTCCTAAACTAGGCGTCTGAGGGGGTCATATTATGCACCAGAAAAAAAAAAATTCAAAATCTTAAAATGGCTATAACTCCTAAACTAGGCGTCTGCGGGGGTCATATTATGCAACAGAAAAAAGAAAATTCAGAACTTTAAAATGGCTATATCTCCTAAACTAGGTGTCTGCGGGGGTCATATTATGCACCAGAAAAAAGAAAATTCAAAACTTTAAAATTGTTATATCTCCTAAACTAGGCGTCTGCGGGGTCATATTATGCACCAGAAAAAAAAAAATTCAAAATCTTAAAATGGCTATAACTCCTAAACTAGGCGTCTGCGGGGGTCATATTATGCACCAGAAAAAAGAAAATTCAGAACTTTAAAATGGCTATATCTCCTAAACTAGGCGTCTGCGGGGGTCATTTTATGCACCAGAAAAAAAAAAATTCAAAATCTTAAAATGGCTATAACTCCTAAACTAGGCGTCTGCGGGGGTCATATTATGCATCAGAAAAAAGAAAATTCAGAACTTTAAAATGGCTATATCTCCTAAACTAGGCGTATGCGGGGGTCGTATTATGCACCATAAAAAAGAAAATTCAAAACTTTAAAATTGTTATATCTCCTAAACTAGGCGTCTGCGGGGTCATATTATGCACCAGAAAAAAAAAATTCTAAACCTTAAAATGGCTATAACTCCTAAACTAAGCGTCTGCGGGGGTCATATTATGCACCAGAAAAAAGAAAATTCAAAACTTTAAAATGGCTATATCTCCTAAACTAGGCGTCTGCGGGGGTCATATTATGCACCAGAAAAAAGAAAATTCAGAACTTTAAAATGGCTATATCTCCTAAACTAGGCGTCTGCGGGGGTCGTATTATGCACCAGAAAAAAGAAAATTCAAAACTTTAAAATTGTTATATCTCCTAAACTAGGCGTCTGCGGGGTCATATTATGCAATAGAAAAAAAAAAATTCTAAACCTTAAAATGGCTATAACTCCTAAACTAGGCGTCAGCGGGGGTCATATTATGCACCAGAAAAAAAAAATTCAAAATCTTAAAATGGCTATAACTCTTAAACTAGGCGTCTGCGGGGGTCATATTATGCACCAGAAAAAAAAAAATTCAAAATCTTAAAATGGCTATATCTCCTAAACTAGGCGTCTGCGGGGGTCATATTATGCACCAGAAAAAAGAAAATTCAAAACTTTAAAATGGCTATATCTCCTAAACTAGGCGTCATCGGGGGTCATATTATGCACCAGAAAAAAGAAAATTCAAAACTTTAAAATGGCTATATCTCCTAAACTAGGCGTCTGCGGGGGTCATATTATGCACCAGAAAAAAGAAAATTCAAAACTTTAAAATTGTTATATCTCCTAAACTAGGCGTCTGCGGGGTCATATTATGCACCAGAAAAAAAAAATTCAAAATCTTAAAATGGCTATAACTCCTAAACTAGGCGTCTGCGGGGGTCATTTTATGCACCAGAAAAAAAAAAATTCAAAATCTTAAAATGGCTATAACTCCTAAACTAGGCGTCTGCGGGGGTCATATTATGCACCAGAAAAAAGAAAATTCAAAACTTTAAAATTGTTATATCTCCTAAACTAGGCGTCTGCGGAGTCATATTATGCACCAGAAAAAAAAAATTCAAAATCTTAAAATGGCTATAACTCCTAAACTAGGCGTCTGCGGGGGTCATTTTATGCACCAGAAAAAAAAAAAAATTCAAAATCTTAAAATGGCTATAACTCCTAAACTAGGCGTCTGCGGGGGTCATATTATGCACCAGAAAAAAAAAAATTCAAAATCTTAAAATGGCTATATCTCCTAAACTAGGCGTCTGCGGGGGACATATTATGCACCAGAAGAAAAAATTCAAAACTTTAGAATGGCTATATCTCCTAAACTAGGCGTCTGCGGGGGTCATATTATGCACCAGAAAAAAAAAATTCAAAATATTAAAATGGCTATAACTCCTAAACTAGGCGTCTGCGGGGGTCATATTATGCACCAGAAAAAAAAAAATTCAAAACTTTAAAATGGCTATATCTCCTAAACAAGGCGTCTGCGGGGGTCATATTATGCACCAGAAAAAAAAAAATTCAAAATCTTAAAATGGCTATAACTCCTAAACTAGGCGTCTGCGGGGGTCATATTATGCACCAGAAAAAAAAAAATTCAAAATCTTAAAATGGCTATATCTCCTAAACTAGGCGTCTGCGGGGGTCATATTATGCACCAGAAAAAAGAAAATTCAAAACTTTAAAATGGCTATATCTCCTAAACTAGGCGTCTGCGGGGGTCATATTATGCACCAGAAAAAAGGAAATTCAAAACTTTAAAATTGTTATATCTCCTAAACTAGGCGTCTGCGGGGTCATATTATGCACCAGAAAAAAAAAAATTCAAAATCTTAAAATGGCTATATCTCCTAAACTAGGCGTCTGCGGGGGTCATATTATGCACCGGAAAAAAGAAAATTCAGAACTTTAAAATGGCTATATCTCCTAAACTAGGCGCCTGCGGGGGTCATATTATGCACCAGAAAAAAAAAAATTCAAAATCTTAAAATGGCTATAACTCCTAAACTAGGCGTCTGCGGGGGTCATATTATGCACCAGAAAAAAGAAAATTCAGAACTTTAAAATGGCTATATCTCGTAAACTAGGCGTCTGCGGGGGTCATATTATGCACCAGAAAAAAAAAAATTCAAAATCTTAAAATGGCTATAACTCCTAAACTAGGCGTCTGCGGGGGTCATATTATGCACCAGAAAAAAAAAAATTCAAAATCTTAAAATGGCTATATCTCCTAAACTAGGCGTCTGCGGGGGTCATATTATGCACCAGAAAAAAGAAAATTCAAAATCTTAAAATGGCTATATCTTCTAAACTAGGCGTTTGCGGGGGTCATATTATGCCCCAGAAAAAAAAAAATTCAAAATCTTAAAATGGCTATATCTCCTAAACTAGGCGTCTGCGGGGGTCATATTATGCACCAGAAGAAAAAATTCAAAACTTTAAAATGGCTATATCTCCTAAACTAGGTGTCTGCGGGGGTCATATTATGCACCAGAAAAAAAAAATTCAAAATCTTAAAATGGCTATAACTCCTAAACTAAGCGTCTGCGGGGGTCATATTATGCACCAGAAAAAAAAAAATTCAAAATCTTGAAATGGCTATATCTCCTAAACTAGGCGTCTGCGGGGGTCATATTATGCACCAGAAAAAAAAAAATTCTAAACCTTAAAATGGATATAACTCCTAAACTAGGCGTCTGCGGGGGTCATATTATGCACCAGAAAAAAGAAAATTCAAAACTTTAAAATGGCTATATCTCCTAAACTAGGCGTCTGCGGGGGTCATATTATGCACCAGAAAAAAGAAAATTCAAAACTTTAAAATGGCTATATCTCCTAAACTATGCGTCTGCGGGGGTCATATTATGCACCAGAAAGAAGAAAATTCAAAACTTTAAAATGGCTATATCTCCTAAACTAGGCGTCAGCGGGGGTCATATTATGCACCAGAAAAAAAAAATTCAAAATCTTAAAATGGCTATAACTCCTAAACTAGGCGTCTGCGGGGGTCATATTATGCACCCGAAAAAAGAAAATTCAAAACTTTAAAATGGCTATATCTCCTAAACTAGGCGTCTGCGGGGGTCATATTATGCACCAGAAAAAAAAAATTCAAAATCTTAAAATGGCTATAACTCCTAAACTAGGCGTCTGCGGGGGTCATATTATGCACCAGAAAAAAGAAAATTCAAAACTTTAAAATGGCTATATCTCCTAAACTAGGCGTCTGCGGGGGTCATATTATGCACCAGAAAAAAAAAATTCAAAATCTTAAAATGGCTATAACTCCTAAACTAGGCGTCTGCGGGGGTCATATTATGCACCCGAAAAAAGAAAATTCAAAACTTTAAAATGGCTATAACTCCTAAACTAGGCGTCTGCGGGGGTCATATTATGCACCAGAATAAAGAAAATTCAGAACTTTAAAATGGCTATATCTCCTAAACTAGGCGTCTGCGGGGGTCATATTATGCACCAGAAAAAAAATAATTCAAAATCTTAAAATGGCTATAACTCCTAAACTAGGCGTCTGCGGGGGTCATATTATGCACCAGAAAAAAGAAAATTCAGAACTTTAAAATGGCTATATCTCCTAAACTAGGCGTCTGCGGGGGTCGTATTATGCACCAGAAAAAAGAAAATTCAAAACTTTAAAATTGTTATATCTCCTAAACTAGGCGTCTGCGAGGTCATATTATGCACCAGAAAAAAAAAATTCTAAACCTTAAAATGGCTATATCTAATAAACTAGGCGTCTGCGGGGGTCATATTATGCACCAGAAAAAAAAAATTCAAAATCTTAAAATGGCTATAACTCCTAAACTAGGCGTCTGCGGGGGTCATATTATGCACCCGAAAAAAGAAAATTCAAAACTTTAAAATGGCTATATCTCCTAAACTAGGCGTCTGCGGGGGTCATATTATCACCAGAAAAAATAAAATTCAAAATCTTAAAATGGCTATAACTCCTAAACTAGGCGTCTGCGGGGGTCATATTATGCACCAGAAAAAAGAAAATTCAGAACTTTAAAATGGCTATATCTCCTAAACTAGGTGTCTGCGAGGGTCATATTATGCACCAGAAAACAGAAAATTCAAAACTTTAAAATTGTTATATCTCCTAAACTAGGCGTCTGCGGGGTCATATTATGCACCAGAAAAAAAAAAATTCAAAATCTTAAAATGGCTATATCTCCTAAACTAGGCGTCTGCGGGGGTCATATTATGCACCAGAAAAAAAAAATTCAAAATCTTAAAATGGCTATAACTCCTAAACTAGGCGTCTGCGGGGGTCATATTATGCACCCGAAAAAAGAAAATTCAAAACTTTAAAATGGCTATATCTCCTAAACTAGGCGTCTGCGGGGGTCATATTATGCACCAGAAAAAAAAAATTCAAAATCTTAAAATGGCTATAACTCCTAAACTAGGCGTCTGCGGGGGTCATATTATGCACCAGAAAAAAGAAAATTCAGAACTTTAAAATGGCTATATCTCCTAAACTAGGTGTCTGCGAGGGTCATATTATGCACCAGAAAACAGAAAATTCAAAACTTTAAAATTGTTATATCTCCTAAACTAGGCGTCTGCGGGGTCATATTATGCACCAGAAAAAAAAAAATTCAAAATCTTAAAATGGCTATAACTCCTAAACTAGGCGTCTGCGGGGGTCATATTATGCACCAGAATAAAGAAAATTCAGAACTTTAAAATGGCTATATCTCCTAAACTAGGCGTCTGCGGGGGTCATATTATGCACCAGAAAAAAAAAAATTCAAAATCTTAAAATGGCTATAACTCCTAAACTAGGCGTCTGCGGGGGTCATATTATGCACCAGAAAAAAGAAAATTCAGAACTTTAAAATGGCTATATCTCCTAAACTAGGCGTCTGCGGGGGTCGTATTATGCACCAGAAAAAAGAAAATTCAAAACTTTAAAATTGTTATATCTCCTAAACTAGGCGTCTGCGGGGTCATATTATGCACCAGAAAAAAAAATTCTAAACCTTAAAATGGCTATATCTAATAAACTAGGCGTCTGCGGGGGTCATATTATGCACCAGAAAAAAAAAATTCAAAATCTTAAAATGGCTATAACTCCTAAACTAGGCGTCTGCGGGGGTCATATTATGCACCCGAAAAAAGAAAATTCAAAACTTTAAAATGGCTATATCTCCTAAACTAGGCGTCTGCGGGGGTCATATTATCACCAGAAAAAATAAAATTCAAAACTTTAAAATGGCTATATCTCCTAAACTAGGCGTCTGCGGGGGTCATATTATGCACCCGAAAAAAGAAAATTCAAAACTTTAAAATGGCTATATCTCCTAAACTAGGCGTCTGCGGGGGTCATATTATGCACCAGAAAAAAAAAATTCAAAATCTTAAAATGGCTATAACTCCTAAACTAGGCGTCTGCGGGGGTCATATTATGCACCCGAAAAAAGAAAATTCAAAACTTTAAAATGGCTATATCTCCTAAACTAGGCGTCTGCGGGGGTCATATTATGCACCAGAAAAAAAAAATTCAAAATCTTAAAATGGCTATAACTCCTAAACTAGGCGTCTGCGGGGGTCATATTATGCACCAGAAAAAAGAAAATTCAGAACTTTAAAATGGCTATATCTCCTAAACTAGGCGTCTGCGGGGGTCATATTATGCACCAGAAAAAAAAAAAATTCAAAATCTTAAAATGGCTATAACTCCTAAACTAGGCGTCTGCGGGGGTCATATTATGCACCAGAAAAAAGAAAATTCAGAACTTTAAAATGGCTATATCTCCTAAACTAGGCGTCTGCGGGGTCATATTATGCACCAGAAAAAAAAAAATTCAAAATCTTAAAATGGCTATAACTCCTAAACTAGGCGTCTGCGGGGGTCATATTATGCACCAGAAAAAAGAAAATTCAGAACTTTAAAATGACTATATCTCCTAAACTAGGCGTCTGCGGGGGTCATATTATGCACCAGAAAAAAAAAAATTCAAAATCTTAAAATGGCTATAACTCCTAAACTAGGCGTCTGCGGGGGTCATATTATGCACCAGAAAAAAGAAAATTCAGAACTTTAAAATGGCTATATCTCCTAAACTAGGCGTCTGCGGGGGTCGTATTATGCACCAGAAAAAAGAAAATTCAAAACTTTAAAATTGTTATATCTCCTAAACTAGGCGTCTGCGGGGTCATATTATGCACCAGAAAAAAAAAAATTCTAAACCTTAAAATGGCTATAACTCCTAAACTAAGCGTCTGCGGGGGTCATATTATGCACCAGAAAAAAGAAAATTCAAAACTTTAAAATGGTTATATCTCCTAAACTAGGCGTCAGCGGGGGTCGTATTATGCACCAGAAAAAAGAAAATTCAAAACTTTAAAATTGTTATATCTCCTAAACTAGGCGTCTGCGGGGTCATATTATGCACCAGAAAAAAAAAATTCTAAACCTTAAAACGGCTATATCTCCTAAACTAGGCGTCTGCGGGGGTCATATTATGCACCAGAAAAAAAAAATTCAAAATCTTAAAATGGCTATAACTCCTAAACTAGGCGTCTGCGGGGGTCATATTATGCACCCGAAAAAAGAAAATTCAAAACTTTAAAATGGCTATATCTCCTAAACTAGGCGTCTGCGGGGGTCATATTATCACCAGAAAAAATAAAATTCAAAACTTTAAAATGGCTATATCTCCTAAACTAGGCGTCTGCGGGGGTCATATTATGCACCCGAAAAAAGAAAATTCAAAACTTTAAAATGGCTATATCTCCTAAACTAGGCGTCTGCGGGGGTCATATTATGCACCAGAAAAAAAAAATTCAAAATCTTAAAATGGCTATAACTCCTAAACTAGGCGTCTGCGGGGGTCATATTATGCACCCGAAAAAAGAAAATTCAAAACTTTAAAATGGCTATATCTCCTAAACTAGGCGTCTGCGGGGGTCATATTATGCACCAGAAAAAAAAAATTCAAAATCTTAAAATGGCTATAACTCCTAAACTAGGCGTCTGCGGGGGTCATTTTATGCACCAGAAAAAAGAAAATTCAGAACTTTAAAATGGCTATATCTCCTAAACTAGGCGTCTGCGGGGGTCATATTATGCACCAGAAAAAAAAAAAATTCAAAATCTTAAAATGGCTATAACTCCTAAACTAGGCGTCTGCGGGGGTCATATTATGCACCAGAAAAAAGAAAATTCAGAACTTTAAAATGGCTATATCTCCTAAACTAGGTGCCTGCGAGGGTCATATTATGCACCAGAAAAAAGAAAATTCAAAACTTTAAAATTGTTATATCTCCTAAACTAGGCGTCTGCGGGGTCATATTATGCACCAGAAAAAAAAAAATTCAAAATCTTAAAATGGCTATAACTCCTAAACTAGGCGTCTGCGGGGGTCATATTATGCACCAGAAAAAAGAAAATTCAGAACTTTAAAATGGCTATATCTCCTAAACTAGGCGTCTGCGGGGGTCATATTATGCACCAGAAAAAAAAAAATTCAAAATCTTAAAATGGCTATAACTCCTAAACTAGGCGTCTGCGGGGGTCATATTATGCACCAGAAAAAAGAAAATTCAGAACTTTAAAATGGCTATATCTCCTAAACTAGGCGTCTGCGGGGGTCGTATTATGCACCAGAAAAAAGAAAATTCAAAACTTTAAAATTGTTATATCTCCTAAACTAGGCGTCTGCGGGGTCATATTATGCACCAGAAAAAAAAAAATTCTAAACCTTAAAATGGCTATAACTCATAAACTAAGCGTCTGCGGGGGTCATATTATGCACCAGAAAAAAGAAAATTCAAAACTTTAAAATGGTTATATCTCCTAAACTAGGCGTCAGCGGGGGTCATATTATGCACCAGAAAAAAGAAAATTCAAAACTTTAAAATTGTTATATCTCCTAAACTAGGCGTCTGCGGGGTCATATTATGCACCAGAAAAAAAAAAATTCAAAATCTTAAAATGGCTATAACTCCTAAACTAGGCGTCTGCGGGGGTCATATTATGCACCAGAAAAAAGAAAATTCAGAACTTTGAAATGGCTATATCTCCTAAACTAGGCGTCTGCGGGGGTCATATTATGCACCAGAAAAAAAAAAATTCAAAATCTTAAAATGGCTATAACTCCTAAACTAGGCGTCTGCGGGGGTCATATTATGCACCAGAAAAAAAAAAATTCAAAATCTTAAAATGGCTATAACTCCTAAACTAGGCGTCTGCGGGGTCATATTATGCACCAGAAAAAAAAAATTCAAAATCTTAAAATGGCTATAACTCCTAAACTAGGCGTCTGCGGGGGTCATATTATGCACCAGAAAAAAGAAAATTCAGAACTTTAAAATGGCTATATCTCCTAAACTAGGCGTCTGCGGGGGTCATATTATGCACCAGAAAAAAAAAAATTCAAAATCTTAAAATGGCTATAACTCCTAAACTAGGCGTCTGCGGGGGTCATATTATGCACCAGAAAAAAAAAAATTCAGAATCTTAAAATGGCTATAACTCCTAAACTAGGCGTCTGCGGGGGTCATATTATGCACCAGAAAAAAAAAAATTCAAAATCTTAAAATGGCTATAACTCCTAAACTAGGCGTCTGCGGGGGTCATAGTATGCACCAGAAAAAAAAAATTCAAAATCTTAAAATGGCTATATCTCCTAAACTAGGCGTCTGCGGGGGTCATATTATGCACCAGAAAAAAAAAATTTCAAAATCTTAAAATGGCTATATCTCCTAAACTAGGCGTCTGCGGGGGTCATATTATGCACCAGAAAAAAAAAATTCAAAATCTTAAAATGGCTATATCTCCTAAACTAGGCGTCTGCGGTGGTCATATTATGCACCAGAAAAAAAAAAATTCAAAATCTTAAAATGGCTATAACTCCTAAACTAGGCGTCTGCGGGGGTCATATTATGCACCAGAAAAAAGAAAATTCAGAACTTTGAAATGGCTATATCTCCTAAACTAGGCGTCTGCGGGGGTCATATTATGCACCAGAAAAAAAAAATTCAAAATCTTAAAATGGCTATAACTCCTAAACTAGGCGTCTGCGGGGGTCATATTATGCACCAGAAAAAAGAAAATTCAGAACTTTGAAATGGCTATATCTCCTAAACTAGGCGTCTGCGGGGGTCATATTATGCACCAGAAAAAAAAAATTCAAAATCTTAAAATGGCTATAACTCCTAAACTAGGCGTCTGCGGGGTCATATTATGCACCAGAAAAAAAAAATTCAAAATCTTAAAATGGCTATAACTCCTAAACTAGGCGTCTGCGGGGGTCATATTATGCACCAGAAAAAAGAAAATTCAGAACTTTAAAATGGCTATATCTCCTAAACTAGGCGTCTGCGGGGGTCATATTATGCACCAGAAAAAAAAAATTCAGAATCTTAAAATGGCTATAACTCCTAAACTAGACGTCTGCGGGGGTCATATTATGCACCAGAAAAAAAAAAATTCAAAATCTTAAAATGGCTATAACTCCTAAACTAGGCGTCTGCGGGGGTCATATTATGCACCAGAAAAAAAAAAATTCAAAATCTTAAAACGGCTATATCTCCTAAACTAGGCGTCTGCGGGGGTCATATTATGCACCAGAAGAAAAAAAATTCAAAATCTTAAAATGGCTATAACTCCTAAACTAGGCGTCTGCGGGGGTCATATTATGCACCAGAAAAAAAAAAATTCAAAATCTTAAAATGGCTATATCTCCTAAACTAGGCGTCTGCGGGGGTCATATTATGCACCAGAAAAAAAAAATTCAAAATCTTAAAATGGCTATATCTCCTAAACTAGGCGTCTGCGGTGGTCATATTATGCACCAGAAAAAAAAAAATTCAAAACTTTAAAATTGTTATATCTCCTAAACTAGGCGTCTGCGGGGTCATATTATGCACCAGAAAAAAAAAATTCAAAATCTTAAAATGGCTATATCTCCTAAACTAGGCGTCTGCGGGGGTCACATTATGCAGCAGAAAAAAAAAAATTCAAAATCTTAAAATGGCTATATCTCCTAAACTAGGCGTCTGCGGGGGTCATATTATGCACCTGAAAAAAAAAATTCAAAATCTTAAAATGGCTATATCTCCTAAACTAGGCGTCTGCGGTGGTCATATTATGCACCAGAAAAAAAAAAATTCAAAATCTTAAAACGGCTATATCTCCTAAACTAGGCGTCTGCGGGGGTCATATTATGCACCAGAAAAAAAAAAATTCAAAATCTTAAAATGGCTATAACTCCTAAACTAGGCGTCTGCGGGGTCATATTATGCACCAGAAAAAAAAAATTCAAAATCTTAAAATGGCTATAACTCCTAAACTAGGCGTCTGCGGGGGTCATATTATGCACCAGAAAAAAGAAAATTCAGAACTTTAAAATGGCTATATCTCCTAAACTAGGCGTCTGCGGGGGTCATATTATGCACCAGAAAAAAAAAATTCAGAATCTTAAAATGGCTATAACTCCTAAACTAGACGTCTGCGGGGGTCATATTATGCACCAGAAAAAAAAAAATTCAAAATCTTAAAATGGCTATAACTCCTAAACTAGGCGTCTGCGGGGGTCATATTATGCACCAGAAAAAAAAAAATTCAAAATCTTAAAACGGCTATATCTCCTAAACTAGGCGTCTGCGGGGGTCATATTATGCACCAGAAGAAAAAAAATTCAAAATCTTAAAATGGCTATAACTCCTAAACTAGGCGTCTGCGGGGGTCATATTATGCACCAGAAAAAAAAAAATTCAAAATCTTAAAATGGCTATATCTCCTAAACTAGGCGTCTGCGGGGGTCATATTATGCACCAGAAAAAAAAAATTCAAAATCTTAAAATGGCTATATCTCCAAAACTAGGCGTCTGCGGTGGTCATATTATGCACCAGAAAAAAAAAAATTCAAAATCTTAAAACGGCTATATCTCCTAAACTAGGCGTCTGCGGGGGTCATATTATGCACCAGAAAAAAAAAAATTCAAAATCTTAAAATGGCTATAACTCCTAAACTAGGCGTCTGCGGGGGTCATATTATGCACCAGAAAAAAGAAAATTCAGAACTTTGAAATGGCTATATCTCCTAAACTAGGCGTCTGCGGGGGTCATATTATGCACCAGAAAAAAAAAAATTCAAAATCTTAAAATGGCTATAACTCCTAAACTAGGCGTCTGCGGGGTCATATTATGCACCAGAAAAAAAAAATTCAAAATCTTAAAATGGCTATAACTCCTAAACTAGGCGTCTGCGGGGGTCATATTATGCACCAGAAAAAAGAAAATTCAGAACTTTAAAATGGCTATATCTCCTATACTAGGCGTCTGCGGGGGTCATATTATGCACCAGAAAAAAAAAATTCAGAATCTTAAAATGGCTATAACTCCTAAACTAGGCGTCTGCGGGGGTCATATTATGCACCAGAAAAAAAAAAATTCAAAATCTTAAAATGGCTATAACTCCTAAACTAGGCGTCTGCGGGGGTCATATTATGCACCAGAAAAAAAAAATTCAAAATCTTAAAATGGCTATATCTCCTAAACTAGGCGTCTGCGGGGGTCACATTATGCAGCAGAAAAAAAAAAATTCAAAATCTTAAAATGGCTATATCTCCTAAACTAGGCGTCTGCGGGGGTCATATTATGCACCAGAAAAAAAAAATTCAAAATCTTAAAATGGCTATATCTCCTAAACTAGGCGTCTGCGGGGGTCACATTATGCAGCAGAAAAAAAAAAATTCAAAATCTTAAAATGGCTATATCTCCTAAACTAGGCGTCTGCGGGGGTCATATTATGCACCAGAAAAAAAAAAATTCAGAATCTTAAAATGGCTATAACTCCTAAACTAGGCGTCTGCGGGGGTCATATTATGCACCAGAAAAAAAAAAATTCAAAATCTTAAAATGGCTATAACTCCTAAACTAGGCGTCTGCGGGGGTCATATTATGCACCAGAAAAAAAAAATTCAAAATCTTAAAATGGCTATATCTCCTAAACTAGGCGTCTGCGGGGGTCATATTATGCACCAGAAAAAAAAAATTCAAAATCTTAAAATGGCTATATCTCCTAAACTAGGCGTCTGCGGTGGTCATATTATGCACCAGAAAAAAAAAAATTCAAAATCTTAAAACGGCTATATCTCCTAAACTAGGCGTCTGCGGGGGTCATATTATGCACCAGAAAAAAAAAAATTCAAAATCTTAAAATGGCTATAACTCCTAAACTAGGCGTCTGCGGGGTCATATTATGCACCAGAAAAAAAAAATTCAAAATCTTAAAATGGCTATAACTCCTAAACTAGGCGTCTGCGGGGGTCATATTATGCACCAGAAAAAAGAAAATTCAGAACTTTAAAATGGCTATATCTCCTAAACTAGGCGTCTGCGGGGGTCATATTATGCACCAGAAAAAAAAAATTCAGAATCTTAAAATGGCTATAACTCCTAAACTAGACGTCTGCGGGGGTCATATTATGCACCAGAAAAAAAAAAATTCAAAATCTTAAAATGGCTATAACTCCTAAACTAGGCGTCTGCGGGGGTCATATTATGCACCAGAAAAAAAAAAATTCAAAATCTTAAAACGGCTATATCTCCTAAACTAGGCGTCTGCGGGGGTCATATTATGCACCAGAAGAAAAAAAATTCAAAATCTTAAAATGGCTATAACTCCTAAACTAGGCGTCTGCGGGGGTCATATTATGCACCAGAAAAAAAAAAATTCAAAATCTTAAAATGGCTATATCTCCTAAACTAGGCGTCTGCGGGGGTCATTATGCACCAGAAAAAAAAAATTCAAAATCTTAAAATGGCTATATCTCCAAAACTAGGCGTCTGCGGTGGTCATATTATGCACCAGAAAAAAAAAATTCAAAATCTTAAAACGGCTATATCTCCTAAACTAGGCGTCTGCGGGGGTCATATTATGCACCAGAAAAAAAAAAATTCAAAATCTTAAAATGGCTATAACTCCTAAACTAGGCGTCTGCGGGGGTCATATTATGCACCAGAAAAAAGAAAATTCAGAACTTTGAAATGGCTATATCTCCTAAACTAGGCGTCTGCGGGGGTCATATTATGCACCAGAAAAAAAAAAATTCAAAATCTTAAAATGGCTATAACTCCTAAACTAGGCGTCTGCGGGGTCATATTATGCACCAGAAAAAAAAAATTCAAAATCTTAAAATGGCTATAACTCCTAAACTAGGCGTCTGCGGGGGTCATATTATGCACCAGAAAAAAGAAAATTCAGAACTTTAAAATGGCTATATCTCCTAAACTAGGCGTCTGCGGGGGTCATATTATGCACCAGAAAAAAAAAATTCAGAATCTTAAAATGGCTATAACTCCTAAACTAGGCGTCTGCGGGGGTCATATTATGCACCAGAAAAAAAAAAATTCAAAATCTTAAAATGGCTATAACTCCTAAACTAGGCGTCTGCGGGGGTCATATTATGCACCAGAAAAAAAAAATTCAAAATCTTAAAATGGCTATATCTCCTAAACTAGGCGTCTGCGGGGGTCACATTATGCAGCAGAAAAAAAAAAATTCAAAATCTTAAAATGGCTATATCTCCTAAACTAGGCGTCTGCGGTGGTCATATTATGCACCAGAAAAAAAAAAATTCAAAATCTTAAAACGGCTATATCTCCTAAACTAGGCGTCTGCGGGGGTCATATTATGCACCAGAAAAAAAAAAATTCAAAATCTTAAAATGGCTATATCTTCTAAACTAGGCGTCTGCGGGGGTCATATTATGCACCAGAAAAAAAAAATTCGAAATCTTAAAATGGCTATAACTCCTAAACTAGGCGTCTGCGGGGGTCATATTATGCACCCGAAAAAAGAAAATTCAAAACTTTAAAATGGCTATATCTCCTAAACTAGGCGTCTGCGGGGGTCTTATTATGCACCAGAAAAAAAAAAATTCAAAATCTTAAAATGGCTATAACTCCTAAACTAGGCGTCTGCGGGGGTCATATTATGCACCAGAAAAAAGAAAATTCAGAACTTTGAAATGGCTATATCTCCTAAACTAGGCGTCTGCGGGGGTCATATTATGCACCAGAAAAAAAAAAATTCAAAATCTTAAAATGGCTATAACTCCTAAACTAGGCGTCTGCGGGGGTCATATTATGCACCAGAAAAAAAAAATTCAAAATATTAAAATGGCTATAACTCCTAAACTAGGCGTCTGCGGGGGTCATATTATGCACCAGAAAAAAGAAAATTCAGAACTTTGAAATGGCTATATCTCCTAAACTAGGCGTCTGCGGGGGTCATATTATGCACCAGAAAAAAAAAAATTCTAAATCTTAAAATGGCTATAACTCCTAAACTAGGCGTCTGCGGGGTCATATTATGCACCAGAAAAAAAAAATTCAAAATCTTAAAATGGCTATAACTCCTAAACTAGGCGTCTGCGGGGGTCATATTATGCACCAGAAAAAAGAAAATTCAGAACTTTAAAATGGCTATATCTCCTAAACTAGGCGTCTGCGGGGGTCATATTATGCACCAGAAAAAAAAAATTCAGAATCTTAAAATGGCTATAACTCCTAAACTAGGCGTCTGCGTGGGTCATATTATGCACCAGAAAAAAAAAAATTCAAAATCTTAAAATGGCTATAACTCCTAAACTAGGCGTCTGCGGGGGTCATATTATGCACCAGAAAAAAAAAATTCAAAATCTTAAAATGGCTATATCTCCTAAACTAGGCGTCTGCGGGGGTCATATTATGCAGCAGAAAAAAAAAAATTCAAAATCTTAAAATGGCTATATCTCCTAAACTAGGCGTCTGCGGGGGTCATATTATGCACCAGAAAAAAAACATTCAAAATCTTAAAATGGCTATATCTCCTAAACTAGGCGTCTGCGGTGGTCATATTATGCACCAGAAAAAAAAAAATTCAAAATCTTAAAACGGCTATATCTCCTAAACTAGGCGTCTGCGGGGGTCATATTATGCACCAGAAGAAAAAAAATTCAAAATCTTAAAATGGCTATAACTCCTAAACTAGGCGTCTGCGGGGGTCATATTATGCACCAGAAAAAAAAATTCAAAACTTTAAAATGGCTATATCTCCTAAACTAGGCGTCTGCGGGGGTCATATTATGCACCAGAAAAAAAAAAATTCAAAATATTATAATGGCTATAACTCCTAAACTAGGCGTCTGCGGGGGTCATATTATGCACCAGAAAAAAGAAAATTCAGAACTTTAAAATGGCTATATCTCCTAAACTAGGCGTCTGCGGGGGTCATATTATGCACCAGAAAAAAAAAATTCAGAATCTTAAAATGGCTATAACTCCTAAACTAGGCGTCAGCGGGGGTCATATTATGCACCAGAAAAAAAAAAATTCAAAATCTTAAAATGGCTATAACTCCTAAACTAGGCGTCTGCGGGGGTCATATTATGCACCAGAAAAAAAAAATTCAAAATCTTAAAATGGCTATATCTCCTAAACTAGGCGTCTGCGGGGGTCACATTATGCAGCAGAAAAAAAAAAATTCAAAATCTTAAAATGGCTATATCTCCTAAACTAGGCGTCTGCGGGGGTCATATTATGCACCAGAAAAAAAAAATTCAAAATCTTAAAATGGCTATATCTCCTAAACTAGGCGTCTGCGGTGGTCATATTATGCACCAGAAAAAAAAAAATTCAAAATCTTAAAACGGCTATATCTCCTAAACTAGGCGTCTGCGGGGGTCATATTATGCAGCAGAAAAAAAAAAATTCAAAATCTTAAAATGGCTATATCTCCTAAACTAGGCGTCTGCGGGGGTCACATTATGCAGCAGAAAAAAAAAAATTCAAAATCTTAAAATGGCTATATCTCCTAAACTAGGCGTCTGCGGGGGTCATATTATGCACCAGAAAAAAAAAAATTCAAAATCTTAAAATGGCTATATCTCCTAAACTAGGCGTCTGCGGGGGTCATATTATGCACCAGAAAAAAAAAATTCGAAATCTTAAAATGGCTATAACTCCTAAACTAGGCGTCTGCGGGGGTCATATTATGCACCCGAAAAAAGAAAATTCAAAACTTTAAAATGGCTATATCTCCTAAACTAGGCGTCTGCGGGGGTCATATTATGCACCAGAAAAAAAAAAATTCAAAATCTTAAAATGGCTATAACTCCTAAACTAGGCGTCTGCGGGGGTCATATTATGCACCAGAAAAAAGAAAATTCAGAACTTTGAAATGGCTATATCTCCTAAACTAGGCGTCTGCGGGGGTCATATTATGCACCAGAAAAAAAAAAATTCAAAATCTTAAAATGGCTATAACTCCTAAACTAGGCGTCTGCGGGGGTCATATTATGCACCAGAAAAAAAAAATTCAAAATATTAAAATGGCTATAACTCCTAAACTAGGCGTCTGCGGGGGTCATATTATGCACCAGAAAAAAGAAAATTCAGAACTTTGAAATGGCTATATCTCCTAAACTAGGCGTCTGCGGGGGTCATATTATGCACCAGAAAAAAAAAAATTCTAAATCTTAAAATGGCTATAACTCCTAAACTAGGCGTCTGCGGGGTCATATTATGCACCAGAAAAAAAAAATTCAAAATCTTAAAATGGCTATAACTCCTAAACTAGGCGTCTGCGGGGGTCATATTATGCACCAGAAAAAAGAAAATTCAGAACTTTAAAATGGCTATATCTCCTAAACTAGGCGTCTGCGGGGGTCATATTATGCACCAGAAAAAAAAAATTCAGAATCTTAAAATGGCTATAACTCCTAAACTAGGCGTCTGCGTGGGTCATATTATGCACCAGAAAAAAAAAAATTCAAAATCTTAAAATGGCTATAACTCCTAAACTAGGCGTCTGCGGGGGTCATATTATGCACCAGAAAAAAAAAATTCAAAATCTTAAAATGGCTATATCTCCTAAACTAGGCGTCTGCGGGGGTCATATTATGCAGCAGAAAAAAAAAAATTCAAAATCTTAAAATGGCTATATCTCCTAAACTAGGCGTCTGCGGGGGTCATATTATGCACCAGAAAAAAAAAATTCAAAATCTTAAAATGGCTATATCTCCTAAACTAGGCGTCTGCGGTGGTCATATTATGCACCAGAAAAAAAAAAATTCAAAATCTTAAAACGGCTATATCTCCTAAACTAGGCGTCTGCGGGGGTCATATTATGCACCAGAAGAAAAAAAATTCAAAATCTTAAAATGGCTATAACTCCTAAACTAGGCGTCTGCGGGGGTCATATTATGCACCAGAAAAAAAAATTCAAAACTTTAAAATGGCTGTATCTCCTAAACTAGGCGTCTGCGGGGGTCATATTATGCACCAGAAAAAAAAAAATTCAAAATATTATAATGGCTATAACTCCTAAACTAGGCGTCTGCGGGGGTCATATTATGCACCAGAAAAAAAAAATTCAAAACTTTAAAATGGCTATATCTCCTAAACTAGGCGTCTGCGGGGGTCATATTATGCACGAGAAAAAAACAAATTCAAAATCTTAAAATGGCTATATCTCCGAAACTAGGCGTCTGCGGGGGTCATATTATGCACCAGAAAAAAAAAAAATCAAAATCTTAAAATGGCTATATCTCCTAAACTAGGCGTCTGCGGGGGTCATATTATGCACCAGAAAAAAAAAATTCAAAATCTTAAAATGGCTATAACTCCTAAACTAGGCGTCTGCGGGGGTCATGTTATGCACCAGAAGAAAAAAAATTCAAAATCTTAAAATGGCTATAACTCCTAAACTAGGCGTCTGCGTGGGTCATATTATGCACCAGAAAAAAAAATTCAAAACTTTAAAATGGCTATATCTCCTAAACTAGGCGTCTGCGGGGGTCATATAATGCACCAGAAAAAAAAAATTCAAAATATTAAAATGGCTATAACTCCTAAACTAGGCGTCTGCGGGGGTCATATTATGCACCAGAAAAAAAAAATTCAAAACTTTAAAATGGCTATATCTCCTAAACTAGGCGTCTGCGGGGGTCATATTATGCACCAGAAGAAAAAAAATTCAAAATCTTAAAATGGCTATAACTCCTAAACTAGGCGTCTGCGGGGGTCATACTATGCACCAGAAAAAAAAATTCAAAACTTTAAAATGGCTATATCTCCTAAACTAGGCGTCTGCGGGGGTCATATTATGCACCAGAAAAAAAAAAAAATCAAAATATTAAAATGGCTATAACTCCTAAACTAGGCGTCTGCGGGGGTCATATTATGCACCAGAAAAAAAAAAATTCAAAACTTTAAAATGGCTATATCTCCTAAACTAGGCGTCTGCGGGGGTCATATTATGCACCAGAAAAAAAAAAATTCAAAATCTTAAAATGGCTATATCTCCTAAACTAGGCGTCTGCGGGGGTCATATTATGCACCAGAAAAAAAAAAATTCTAAACCTTAAAATGGCTATAACTCCTAAACTAGGCGTCTGCGGGGGTCATATTATGCACCAGAAAAAAGAAAATTCAAAACTTTAAAATGGCTATATCTCCTAAACTAGGCGTCTGCGGGGGTCATATTATGCACCAGAAAAAAAAAAATTCAAAATCTTAAAATGGCTATATCTCCTAAACTAGGCGTCTGCGGGGGTCATATTATGCACCAGAAAAAAAAAATTCAAAATCTTAAAATGGCTACATCTCCGAAACTAGGCGTCTGCGGGGGTCATATTATGCACCAGAAAAAAGAAAATTCAAAACTTTAAAATGGCTATATCTCCTAAACTAGGCGTCTGCGGGGGTTATATTATGCAGCAGAAAAAAAAAAACTCAAAATCTTAAAATGGCTATATATCCTAAACTAGGCGTCTGCGGGGGTCATATTATGCACCAGAAAAAAAAAATTCAAAATCTTAAAATTGCTATATCTCCTAAACTAGGCGTCTGCGGGGGTCATATTATGCACCAGAAAAAAAAAATTCAAAATCTTAAAATGGCTATATCTCCTAAACTAGGCGTCTGCGGGGGTCATATTATGCACCAGAAGAAAAAAAATTCAAAATCTTAAAATGGCTATAACTCCTAAACTAGGCGTCTGCGGGGGTCATATTATGCACCAGAAAAAAAAATTCAAAACATTAAAATGGCTATATCTCCTAAACTAGGCGTCTGCGGGGGTCATATTATGCACCAGAAAAAAAAATTCAAAATCTTAAAATGGCTATAACTCCTAAACTAGGCGTCTGCGGGGGTCATATTATGCACCCGAAAAAAGAAAATTCAAAACTTTAAAATGGCTATATCTCCTAAACTAGGCGTCTGCGGGGGACATATTATGCACCAGAAAAAAAAATTCAAAATCTTAAAATGGCTATAACTCCTAAACTAGGCGTCTGCGGGGGTCATATTATGCACCAGAAAAAAAAAATTCAAAATCTTTAAATGGCTATAACTCCTAAACTAGGCGTCTGCGGGGGTCATATTATGCACCAGAAAAAAAAAAATTCAGAACTTTAAAATGGCTATATCTCCTAAACTAGGCGTCTGCGGGGGTCGTATTATGCACCAGAAAAAAAAAAATTCAAAATCTTAAAATGGCTATAACTCCTAAACTAGGCGTCTGCGGGGGTCATATTATGCACCAGAAAAAAAAAATTCAAAATCTTAAAATGGCTATAACTCCTAAACTAGGCGTCTGCGGGGGTCATATTATGCACCAGAAAAAAGAAAATTCAAAACTTTAAAATTGTTATATCTCCTAAACTAGGCGTCTGCGGGGTCATATTATGCACCAGAAAAAAAAAAATTCAAAATCTTAAAATGGCTATAACTCCTAAACTAGGCGTCTGCGGGGGTCATATTATGCACCAGAAAAAAGAAAATTCAGAACTTTAAAATGGCTATATCACCTAAACTAGGCGTCTGCGGGGGTCATATTATGCAGCAGAAAAAAAAAAATTCAAAATCTTAAAATGGCTATAACTCCTAAACTAGGCGTCTGCGGGGGTCATATTATGCACCAGAAAAAAAAAAATTCAGAACTTTAAAATGGCTATATCTCCTAAACTAGGCGTCTGCGGGGGTCGTATTATGCACCAGAAAAAAGAAAATTCAAAACTTTAAAATTGTTATATCTCCTAAACTAGGCGTCTGCGGGGTCATATTATGCACCAGAAAAAAAAAATTCTAAACCTTAAAATGGCTATATCTCCTAAACTAGGCGTCTGCGGGGGTCATATTATGCACCAGAAAAAAAAAATTCAAAATCTTAAAATGGCTATAACTCCTAAACTAGGCGTCTGCGGGGGTCATATTATGCACCCGAAAAAAGAAAATTCAAAACTTTAAAATGGCTTTATCTCCTAAACTAGGCGTCTGCGGGGGTCATATTATGCACCAGAAATAATAAAATTCAAAACTTTAAAATGGCTATATCTCCTAAACTAGGCGTCTGCGGGGGTCATATTACGCACCCGAAAAAAGAAAATTCAAAACTTTAAAATGGCTATATCTCCTAAACTAGGCGTCTGCGGGGGTCATATTATGCACCAGAAAAAAAAAATTCAAAATCTTAAAATGGCTATAACTCCTAAACTAGGCGTCTGCGGGGGTCATATTATGCACCCGAAAAAAGAAAATTCAAAACTTTAAAATGGCTATATCTCCTAAACTAGGCGTCTGCGGGGGTCATATTATGCACCAGAAAAAAAAAATTCAAAATCTTAAAATGGCTATAACTCCTAAACTAGGCGTCTGCGGGGGTCATATTATGCACCAGAAAAAAGGAAATTCAGAACTTTAAAATGGCTATATCTCCTAAACTAGGCGTCTGCGGGGGTCATATTATGCACCAGAAAAAAAAAAATTCAAAATCTTAAAATGGCTATAACTCCTAAACTAGGCGTCTGCGGGGGTCATATTATGCACCAGAAAAAAGAAAATTCAGAACTTTAAAATGGCTATATCTCCTAAACTAGGTGCCTGCGAGGGTCATATTATGCACTAGAAAAAAGAAAATTCAGAACTTTAAAATGGCTATATCTCCTAAACTAGGCGTCTGCGGGGGTCATATTATGCACCAGAAAAAAGAAAATTCAAAACTTTAAAATTGTTATATCGCCTAAACTAGGCGTCTGCGGGGTCATATTATGCACCAGAAAAAAAAAATTCAAAATCTTAAAATGGCTATAACTCCTAAACTAGGCGTCTGCGGGGGTCATATTATGCACCAGAAAAAAGAAAATTCAGAACTTTGAAATGGCTATATCTCCTAAACTAGGCGTCTGCGGGGGTCATATTATGCACCAGAAAAAAAAAAATTCAAAATCTTAAAATGGCTATAACTCCTAAACTAGGCGTCTGCGGGGGTCATATTATGCACCAGAAAAAAAAAAATTCAAAATCTTAAAATGGCTATAACTCCTAAACTAGGCGTCTGCGGGGTCATATTATGCACCAGAAAAAAAAAATTCAAAATCTTAAAATGGCTATAACTCCTAAACTAGGCGTCTGCGGGGGTCATATTATGCAGCAGAAAAAAAAAAATTCAAAATCTTAAAATGGCTATAACTCCTAAACTAGGCGTCTGCGGGGGTCATATTATGCACCAGAAAAAAGAAAATTCAGAACTTTAAAATGGCTATATCTCCTAAACTAGGCGTCTGCGGGGGTCGTATTATGCACCAGAAAAAAGAAAATTCAAAACTTTAAAATTGTTATATCTCCTAAACTAGGCGTCTGCGGGGTCATATTATGCACCAGAAAAAAAAAAATTCAAAATCTTAAAATGGCTATAACCCATAAACTAGGCGTCTGCGGGGGTCATATTATGCACCCGAAAAAAGAAAATTCAAAACTTTAAAATGGCTATATCTCCTAAACTAGGCGTCTGCGGGGGTCATATTATGCACCAGAAAAAAAAAATTCAAAATCTTAAAATGGCTATAACTCCTAAACTAGGCGTCTGCGGGGTTCATATTATGCACCAGAAAAAAGAAAATTCAGAACTTTAAAATGGCTATATCTCCTAAACTAGGCGTCTGCGGGGGTCATATTATGCACCAGAAAAAAGAAAATTCAAAACTTTAAAATTGTTATATCGCCTAAACTAGGCGTCTGCGGGGTCATATTATGCACCAGAAAAAAAAAATTCAAAATCTTAAAATGGCTATAACTCCTAAACTAGGCGTCTGCGGGGGTCATATTATGCACCAGAAAAAAGAAAATTCAGAACTTTGAAATGGCTATATCTCCTAAACTAGGCGTCTGCGGGGGTCATATTATGCACCAGAAAAAAAAAAATTCAAAATCTTAAAATGGCTATAACTCCTAAACTAGGCGTCTGCGGGGGTCATATTATGCACCAGAAAAAAAAAAATTCAAAATCTTAAAATGGCTATAACTCCTAAACTAGGCGTCTGCGGGGTCATATTATGCACCAGAAAAAAAAAATTCAAAATCTTAAAATGGCTATAACTCCTAAACTAGGCGTCTGCGGGGGTCATATTATGCACCAGAAAAAAGAAAATTCAGAACTTTGAAATGGCTATATCTCCTAAACTAGGCGTCTGCGGGGTCATATTATGCACCAGAAAAAAAAAATTCAGAATCTTACAATGGCTATATCTCCTAAACTAGGCGTCTGCGGTGGTCATATTATGCACCAGAAAAAAAAAAATTCAAAATCTTAAAACGGCTATATCTCCTAAACTAGGCGTCTGCGGGGGTCATATTATGCACCAGAAGAAAAAAAATTCAAAATCTTAAAATGGCTATAACTCCTAAACTAGGCGTCTGCGGGGGTCATATTATGCACCAGAAAAAAAAATTCAAAACTTTAAAATGGCTATATCTCCTAAACTAGGCGTCTGCGGGGGTCATATTATGCACCAGAAAAAAAAAAATTCAAAATATTAAAATGGCTATAACTCCTAAACTAGGCGTCTGCGGGGGTCATATTATGCACCAGAAAAAAAAAAATTAAAAACTTTAAAATGGCTATATCTCCTAAACTAGGCGTCTGCGGGGGTCATATTATGCACCAGAAAAAAAAAATTTCAAAATCTTAAAATGGCTATATCTCCTAAACTAGTCGTCTGCGGGGGTCATATTATGCACCAGAAAAAACAAAATTCTAAACCTTAAAATGGCTATAACTCCTAAACTAGGCGTCTGCGGGGGTCATATTATGCACCAGAAAAAAAAAATTCAAAATCTTAAAATGGCTATATCTCCTAAACTAGGCGTCTGCGGGGGTCATATTATGCACCAGAAAAAAAAAATTCTAAGCCTTAAAATGGCTATAACTCCTAAACTAGGCGTCTGCGGGGGTCATATTATGCACCAGAAAAAAAAAATTCAAAACTTTAAAATGGCTATATCTCCTAAACTAGGCGTCTGCGGGGGTTATATTATGCAGCAGAAAAAAAAAAACTCAAAATCTTAAAATGGCTATATATCCTAAACTAGGCGTCTGCGGGGGTCATATTATGCACCAGAAAAAAAAAATTCAAAATCTTAAAATGGCTATATCTCCTAAACTAGGCGTCTGCGGGGGTCATATTATGCACCAGAAAAAAAGTATTCAAAATCTTAAAATGGCTATAACTCCTAAACTAGGCGTCTGCGGGGGTCATATTATGCACCAGAAAAAAGAAATTCAAAACTTTAAAATGGCTATATCTCCTAAACTAGGCGTCTGCGGGGGTCATATTATGCACCAGAAGAAAAAAAATTCAAAATCTTAAAATGGCTATAACTCCTAAACTAGGCGTCTGCGGGGGTCATATTATGCACCAGAAAAAAAAAAATTCAAAACTTTAAAATGGCTATATCTCCTAATCTAGGAGTCTGCGGGGGTCATATTATGCACCAGAAAAAAAAAAATTCAAAATATTAAAATGGCTATAACTCCTAAACTAGGCGTCTGCGGGGGTCATATTATGCACCAGAAAAAAAAAAATTCAAAACTTTAAAATGGCTATATCTCTTAAACTAGGCGTCTGCGGGGGTCATATTATGCACCAGAAAAAAAAAAATTCAAAATCTTAAAATGGCTATATCTCCTAAACTAGGCGTCTGCGGGGGTCATATTATGCACCAGAAAAAAAAAAATTCTAAACCTTAAAATGGCTATAACTCCTAAACTACGCGTCTGCGGGGGTCATATTATGCACCAGAAAAAAGAAAATTCAGAACTTTGAAATGGCTATATCTCCTAAACTAGGCGTCTGCGGGGGTCATATTATGCACCAGAAAAAAAAAAATTCAAAATCTTAAAATGGCTATAACTCCTAAACTAGGCGTCTGCGGGGTCATATTATGCACCAGAAAAAAAAAATTCAAAATCTTAAAATGGCTATAACTCCTAAACTAGGCGTCTGCGGGGGTCATATTATGCACCAGAAAAAAGAAAATTCAAAATCTTAAAATGGCTATATCTCCTAAACTAGGCGTCTGCGGGGGTCATATTATGCACCAGAAAAAAGAAAATTCAGAACTTTGAAATGGCTATATCTCCTAAACTAGGCGTCTGCGGGGGTCATATTATGCACCAGAAAAAAGAAAATTCAGAACTTTGAAATGGCTATATCTCCTAAACTAGGCGTCTGCGGGGGTCATATTATGCACCAGAAAAAAAAAAATTCAAAATCTTAAAATGGCTATAACTCCTAAACTAGGCGTCTGCGGGGGTCATATTATGCACCAGAAAAAAAAAAATTCAAAATCTTAAAATGGCTATAACTCCTAAACTAGGCGTCTGCGGGGTCATATTATGCACCAGAAAAAAAAAATTCAAAATCTTAAAATGGCTATAACTCCTAAACTAGGCGTCTGCGGGGGTCATATTATGCACCAGAAAAAAGAAAATTCAAAATCTTAAAATGGCTATATCTCCTAAACTAGGCGTCTGCGGGGGTCATATTATGCACCAGAAAAAAAAAATTCAAAATCTTAAAATGGCTATATCTCCTAAACTAGGCGTCTGCGGGGGTCATATTATGCACCAGAAAAAAGAAAATTCAGAACTTTGAAATGGCTATATCTCCTAAACTAGGCGTCTGCGGGGGTCATATTATGCACCAGAAAAAAAAAAATTCAAAATCTTAAAATGGCTATAACTCCTAAACTAGGCGTCTGCGGGGGTCATATTATGCACCAGAAAAAAGAAAATTCAAAATCTTAAAATGGCTATATCTCCTAAACTAGGCGTCTGCGGGGGTCATATTATGCACCAGAAAAAAGAAAATTCAGAACTTTGAAATGGCTATATCTCCTAAACTAGGCGTCTGCGGGGGTCATATTATGCTCCAGAAAAAAAGTATTCAAAATCTTAAAATGGCTATAACTCCTAAACTAGGCGTCTGCGGGGGTCATATTATGCACCAGAAAAAAAAAAATTCAAAATCTTAAAATGGCTATAACTCCTAAACTAGGCGTCTGCGGGGGTCATATTATGCACCAGAAAAAAGAAAATTCAGAACTTTGAAATGGCTATATCTCCTAAACTAGGCGTCTGCGGGGGTCATATTATGCACCAGAAAAAAAAAAATTCAAAATCTTAAAATGGCTATAACTCCTAAACTAGGCGTCTGCGGGGATCATATTATGCACCAGAAAAAAAAAAATTCAAAATCTTAAAATGGCTATAACTCCTAAACTAGGCGTCTGCGGGGTCATATTATGCACCAGAAAAAAAAAATTCAAAATCTTAAAATGGCTATAACTCCTAAACTAGGCGTCTGCGGGGGTCATATTATGCACCAGAAAAAAGAAAATTCAAAATCTTAAAATGGCTATATCTCCTAAACTAGGCGTCTGCGGGGGTCATATTATGCACCAGAAAAAAAAAATTCTGAATCTTACAATGGCTATATCTCCTAAACTAGGCGTCTGCGGTGGTCATATTATGCACCAGAAAAAAAAAAATTCAAAATCTTAAAACGGCTATATCTCCTAAACTAGGCGTCTGCGGGGGTCATATTATGCACCAGAAGAAAAAAAATTCAAAATCTTAAAATGGCTATAACTCCTAAACTAGGCGTCTGCGGGGGTCATATTATGCACCAGAAAAAAAAAAATTCAAAATATTAAAATGGCTATAACTCCTAAACTAGGCGTCTGCGGGGGTCATTTTATGCACCAGAAAAAAAAAAATTAAAAACTTTAAAATGGCTATATCTCCTAAACTAGGCGTCTGCGGGGGTCATATTATGCACCAGAAAAAAGAAATTTCAAAATCTTAAAATGGCTATATCTCCTAAACTAGTCGCCTGCGGGGGTCATATTATGCACCAGAAAAAACAAAATTCAGAACTTTGAAATGGCTATATCTCCTAAACTAGGCGTCTGCGGGGGTCATATTATGCACCAGAAAAAAAAAAATTCAAAATCTTAAAATGGCTATATCTCCTAAACTAGGCGTCTGCGGGGGTCATATTATGCACCAGAAAAAAAAAAATTCTAAACCTTAAAATGGCTATAACTCCTAAACTAGGCGTCTGCGGGGGTCATATTATGCACCAGAAAAAAGAAAATTCAAAACTTTAGAATGGCTATATCTCCTAAACTAGGCGTCTGCGGGGGTCATATTATGCACCAGAAAAAAAAAAATTCAAAATCTTAAAATGGCTATATCTCCTAAACTAGGCGTCTGCGGGGGTCATATTATGCACCAGAAAAAAAAAATTCAAAATCTTAAAATGGCTACATCTCCGAAACTAGGCGTCTGCGGGGGTCATATTATGCACCAGAAAAAAGAAAATTCAAAACTTTAAAATGGCTATATCTCCTAAACTAGGCGTCTGCGGGGGTTATATTATGCAGCAGAAAAAAAAAAACTCAAAATCTTAAAATGGCTATATATCCTAAACTAGGCGTCTGCGGGGGTCATATTATGCACCAGAAAAAAAAAATTCAAAATCTTAAAATTGCTATATCTCCTAAAGTAGGCGTCTGCGGGGGTCATATTATGCACCAGAAAACAAAAAAAATTCAAAATCTTAAAATTGCTATATCTCCTAAAGTAGGCGTCTGCGGGGGTCATATTATGCACCAGAAAACAAAAAAAATTCAAAATCTTAAAATGGCTATAACTCCTAAACTAGGCGTCTGCGGGGGTCATATTATGCACCAGAAAAAAGAAAATTCAAAACTTTAAAATGGCTATATCTCCTAAACTAGGCGTCTGAGGGGGTCATATTATGCACCAGAAAAAAAAAAATTCAAAATCTTAAAATGGCTATAACTCCTAAACTAGGCGTCTGCGGGGGTCATATTATGCACGAGAAAAAAAAAATTCAAAATCTTAAAATGGCTATAACTCCTAAACTAGGCGTCTGCGGGGGTCATATTATGCACCAGAAAAAAAAAATTCAAAATCTTAAAATTGCTATATCTCCTAAACTAGGCGTCTGCGGGGGTCATATTATGCACCAGAAAAAAAAAAATTCAAAATCTTAAAATGGCTATATCTCCTAAACTAGGTGTCTGCGGGGGTCATATTATGCACCAGAAGAAAAAAAATTCAAAATCTTAAAATGGCTATAACTCTTAAACTAGGCGTCTGCGGGGGTCATATTATGCACCAGAAAAAAAAAATTTCAAAATCTTAAAATGGCTATATCTCCTAAACTAGTCGTCTGCGGGGGTCATATTATGCACCAGAAAAAAAAAAATTCTAAACCTTAAAATGGCTATAACTCCTAAACTAGGCGTCTGCGGGGGTCATATTATGCACCAGAAAAAAAAAATTCAAAATCTTAAAATGGCTATATCTCCTAAACTAGGCGTCTGCGGGGGTCATATTATGCACCAGAAAAAAAAAAATTCTAAGCCTTAAAATGGCTATAACTCCTAAACTAGGCGTCTGCGGGGGTCATATTATGCACCAGAAAAAAAAAATTCAAAACTTTAAAATGGCTATATCTCCTAAACTAGGCGTCTGCGGGGGTTATATTATGCAGCAGAAAAAAAAAACTCAAAATCTTAAAATGGCTATATATCCTAAACTAGGCGTCTGCGGGGGTCATATTATGCACCAGAAAAAAGAAATTCAAAACTTTAAAATGGCTATATCTCCTAAACTAGGCGTCTGCGGGGGTCATATTATGCACCAGAAGAAAAAAAATTCAAAATCTTAAAATGGCTATAACTCCTAAACTAGGCGTCTGCGGGGGTCATATTATGCACCAGAAAAAAAAAAATTCAAAACTTTAAAATGGCTATATCTCCTAAACAAGGAGTCTGCGGGGGTCATATTATGCACCAGAAAAAAAAAAATTCAAAATCTTAAAATGGCTATAACTCCTAAACTAGGCGTCTGCGGGGGTCATATTATGCACCAGAAAAAAAAAATTCAAAATTTTAAAATGGCTATAACTCCTAAACTAGGCGTCTGCGGGGGTCATATTATGCACCAGAAAAAAAAAAATTCAAAATCTTAAAATGGCTATAACTCCTAAACTAGGCGTCTGCGGGGGTCATATTATGCACCAGAAAAAAAAAATTCAAAATCTTAAAATGGCTATATCTCCTAAACTAGGCGTCTGCGGTGGTCATATTATGCACCAGAAAAAAAAAATTCAAAATCTTAAAACGGCTATATCTCCTAAACTAGGCGTCTGCGGAGGTCATATTATGCACCAGAAGAAAAAAAATTCAAAATCTTAAAATGGCTATAACTCCTAAACTAGGCGTCTGCGGGGGTCATATTATGCACCAGAAAAAAAAAAATTCAAAACTTTAAAATGGCTATATCTCCTAAACTAGGAGTCTGCGGGGGTCATATTATGCACCAGAAAAAAAAAATTCAAAATCTTAAAATGGCTATAACTCCTAAACTAGGCGTCTGCGGGGGTCATATTATGCACCAGAAAAAAAAAATTCAAAATTTTAAAATGGCTATAACTCCTAAACTAGGCGTCTGCGGGCGTCATATTATGCACCAGAAAAAAAAAAATTCAAAATCTTAAAATGGCTATAACTCCTAAACTAGGCGTCTGCGGGGGTCATATTATGCACCAGAAAAAAAAAAATTCAAAATCTTAAAACGGCTATATCTCCTAAACTAGGCGTCTGCAGGGGTCATATTATGCACCAGAAGAAAAAAAATTCAAAATCTTAAAATGGCTATAACTCCTAAACTAGGCGTCTGCGGGGGTCATATTATGCACCAGAAAAAAAAAAATTCAAAATATTAAAATGGCTATAACTCCTAAACTAGGCGTCTGCGGGGGTCATATTATGCACCAGAAAAAAAAAAATTCAAAACTTTAAAATGGCTATATCTCCTAAACTAGGCGTCTGCGGGGGTCATATTATGCACCAGAAAAAAAAAAATTCAAAATCTTAAAATGGCTATATCTCCTAAACTAGGCGTCTGCGGGGGTCATATTATGCACCAGAAAAAAAAAATTCAAAACTATAAAATGGCTATATCTCCTAAACTAGGCGTCTGCGGGGGTCATATTATGCACCAGAAGAAAAAAAATTCAAAATCTTAAAATGGCTATAACTCCTAAACTAGGCGTCTGCGGGGGTCATACTATGCACCAGAAAAAAAAATTCAAAACTTTAAAATGGCTATATCTCCTAAACTAGGCGTCTGCGGGGGCCATATTATGCACCAGAAAAAAAAAAATTCAAAATCTTAAAATGGCTATATATCCTAAACTAGGCGTCTGCGGGGGTCATATTATGCACCAGAAAAAAAAAAATTCAAAATCTTAAAATTGCTATATCTCCTAAACTAGGCGTCTGCGGGGGTCATATTATGCACCAGAAAAAAAAAAATTCAAAATCTTAAAATGGCTATATCTCCTAAACTAGGCGTCTGCGGGGGTCATATTATGCACCAGAAGAAAAAAAATTCAAAATCTTAAAATGGCTATAACTCCTAAACTAGGCGTCTGCGGGGGTCATATTATGCACCAGAAAAAAAAATTCAAAACTTTAAAATGGCTATATCTCCTAAACTAGGCGTCTGCGGGGGTCATATAATGCACCAGAAAAAAAAAATTCTAAATATTAAAATGGCTATAACTCCTAAACTAGGCGTCTGCGGGGGTCATATTATGCACCAGAAAAAAAAAATTCAAAACTTTAAAATGGCTATATCTCCTAAACTAGGCGTCTGCGGGGGTCATATTATGCACCAGAAGAAAAAAAATTCAAAATCTTAAAATGGCTATAACTCCTAAACTAGGCGTCTGCGGGGGTCATATTATGCACCAGAAAAAAAAAAATTCAAAATCTTAAAATGGCTATATCTCCTAAACTAGGCGTCTGCGGGGGTCATATTATGCACCAGAAAAAAAGAATTCAAAATCTTAAAATGGCTATAACTCCTAAACTAGGCGTCTGCGGGGGTCATATTATGCACCAGAAAAAAAAAATTCAAAATCTTAAAACGGCTATAACTTCTAAACTAGGCGTCTGCGGGGGTCATATTATGCACCAGAAAAAAAAAAATTCAAAATCTTAAATTGGCTTTATCTCCTAAACTAGGCGTCTGAGGGGGTCATATTATGCACCAGAAAAAAGAAAATTCAAAACTTTAAAATGGCTATATCTCCTAAACTAAGCGTCTGCGGGGTCATATTATGCACCAGAAAAAAAAAATTCAAAATCTTAAAATGGCTATAACTCCTAAACTAGGCGTCTGCGGGGGTCATATTATGCACCAGAAAAAAAAAATTCAAAATCTTAAAACGGCTATAACTTCTAAACTAGGCGTCTGCGGGGGTCATATTATGCACCAGAAAAAAAAAAATTCAAAATCTTAAATTGGCTTTATCTCCTAAACTAGGCGTCTGAGGGGGTCATATTATGCACCAGAAAAAAGAAAATTCAAAACTTAAAAATTGTTATATCTCCTAAACTAAGCGTCTGCGGGGTCATATTATGCACCAGAAAAAAAAAATTCAAAATCTTAAAATGGCTATAACTCCTAAACTAGGCGTCTGCGAGGGTCATATTATGCACCGGAAAAAAGAAAATTCAGAACTTTAAAATGGCTATATCTCCTAAACTAGGCGTCTGCGGGGGTCATATTATGCACCAGAAAAACAAAAAATTCAAAATCTTAAAATGGCTATAACTCCTAAACTAGGCGTCTGCGGGGGTCATATTATGCACCAGAAGAAAAATTCAAAACTTTAAAATGGCTATATCTCCTAAACTAGGCGTCTGCGGGGGTCATATTATGCACCAGAAAAAAGAAAATTCAAAATCTTAAATTGGCTTTATCTCCTAAACTAGGCGTCTGAGGGGGTCATATTATGCACCAGAAAAAAGAAAATTCAAAACTTTAAAATGGCTATATCTCCTAAACTAAGCGTCTGCGGGGTCATATTATGCACCAGAAAAAAAAAATTCAAAATCTTAAAATGGCTATAACTCCTAAACTAGGCGTCTGCGGGGGTCATATTATGCACCAGAAAAAAAAAAATTCAAAATCTTAAAATGGCTATATCTCCTAAACTAGGCGTCTGCGGGGGTCATATTATGCACCAGAAAAAAAGAATTCAAAATCTTAAAATGGCTATAACTCCTAAACTAGGCGTCTGCGGGGGTCATATTATGCACCAGAAAAAAAATATTCAAAATCTTAAAACGGCTATAACTTCTAAACTAGGCGTCTGCGGGGGTCATATTATGCACCAGAAAAAAAAAAATTCAAAATCTTAAATTGGCTTTATCTCCTAAACTAGGCGTCTGAGGGGGTCATATTATGCACCAGAAAAAAGAAAATTCAAAACTTTAAAATGGCTATATCTCCTAAACTAAGCGTCTGCGGGGTCATATTATGCACCAGAAAAAAAAAATTCAAAATCTTAAAACGGCTATAACTTCTAAACTAGGCGTCTGCGGGGGTCATATAATGCACCAGAAAAAAAAAATTCTAAATATTAAAATGGCTATAACTCCTAAACTAGGCGTCTGCGGGGGTCATATTATGCACCAGAAAAAAAAAATTCAAAACTTTAAAATGGCTATATCTCCTAAACTAGGCGTCTGCGGGGGTCATATTATGCACCAGAAGAAAAAAAATTCAAAATCTTAAAATGGCTATAACTCCTAAACTAGGCGTCTGCGGGGGTCATATTATGCACCAGAAAAAAAAAAATTCAAAATCTTAAAATGGCTATATCTCCTAAACTAGGCGTCTGCGGGGGTCATATTATGCACCAGAAAAAAAGAATTCAAAATCTTAAAATGGCTATAACTCCTAAACTAGGCGTCTGCGGGGGTCATATTATGCACCAGAAAAAAAAAATTCAAAATCTTAAAACGGCTATAACTTCTAAACTAGGCGTCTGCGGGGGTCATATTATGCACCAGAAAAAAAAAAATTCAAAATCTTAAATTGGCTTTATCTCCTAAACTAGGCGTCTGAGGGGGTCATATTATGCACCAGAAAAAAGAAAATTCAAAACTTTAAAATGGCTATATCTCCTAAACTAAGCGTCTGCGGGGTCATATTATGCACCAGAAAAAAAAAATTCAAAATCTTAAAATGGCTATAACTCCTAAACTAGGCGTCTGCGGGGGTCATATTATGCACCAGAAAAAAAAAATTCAAAATCTTAAAACGGCTATAACTTCTAAACTAGGCGTCTGCGGGGGTCATATTATGCACCAGAAAAAAAAAAATTCAAAATCTTAAATTGGCTTTATCTCCTAAACTAGGCGTCTGAGGGGGTCATATTATGCACCAGAAAAAAGAAAATTCAAAACTTAAAAATTGTTATATCTCCTAAACTAAGCGTCTGCGGGGTCATATTATGCACCAGAAAAAAAAAATTCAAAATCTTAAAATGGCTATAACTCCTAAACTAGGCGTCTGCGAGGGTCATATTATGCACCGGAAAAAAGAAAATTCAGAACTTTAAAATGGCTATATCTCCTAAACTAGGCGTCTGCGGGGGTCATATTATGCACCAGAAAAACAAAAAATTCAAAATCTTAAAATGGCTATAACTCCTAAACTAGGCGTCTGCGGGGGTCATATTATGCACCAGAAGAAAAATTCAAAACTTTAAAATGGCTATATCTCCTAAACTAGGCGTCTGCGGGGGTCATATTATGCACCAGAAAAAAGAAAATTCAAAATCTTAAATTGGCTTTATCTCCTAAACTAGGCGTCTGAGGGGGTCATATTATGCACCAGAAAAAAGAAAATTCAAAACTTTAAAATGGCTATATCTCCTAAACTAAGCGTCTGCGGGGTCATATTATGCACCAGAAAAAAAAAATTCAAAATCTTAAAATGGCTATAACTCCTAAACTAGGCGTCTGCGGGGGTCATATTATGCACCAGAAAAAAAAAAATTCAAAATCTTAAAATGGCTATATCTCCTAAACTAGGCGTCTGCGGGGGTCATATTATGCACCAGAAAAAAAGAATTCAAAATCTTAAAATGGCTATAACTCCTAAACTAGGCGTCTGCGGGGGTCATATTATGCACCAGAAAAAAAATATTCAAAATCTTAAAACGGCTATAACTTCTAAACTAGGCGTCTGCGGGGGTCATATTATGCACCAGAAAAAAAAAAATTCAAAATCTTAAATTGGCTTTATCTCCTAAACTAGGCGTCTGAGGGGGTCATATTATGCACCAGAAAAAAGAAAATTCAAAACTTAAAAATTGTTATATCTCCTAAACTAAGCGTCTGCGGGGTCATATTATGCACCAGAAAAAAAAAATTCAAAATCTTAAAATGGCTATAACTCCTAAACTAGGCGTCTGCGAGGGTCATATTATGCACCGGAAAAAAGAAAATTCAGAACTTTAAAATGGCTATATCTCCTAAACTAGGCGTCTGCGGGGGTCATATTATGCACCAGAAAAACAAAAAATTCAAAATCTTAAAATGGCTATAACTCCTAAACTAGGCGTCTGCGGGGGTCATATTATGCACCAGAAGAAAAATTCAAAACTTTAAAATGGCTATATCTCCTAAACTAGGCGTCTGCGGGGGTCATATTATGCACCAGAAAAAAGAAAATTCAAAACTTTAAAATGGCTATATCTCCTAAACTAGGCGTCTGCGGGGGTCATATTATGCACCAGAAAAAAGAAAATTCAAAACTTTAAAATGGCTATATCTCCTAAACTAGGCGTCTGCGGGGGTCATATTATGCAATAGAAAAAAAAAAATTCAAAATCTTAAAATGGCTATATCTCCTAAACTAGGCGTCTGCGGGGGTCATATTATGCACCAGAAAAAAAAAATTCAAAATCGTAAAATGGCTATATCTCCTAAACTAGGCGTCTGCGGGGGTCATATTATGCACCAGAAAAAAGAAAATTCAAAACTTTAAAATGGCTATATCTCCTAAACTAGGCGTCTGCGGGGGTCATATTATGCACCAGAAAAAAAAAACTTCAAAATCTTAAAATGGCTATATCTCCTAAACTAGGCGTCTGCGGGGGTCATATTATGCACCAGAAAAAAGAAAATTCAAAATCTTAAAATGGCTATATCTCCTAAACTAAGCGTCTGCGGGGGTCATATTATGCACCAGAAAAAAAAAAATTCAAAATCTTAAAATGGCTATATCTCCTAAACTAGGCGTCTGCGGGGGTCATATTATGCACCAGAAAAAAAAAAATTCAAAATCTTAAAATGGCTATATATCCTAAACTAGGCGTCTGCGGGGGTCATATTATGCACCAGAAAAAAAAAAATTCAAAATCTTAAAATTGCTATATCTCCTAAACTAGGCGTCTGCGGGGGTCATATTATGCACCAGAAAAAAAAAAATTCAAAATCTTAAAATGGCTATATCTCCTAAACTAGGCGTCTGCGGGGGTCATATTATGCACCAGAAGAAAAAAAATTCAAAATCTTAAAATGGCTATAACTCCTAAACTAGGCGTCTGCGGGGGTCATATTATGCACCAGAAAAAAAAATTCAAAACTTTAAAATGGCTATATCTCCTAAACTAGGCGTCTGCGGGGGTCATATAATGCACCAGAAAAAAAAAATTCAAAATATTAAAATGGCTATAACTCCTAAACTAGGCGTCTGCGGGGGTTATATTATGCACCAGAAAAAAAAAATTCAAAACTTTAAAATGGCTATATCTCCTAAACTAGGCGTCTGCGGGGGTCATATTATGCACCAGAAGAAAAAAAATTCAAAATCTTAAAATGGCTATAACTCCTAAACTAGGCGTCTGCGGGGGTCATACTATGCACCAGAAAAAAAAATTCAAAACTTTAAAATGGCTATATCTCCTAAACTAGGCGTCTGCGGGGGTCATATTATGTACCAGAAAAAAAAAAAATTCAAAATATTAAAATGGCTATAACTCCTAAACTAGGCGTCTGCGGGGGTCATATTATGCACCAGAAAAAAAAAAATTCAAAACTTTAAAATGGCTATATCTCCTAAACTAGGCGTCTGCGGGGGTCATATTATGCACCAGAAAAAAAAAAATTCAAAATCTTAAAATGGCTATATCTCCTAAACTAGGCGTCTGCGGGGGTCATATTATGCACCAGAAAAAAAAAAATTCTAAACCTTAAAATGGCTATAACTCCTAAACTAGGCGTCTGCGGGGGTCATATTATGCACCAGAAAAAAGAAAATTCAAAACATTAAAATGGCTATATCTCCTAAACTAGGCGTCTGCGGGGGTCATATTATGCACCAGAAAAAAAAAAATTCAAAATCTTAAAATGGCTATATCTCCTAAACTAGGCGTCTGCGGGGGTCATATTATGCACCAGAAAAAAAAAATTCAAAACTATAAAATGGCTATATCTCCTAAACTAGGCGTCTGCGGGGGTCATATTATGCACCAGAAGAAAAAAAATTCAAAATCTTAAAATGGCTATAACTCCTAAACTAGGCGTCTGCGGGGGTCATACTATGCACCAGAAAAAAAAATTCAAAACTTTAAAATGGCTATATCTCCTAAACTAGGCGTCTGCGGGGGTCATATTATGTACCAGAAAAAAAAAAATTCAAAATATTAAAATGGCTATAACTCCTAAACTAGGCGTCTGCGGGGGTCATATTATGCACCAGAAAAAAAAAAATTCAAAACTTTAAAATGGCTATATCTCCTAAACTAGGCGTCTGCGGGGGTCATATTATGCACCAGAAAAAAAAAAATTCAAAATCTTAAAATGGCTATAACTCCTAAACTAGGCGTCTGCGGGGGTCATATTATGCACCAGAAAAAAAATTCAAAATCTTAAAATGGCTATATCTCCTAAACTAGGCGTCTGCGGGGGTCATATTATGCACCAGAAAAAAAAAAATTCAAAACTTTAAAATGGCTATATCTCCTAAACTAGGCGTCTGCGGGGGTCATATTATGCACCAGAAAAAAAAAAATTCTAAATCTTAAAATGGCTATATCTCCTAAACTAGGCGTCTGCGGGGGTCATATTATGCACCAGAAGAAAAAAAATTCAAAATCTTAAAATGGCTATAACTCCTAAACTAGGCGTCTGCGGGGGTCATATTATGCACCAGAAAAAAAAATTCAAAACTTTAAAATGGCTATATCACCTAAACTTGGCGTCTGCGGGGGTCATATTATGCACCAGAAAAAAAAATTCAAAATCTTAAAATGGCTATAACTCCTAAACTAGGCGTCTGCGGGGGTCATATTATGCACCCGAAAAAAGAAAATTCAAAACTTTAAAATGGCTATATCTCCTAAACTAGGCGTCTGCGGGGGTCATATTATGCACCAGAAAAAAAAATTCAAAATCTTAAAACGGCTATATCTCCTAAACTAGGCGTCTGCGGGGGTCATATTATGCACCAGAAAAAAAAAAATTCAAAACTTTAAAATGGCTATATCTCCTAAACTAGGCGTCTGCGGGGGTCATATTATGCACCAGAAAAAAAAAAATTCAAAACTTTAAAATGGCTATATCACCTAAACTTGGCGTCTGCGGGGGTCATATTATGCACCAGAAAAAAAAATTCAAAATCTTAAAATGGCTATAACTCCTAAACTAGGCGTCTGCGGGGGTCATATTATGCACCCGAAAAAAGAAAATTCAAAACTTTAAAATGGCTATATCTCCTAAACTAGGCGTCTGCGGGGGTCATATTATGCACCAGAAAAAAAAATTCAAAATCTTAAAACGGCTATATCTCCTAAACTAGGCGTCTGCGGGGGTCATATTATGCACCAGAAAAAAAAAAATTCAAAACTTTAAAATGGCTATATCTCCTAAACTAGGCGTCTGCGGGGGTCATATTATGCACCAGAAAAAAAAATATTCAAAATCTTAAAATGGCTATAACTCCTAAACTAGGCGTCTGCGGGGGTCATATTATGCACCAGAAAAAAAAAAATTCAAAATCTTAAAATGGCTATAACTCCTAAACTAGGCGTCTGCGGGGGTCATATTATGCACCAGAAAAAAGAAAATTCAAAATCTTAAAATGGCTATATCTCCTAAACTAGGCGTCTGCGGGGGTCATATTATGCACCAGAAAAAAAAAATTCAGAATCTTACAATGGCTATATCTCCTAAACTAGGCGTCTGCGGTGGTCATATTATGCACCAGAAAAAAAAAAATTCAAAATCTTAAAACGGCTATATCTCCTAAACTAGGCGTCTGCGGGGGTCATATTATGCACCAGAAGAAAAAAAATTCAAAATCTTAAAATGGCTATAACTCCTAAACTAGGCGTCTGCGGGGGTCATATTATGCACCAGAAAAAAAAAAATTCAAAATATTAAAATGGCTATAACTCCTAAACTAGGCGTCTGCGGGGGTCATTTTATGCACCAGAAAAAAAAAAATTAAAAACTTTAAAATGGCTATATCTCCTAAACTAGGCGTCTGCGGGGGTCATATTATGCACCAGAAAAAAGAAATTTCAAAATCTTAAAATGGCTATATCTCCTAAACTAGTCGCCTGCGGGGGTCATATTATGCACCAGAAAAAACAAAATTCAGAACTTTGAAATGGCTATATCTCCTAAACTAGGCGTCTGCGGGGGTCATATTATGCACCAGAAAAAAAAAAATTCAAAATCTTAAAATGGCTATATCTCCTAAACTAGGCGTCTGCGGGGGTCATATTATGCACCAGAAAAAAAAAAATTCTAAACCTTAAAATGGCTATAACTCCTAAACTAGGCGTCTGCGGGGGTCATATTATGCACCAGAAAAAAGAAAATTCAAAACTTTAGAATGGCTATATCTCCTAAACTAGGCGTCTGCGGGGGTCATATTATGCACCAGAAAAAAAAAAATTCAAAATCTTAAAATGGCTATATCTCCTAAACTAGGCGTCTGCGGGGGTCATATTATGCACCAGAAAAAAAAAATTCAAAATCTTAAAATGGCTACATCTCCGAAACTAGGCGTCTGCGGGGGTCATATTATGCACCAGAAAAAAGAAAATTCAAAACTTTAAAATGGCTATATCTCCTAAACTAGGCGTCTGCGGGGGTTATATTATGCAGCAGAAAAAAAAAAACTCAAAATCTTAAAATGGCTATATATCCTAAACTAGGCGTCTGCGGGGGTCATATTATGCACCAGAAAAAAAAAATTCAAAATCTTAAAATTGCTATATCTCCTAAAGTAGGCGTCTGCGGGGGTCATATTATGCACCAGAAAACAAAAAAAATTCAAAATCTTAAAATTGCTATATCTCCTAAAGTAGGCGTCTGCGGGGGTCATATTATGCACCAGAAAACAAAAAAAATTCAAAATCTTAAAATGGCTATAACTCCTAAACTAGGCGTCTGCGGGGGTCATATTATGCACCAGAAAAAAGAAAATTCAAAACTTTAAAATGGCTATATCTCCTAAACTAGGCGTCTGAGGGGGTAATATTATGCACCAGAAAAAAAAAAATTCAAAATCTTAAAATGGCTATAACTCCTAAACTAGGCGTCTGCGGGGGTCATATTATGCACGAGAAAAAAAAAATTCAAAATCTTAAAATGGCTATAACTCCTAAACTAGGCGTCTGCGGGGGTCATATTATGCACCAGAAAAAAAAAATTCAAAATCTTAAAATTGCTATATCTCCTAAACTAGGCGTCTGCGGGGGTCATATTATGCACCAGAAAAAAAAAAATTCAAAATCTTAAAATGGCTATATCTCCTAAACTAGGTGTCTGCGGGGGTCATATTATGCACCAGAAGAAAAAAAATTCAAAATCTTAAAATGGCTATAACTCTTAAACTAGGCGTCTGCGGGGGTCATATTATGCACCAGAAAAAAAAAATTTCAAAATCTTAAAATGGCTATATCTCCTAAACTAGTCGTCTGCGGGGGTCATATTATGCACCAGAAAAAAAAAAATTCTAAACCTTAAAATGGCTATAACTCCTAAACTAGGCGTCTGCGGGGGTCATATTATGCACCAGAAAAAAAAAAATTCTAAACCTTAAAATGGCTATAACTCCTAAACTAGGCGTCTGCGGGGGTCATATTATGCACCAGAAAAAAAAAATTCAAAACTTTAAAATGGCTATATCTCCTAAACTTGGCGTCTGCGGGGGTTATATTATGCAGCAGAAAAAAAAAACTCAAAATCTTAAAATGGCTATATATCCTAAACTAGGCGTCTGCGGGGGTCATATTATGCACCAGAAAAAAGAAATTCAAAACTTTAAAATGGCTATATCTCCTAAACTAGGCGTCTGCGGGGGTCATATTATGCACCAGAAGAAAAAAAATTCAAAATCTTAAAATGGCTATAACTCCTAAACTAGGCGTCTGCGGGGGTCATATTATGCACCAGAAAAAAAAAAATTCAAAACTTTAAAATGGCTATATCTCCTAAACAAGGAGTCTGCGGGGGTCATATTATGCACCAGAAAAAAAAAAATTCAAAATCTTAAAATGGCTATAACTCCTAAACTAGGCGTCTGCGGGGGTCATATTATGCACCAGAAAAAAAAAATTCAAAATTTTAAAATGGCTATAACTCCTAAACTAGGCGTCTGCGGGGGTCATATTATGCACCAGAAAAAAAAAAATTCAAAATCTTAAAATGGCTATAACTCCTAAACTAGGCGTCTGCGGGGGTCATATTATGCACCAGAAAAAAAAAATTCAAAATCTTAAAATGGCTATATCTCCTAAACTAGGCGTCTGCGGTGGTCATATTATGCACCAGAAAAAAAAAATTCAAAATCTTAAAACGGCTATATCTCCTAAACTAGGCGTCTGCGGAGGTCATATTATGCACCAGAAGAAAAAAAATTCAAAATCTTAAAATGGCTATAACTCCTAAACTAGGCGTCTGCGGGGGTCATATTATGCACCAGAAAAAAAAAAATTCAAAACTTTAAAATGGCTATATCTCCTAAACTAGGAGTCTGCGGGGGTCATATTATGCACCAGAAAAAAAAAATTCAAAATCTTAAAATGGCTATAACTCCTAAACTAGGCGTCTGCGGGGGTCATATTATGCACCAGAAAAAAAAAATTCAAAATTTTAAAATGGCTATAACTCCTAAACTAGGCGTCTGCGGGCGTCATATTATGCACCAGAAAAAAAAAAATTCAAAATCTTAAAATGGCTATAACTCCTAAACTAGGCGTCTGCGGGGGTCATATTATGCACCAGAAAAAAAAAAATTCAAAATCTTAAAACGGCTATATCTCCTAAACTAGGCGTCTGCAGGGGTCATATTATGCACCAGAAGAAAAAAAATTCAAAATCTTAAAATGGCTATAACTCCTAAACTAGGCGTCTGCGGGGGTCATATTATGCACCAGAAAAAAAAAAATTCAAAATATTAAAATGGCTATAACTCCTAAACTAGGCGTCTGCGGGGGTCATATTATGCACCAGAAAAAAAAAAATTCAAAACTTTAAAATGGCTATATCTCCTAAACTAGGCGTCTGCGGGGGTCATATTATGCACCAAAAAAAAAAAAATTCAAAATCTTAAAATGGCTATATCTCCTAAACTAGGCGTCTGCGGGGGTCATATTATGCACCAGAAAAAAAAAATTCAAAACTATAAAATGGCTATATCTCCTAAACTAGGCGTCTGCGGGGGTCATATTATGCACCAGAAGAAAAAAAATTCAAAATCTTAAAATGGCTATAACTCCTAAACTAGGCGTCTGCGGGGGTCATACTATGCACCAGAAAAAAAAATTCAAAACTTTAAAATGGCTATATCTCCTAAACTAGGCGTCTGCGGGGGCCATATTATGCACCAGAAAAAAAAAATTCAAAATCTTAAAATGGCTATATATCCTAAACTAGGCGTCTGCGGGGGTCATATTATGCACCAGAAAAAAAAAAATTCAAAATCTTAAAATTGCTATATCTCCTAAACTAGGCGTCTGCGGGGGTCATATTATGCACCAGAAAAAAAAAAATTCAAAATCTTAAAATGGCTATATCTCCTAAACTAGGCGTCTGCGGGGGTCATATTATGCACCAGAAGAAAAAAAATTCAAAATCTTAAAATGGCTATAACTCCTAAACTAGGCGTCTGCGGGGGTCATATTATGCACCAGAAAAAAAAATTCAAAACTTTAAAATGGCTATATCTCCTAAACTAGGCGTCTGCGGGGGTCATATAATGCACCAGAAAAAAAAAATTCTAAATATTAAAATGGCTATAACTCCTAAACTAGGCGTCTGCGGGGGTCATATTATGCACCAGAAAAAAAAAATTCAAAACTTTAAAATGGCTATATCTCCTAAACTAGGCGTCTGCGGGGGTCATATAATGCACCAGAAAAAAAAAATTCTAAATATTAAAATGGCTATAACTCCTAAACTAGGCGTCTGCGGGGGTCATATTATGCACCAGAAAAAAAAAATTCAAAACTTTAAAATGGCTATATCTCCTAAACTAGGCGTCTGCGGGGGTCATATTATGCACCAGAAGAAAAAAAATTCAAAATCTTAAAATGGCTATAACTCCTAAACTAGGCGTCTGCGGGGGTCATATTATGCACCAGAAAAAAAAAATTCAAAATCTTAAAACGGCTATAACTTCTAAACTAGGCGTCTGCGGGGGTCATATTATGCACCAGAAAAAAAAAAATTCAAAATCTTAAATTGGCTTTATCTCCTAAACTAGGCGTCTGAGGGGGTCATATTATGCACCAGAAAAAAGAAAATTCAAAACTTTAAAATGGCTATATCTCCTAAACTAAGCGTCTGCGGGGTCATATTATGCACCAGAAAAAAAAAATTCAAAATCTTAAAATGGCTATAACTCCTAAACTAGGCGTCTGCGGGGGTCATATTATGCACCAGAAAAAAAAAAATTCAAAATCTTAAAATGGCTATATCTCCTAAACTAGGCGTCTGCGGGGGTCATATTATGCACCAGAAAAAAAGAATTCAAAATCTTAAAATGGCTATAACTCCTAAACTAGGCGTCTGCGGGGGTCATATTATGCACCAGAAAAAAAAAATTCAAAATCTTAAAACGGCTATAACTTCTAAACTAGGCGTCTGCGGGGGTCATATTATGCACCAGAAAAAAAAAAATTCAAAATCTTAAATTGGCTTTATCTCCTAAACTAGGCGTCTGAGGGGGTCATATTATGCACCAGAAAAAAGAAAATTCAAAACTTAAAAATTGTTATATCTCCTAAACTAAGCGTCTGCGGGGTCATATTATGCACCAGAAAAAAAAAATTCAAAATCTTAAAATGGCTATAACTCCTAAACTAGGCGTCTGCGAGGGTCATATTATGCACCGGAAAAAAGAAAATTCAGAACTTTAAAATGGCTATATCTCCTAAACTAGGCGTCTGCGGGGGTCATATTATGCACCAGAAAAACAAAAAATTCAAAATCTTAAAATGGCTATAACTCCTAAACTAGGCGTCTGCGGGGGTCATATTATGCACCAGAAGAAAAATTCAAAACTTTAAAATGGCTATATCTCCTAAACTAGGCGTCTGCGGGGGTCATATTATGCACCAGAAAAAAGAAAATTCAAAATCTTAAATTGGCTTTATCTCCTAAACTAGGCGTCTGAGGGGGTCATATTATGCACCAGAAAAAAGAAAATTCAAAACTTTAAAATGGCTATATCTCCTAAACTAAGCGTCTGCGGGGTCATATTATGCACCAGAAAAAAAAAATTCAAAATCTTAAAATGGCTATAACTCCTAAACTAGGCGTCTGCGGGGGTCATATTATGCACCAGAAAAAAAAAAATTCAAAATCTTAAAATGGCTATATCTCCTAAACTAGGCGTCTGCGGGGGTCATATTATGCACCAGAAAAAAAGAATTCAAAATCTTAAAATGGCTATAACTCCTAAACTAGGCGTCTGCGGGGGTCATATTATGCACCAGAAAAAAAAAATTCAAAATCTTAAAACGGCTATAACTTCTAAACTAGGCGTCTGCGGGGGTCATATTATGCACCAGAAAAAAAAAAATTCAAAATCTTAAATTGGCTTTATCTCCTAAACTAGGCGTCTGAGGGGGTCATATTATGCACCAGAAAAAAGAAAATTCAAAACTTAAAAATTGTTATATCTCCTAAACTAAGCGTCTGCGGGGTCATATTATGCACCAGAAAAAAAAAATTCAAAATCTTAAAATGGCTATAACTCCTAAACTAGGCGTCTGCGAGGGTCATATTATGCACCGGAAAAAAGAAAATTCAGAACTTTAAAATGGCTATATCTCCTAAACTAGGCGTCTGCGGGGGTCATATTATGCACCAGAAAAACAAAAAATTCAAAATCTTAAAATGGCTATAACTCCTAAACTAGGCGTCTGCGGGGGTCATATTATGCACCAGAAGAAAAATTCAAAACTTTAAAATGGCTATATCTCCTAAACTAGGCGTCTGCGGGGGTCATATTATGCACCAGAAAAAAGAAAATTCAAAACTTTAAAATGGCTATATCTCCTAAACTAGGCGTCTGCGGGGGTCATATTATGCACCAGAAAAAAGAAAATTCAAAACTTTAAAATGGCTATATCTCCTAAACTAGGCGTCTGCGGGGGTCATATTATGCACCAGAAAAAAAAAAATTCAAAATCTTAAAATGGCTATATCTCCTAAACTAGGCGTCTGCGGGGGTCATATTATGCACCAGAAAAAAAAAATTCAAAATCGTAAAATGGCTATATCTCCTAAACTAGGCGTCTGCGGGGGTCATATTATGCACCAGAAAAAAGAAAATTCAAAACTTTAAAATGGCTATATCTCCTAAACTAGGCGTCTGCGGGGGTCATATTATGCACCAGAAAAAAAAAACTTCAAAATCTTAAAATGGCTATATCTCCTAAACTAGGCGTCTGCGGGGGTCATATTATGCACCAGAAAAAAGAAAATTCAAAATCTTAAAATGGCTATATCTCCTAAACTAAGCGTCTGCGGGGGTCATATTATGCACCAGAAAAAAAAAAATTCAAAATCTTAAAATGGCTATATCTCCTAAACTAGGCGTCTGCGGGGGTCATATTATGCACCAGAAAAAAAAAAATTCAAAATCTTAAAATGGCTATATATCCTAAACTAGGCGTCTGCGGGGGTCATATTATGCACCAGAAAAAAAAAAATTCAAAATCTTAAAATTGCTATATCTCCTAAACTAGGCGTCTGCGGGGGTCATATTATGCACCAGAAAAAAAAAAATTCAAAATCTTAAAATGGCTATATCTCCTAAACTAGGCGTCTGCGGGGGTCATATTATGCACCAGAAGAAAAAAAATTCAAAATCTTAAAATGGCTATAACTCCTAAACTAGGCGTCTGCGGGGGTCATATTATGCACCAGAAAAAAAAATTCAAAACTTTAAAATGGCTATATCTCCTAAACTAGGCGTCTGCGGGGGTCATATAATGCACCAGAAAAAAAAAATTCAAAATATTAAAATGGCTATAACTCCTAAACTAGGCGTCTGCGGGGGTTATATTATGCACCAGAAAAAAAAAATTCAAAACTTTAAAATGGCTATATCTCCTAAACTAGGCGTCTGCGGGGGTCATATTATGCACCAGAAGAAAAAAAATTCAAAATCTTAAAATGGCTATAACTCCTAAACTAGGCGTCTGCGGGGGTCATACTATGCACCAGAAAAAAAAATTCAAAACTTTAAAATGGCTATATCTCCTAAACTAGGCGTCTGCGGGGGTCATATTATGTACCAGAAAAAAAAAAAATTCAAAATATTAAAATGGCTATAACTCCTAAACTAGGCGTCTGCGGGGGTCATATTATGCACCAGAAAAAAAAAAATTCAAAACTTTAAAATGGCTATATCTCCTAAACTAGGCGTCTGCGGGGGTCATATTATGCACCAGAAAAAAAAAAATTCAAAATCTTAAAATGGCTATATCTCCTAAACTAGGCGTCTGCGGGGGTCATATTATGCACCAGAAAAAAAAAAATTCTAAACCTTAAAATGGCTATAACTCCTAAACTAGGCGTCTGCGGGGGTCATATTATGCACCAGAAAAAAGAAAATTCAAAACTTTAAAATGGCTATATCTCCTAAACTAGGCGTCTGCGGGGGTCATATTATGCACCAGAAAAAAAAAAATTCAAAATCTTAAAATGGCTATATCTCCTAAACTAGGCGTCTGCGGGGGTCATATTATGCACCAGAAAAAAAAAATTCAAAACTATAAAATGGCTATATCTCCTAAACTAGGCGTCTGCGGGGGTCATATTATGCACCAGAAGAAAAAAAATTCAAAATCTTAAAATGGCTATAACTCCTAAACTAGGCGTCTGCGGGGGTCATACTATGCACCAGAAAAAAAAATTCAAAACTTTAAAATGGCTATATCTCCTAAACTAGGCGTCTGCGGGGGTCATATTATGTACCAGAAAAAAAAAAAATTCAAAATATTAAAATGGCTATAACTCCTAAACTAGGCGTCTGCGGGGGTCATATTATGCACCAGAAAAAAAAAAATTCAAAACTTTAAAATGGCTATATCTCCTAAACTAGGCGTCTGCGGGGGTCATATTATGCACCAGAAAAAAAAAAATTCAAAATCTTAAAATGGCTATAACTCCTAAACTAGGCGTCTGCGGGGGTCATATTATGCACCAGAAAAAAAAATTCAAAATCTTAAAATGGCTATATCTCCTAAACTAGGCGTCTGCGGGGGTCATATTATGCACCAGAAAAAAAAAAATTCAAAACTTTAAAATGGCTATATCTCCTAAACTAGGCGTCTGCGGGGGTCATATTATGCACCAGAAAAAAAAAAATTCTAAATCTTAAAATGGCTATATCTCCTAAACTAGGCGTCTGCGGGGGTCATATTATGCACCAGAAGAAAAAAAATTCAAAATCTTAAAATGGCTATAACTCCTAAACTAGGCGTCTGCGGGGGTCATATTATGCACCAGAAAAAAAAAATTCAAAACTTTAAAATGGCTATATCACCTAAACTTGGCGTCTGCGGGGGTCATATTATGCACCAGAAAAAAAAATTCAAAATCTTAAAATGGCTATAACTCCTAAACTAGGCGTCTGCGGGGGTCATATTATGCACCCGAAAAAAGAAAATTCAAAACTTTAAAATGGCTATATCTCCTAAACTAGGCGTCTGCGGGGGTCATATTATGCACCAGAAAAAAAAATTCAAAATCTTAAAATGGCTATAACTCCTAAACTAGGCGTCTGCGGGGGTCATATTATGCACCAGAAAAAAAAATTCAAAATCTTTAAATGGCTATAACTCCTAAACTAGGCGTCTGCGGGGGTCATATTATGCACCAGAAAAAAGAAAATTCAAAACTTTAAAATGGCTATATCTCCTAAACTAGGCGTCTGAGGGGGTCATATTATGCACCAGAAAAAAAAAAATTCAAAATCTTAAAATGGCTATAACTCCTAAACTAGGCGTCTGCGGGGGTCATATTATGCACCAGAAAAAAAAAATTCAAAATCTTAAAATGGCTATAACTCCTAAACTAGGCGTCTGCGGGGGTCATATTATGCACCCGAAAAAAGAAAATTCAAAACTTTAAAATGGCTATATCTCCTAAACTAGGCGTCTGCGGGGGTCATATTATGCACCAGAAAAAAAAATTCAAAATCTTAAAATGGCTATAACTCCTAAACTAGGCGTCTGCGGGGGTCATATTATGCACCAGAAAAAAAAATTCAAAATCTTAAAATGGCTATAACTCCTAAACTAGGCGTCTGCGGGGGTCATATTATGCACCAGAAAAAAAAAAATTCTAAATCTTAAAATGGCTATATCTCCTAAACTAGGCGTCTGCGGGGGTCATATTATGCACCAGAAGAAAAAAAATTCAAAATCTTAAAATGGCTATAACTCCTAAACTAGGCGTCTGCGGGGGTCATATTATGCACCAGAAAAAAAAATTCAAAACTTTAAAATGGCTATATCTCCTAAACTTGGCGTCTGCGGGGGTCATATTATGCACCAGAAAAAAAAATTCAAAATCTTAAAATGGCTATAACTCCTAAACTAGGCGTCTGCGGGGGTCATATTATGCACCCGAAAAAAGAAAATTCAAAACTTTAAAATGGCTATATCTCCTAAACTAGGCGTCTGCGGGGGTCATATTATGCACCAGAAAAAAAAATTCAAAATCTTAAAATGGCTATAACTCCTAAACTAGGCGTCTGCGGGGGTCATATTATGCACCAGAAAAAAAAAATTCAAAATCTTTAAATGGCTATAACTCCTAAACTAGGCGTCTGCGGGGGTCATATTATGCACCAGAAAAAAGAAAATTCAAAACTTTAAAATGGCTATATCTCCTAAACTAGGCGTCTGAGGGGGTCATATTATGCACCAGAAAAAAAAAAATTCAAAATCTTAAAATGGCTATAACTCCTAAACTAGGCGCCTGCGGGGGTCATATTATGCACCAGAAAAAAAAAATTCAAAATCTTAAAATGGCTATAACTCCTAAACTAGGCGTCTGCGGGGGTCATATTATGCACCAGAAAAAAAAAATTCAAAATCTTAAAATGGCTATATCTCCTAAACTATGCGTCTGCGGGGGTCATATTATGCACCAGAAAAAAAAAATTCAAAACTTTAAAATGGCTATATCTCCTAAACTAGGCGTCTGCGGGGGTTATATTATGCAGCAGAAAAAAAAAAACTCAAAATCTTAAAACGGCTATATATCCTAAACTAGGCGTCTGCGGGGGTCATATTATGCACCAGAAAAAAAAAAATTCAAAATCTTAAAATGGCTATATCTCCTAAACTAGGCGTCTGCGGGGGTCATATTATGCACCAGAAAAAAAGAATTCAAAATCTTAAAATGGCTATAACTCCTAAACTAGGCGTCTGCGGGGGTCATTTTATGCACCAGAAAAAAGAAATTCAAAATTTTAAAATGGCTATATCTCCTAAACTAGGCGTCTGCGGGGGTCATATTATGCACCAGAAAAAAAAAAATTCTAAATCTTAAAATGGCTATAACTCCTAAACTAGGCGTCTGCGGGGGTCATATTATGCACCAGAAAAAAAAAATTCAAAATCTTAAAATGGCTATAACTCCTAAACTAGGCGTCTGCGGGGGTCATATTATGCACCAGAAAAAAGAAAATTCAAAATCTTAAAATGGCTATGTCTCCTAAACTAGGCGTCTGCGGGGGTCATATTATGCACCAGAAAAAAAAAACTTCAAAATCTTAAAATAGCTATATCTCCTAAACTAGGCGTCTGCGGGGGTCATATTATGCACCAGAAAAAAAAAATTCAAAATCTTAAAATGGCTATGTCTCCTAAACTAGGCGTCTGCGGGGGTCATATTATGCACCAGAAAAAAAAAAATTCAAAATCTTAAAATGGCTATAACTCCTAAACTAGGCGTCTGCGGGGGTCATATTATGCACCAGAAAAAAAAAAATTCAAAATCTTAAAATGGCTATAACTCCTAAACTAGGCGTCTGCGGGGGTCATATTATGCACCAGAAAAAAAAAATTCAAAATCTTAAAATGGCTATAACTCCTAAACTAGGCGTCTGCGGGGGTCATATTATGCACCAGAAAAAAGAAAATTCAAAACTTTAAAATGGCTATATCTCCTAAACTAGGCGTCTGCGGGGGTCATATTATGCACCAGAAAAAAGAAAATTCAAAACTTTAAAATGGCTATATCTCCTAAACTAGGCGTCTGCGGGGGTCATATTATGCACCAGAAAAAAAAATTCAAAATCTTAAAATGGCTATAACTCCTAAACTAGGCGTCTGCGGGGGTCATATTATGCACCAGAAAAAAAAAATTCAAAATCTTTAAATGGCTATAACTCCTAAACTAGGCGTCTGCGGGGGTCATATTATGCACCAGAAAAAAGAAAATTCAAAACTTTAAAATGGCTATATCTCCTAAACTAGGCGTCTGAGGGGGTCATATTATGCACCAGAAAAAAAAAAATTCAAAATCTTAAAATGGCTATAACTCCTAAACTAGGCGTCTGCGGGGGTCATATTATGCACCAGAAAAAAAAAATTCAAAATCTTAAAATGGCTATAACTCCTAAACTAGGCGTCTGCGGGGGTTATATTATGCAGCAGAAAAAAAAAAACTCAAAATCTTAAAACGGCTATATATCCTAAACTAGGCGTCTGCGGGGGTCATATTATGCACCAGAAAAAAAAAAATTCAAAATCTTAAAATGGCTATATCTCCTAAACTAGGCGTCTGCGGGGGTCATATTATGCACCAGAAAAAAAGAATTCAAAATCTTAAAATGGCTATAACTCCTAAACTAGGCGTCTGCGGGGGTCATTTTATGCACCAGAAAAAAGAAATTCAAAACTTTAAAATGGCTATATCTCCTAAACTAGGCGTCTGCGGGGGTCATATTATGCACCAGAAAAAAAAAATTCAAAATCTTAAAATGGCTATAACTCCTAAACTAGGCGTCTGCGGGGGTCATATTATGCACCAGAAAAAAAAAAATTCAAAACTTTAAAATGGCTATATCTCCTAAACTAGGAGTCTGCGGGGGTCATATTATGCACCAGAAAAAAAAAAATTCAAAATCTTAAAATGGCTATAACTCCTAAACTAGGCGTCTGCGGGGGTCATATTATGCACCAGAAAAAAAAAATTCAAAATTTTAAAATGGCTATAACTCCTAAACTAGGCGTCTGCGGGGGTCATATTATGCACCAGAAAAAAAAAAATTCAAAATCTTAAAATGGCTATAACTCCTAAACTAGGCGTCTGCGGGGGTCATATTATGCACCAGAAAAAAAAAATTCAAAATCTTAAAATGGCTATAACTCCTAAACTAGGCGTCTGCGGGGGTCATATTATGCACCAGAAAAAAAAATTCAAAATCTTAAAATTTCTATATCTCCTAAACTAGGCGTCTGCGGGGGTCATATTATGCACCAGAAAAAAAAAAATTCAAAATCTTAAAATGACTTTATCTCCTAAACTAGGTGTCTGCGGGGGTCATATTATGCACCAGAAAAAAAAAATTCAAAATCTTAAAACGGCTATAACTTCTAAACTAGGCGTCTGCGGGGGTCATATTATGCACCAGAAAAAAAAAAAAACAAAATCTTAAAATGGCTATATATCCTAAACTAGGCGTCTGCGGGGGTCATATTATGCACCAGAAAAAAAAAAATTCAAAATCTTAAAATGGCTATATCTCCTAAACTAGGCGTCTGCGGGGGTCATATTATGCACCAGAAAAAAAGAATTCAAAATCTTAAAATGGCTATTACTCCTAAACTAGGCGTCTGCGGGGGTCATATTATGCACCAGAAAAAAAAAAATTCTAAATCTTAAAATGGCTATAACTCCTAAACTAGGCGTCTGCGGGGGTCATATTATGCACCAGAAAAAAAAAATTCAAAATCTTAAAATGGCTATAACTCCTAAACTAGGCGTCTGCGGGGGTCATATTATGCACCCGAAAAAAGAAAATTCAAATCTTTAAAATGGCTATATCTCCTAAACTAGGCGTCTGCGGGGGTCATATTATGCACCAGAAAAAAGAAAATTCAAAATTTTAAAATGGCTATAACTCCTAAACTAAGCGTCTGCGGGGGTCATATTATGCACCAGAAAAAAAAAATTCTAAATCTTAAAATGGCTATAACTCCTAAACTAGGCGTCTGCGGGGGTCATATTATGCACCCGAAAAAAGAAAATTCAAATCTTTAAAATGGCTATATCTCCTAAACTAGGCGTCTGCGGGGGTCATATTATGCACCAGAAAAAAGAAAATTCAAAACTTTAAAATGGCTATATCTCCTAAACTAGGCGTCTGCGGGGGTCATATTATGCACCAGAAAAAAAAATTCAAAACTTTAAAATGGCTATATCTCCTAAACTAGGCGTCTGCGGGGGTCATATTATGCACCAGAAAAAAAAAAAATTCAAAATATTAAAATGGCAATAACTCCTAAACTAGGCGTCTGCGGGGGTCATATTATGCACCAGAAAAAAAAAATTCAAAATCTTAAAATGGCTATAACTCCTAAACTAGGCGTCTGCGGGGGTCATATTATGCACCAGAAAAAAGAAAATTCAAAATCTTAAAATGGCTATGTCTCCTAAACTAGGCGTCTGCGGGGGTCATATTATGCACCAGAAAAAAAAAACTTCAAAATCTTAAAATAGCTATATCTCCTAAACTAGGCGTCTGCGGGGGTCATATTATGCACCAGAAAAAAAAAATTCAAAATCTTAAAATGGCTATGTCTCCTAAACTAGGCGTCTGCGGGGGTCATATTATGCACCAGAAAAAAAAAAATTCAAAATCTTAAAATGGCTATAACTCCTAAACTAGGCGTCTGCGGGGGTCATATTATGCACCAGAAAAAAAAAAATTCAAAATCTTAAAATGGCTATAACTCCTAAACTAGGCGTCTGCGGGGGTCATATTATGCACCAGAAAAAAAAAATTCAAAATCTTAAAATGGCTATAACTCCTAAACTAGGCGTCTGCGGGGGTCATATTATGCACCAGAAAAAAGAAAATTCAAAACTTTAAAATGGCTATATCTCCTAAACTAGGCGTCTGCCGGGGTCATATTATGCACCAGAAAAAAGAAAATTCAAAACTTTAAAATGGCTATATCTCCTAAACTAGGCGTCTGCGGGGGTCATATTATGCACCAGAAAAAAAAAATTCAAAATCTTAAAATGGCTATAACTCCTAAACTAGGCGTCTGAGGGGGTCATATTATGCACCAGAAAAAAAAAATTCAAAATCTTAAAATGTCTATATCTCCTAAACTAGGCGTCTGCGGGGGTCATATTATGCACCAGAAAAAAAAAATTCTAAATCTTAAAATGGCTATAACTCCTAAACTAGGCGTCTGCGGGGGTCAGATTATGCACCCGAAAAAAGAAAATTCAAAACTTTAAAATGCCTATATCTCCTAAACTAGGCGTCTGCGGGGGTCATATTATGCACCAGAAAAAAGAAAATTCAAAACTTTAAAATGGCTATATCTCCTAAACTAAGCGTCTGCGGGGGTCATATTATGCACCAGAAAAAAAAAATTCTAAATCTTAAAATGGCTATATCTCCTAAACTAGGCGTCTGCGGGGGTCATATTATGCACCAGAAAAAAAAAAATTCAAAATCTTAAAATGGCTATAACTCCTAAACTAGGCGTCTGCGTGGGTCATATTATGCACCAGAAAAAAGAAAATTCAAAACTTTAAAATGGCTATATCTCCTAAACTAGGCGTCTACGGGGGTCATATTATGCACCAGAAAAAAAAAATTCTAAATCTTAAAATGGCTATAACTCCTAAACTAGGCGTCTGCGGGGGTCATATTATGCACCCGAAAAAAGAAAATTCAAAACTTTAAAATGGCTATATCTCCTAAACTAGGCGTCTGCGGGGGTCATATTATGCACCAGAAAAAAGAAAATTCAAAACTTTAAAATGGCTATATCTCCTAAACTAGGCGTGTGCGGGGGTCATATTATGCACCAGAAAAAAAAATTCAAAACTTTAAAATGGCTATAACTCCTAAACTAGGCGTCTGCGGGGGTCATATTATGCACCAGAAAAAAGAAAATTCAAAACTTTAAAATGGCTATATCTCCTAAACTAGGCGTCTGCGGGGGTCATATTATGCACCAGAAAAAAAAAATTCAAAATCTTAAAATGGCTATAACTAATAAACTAGGCGTCTGCGTGGGTCATATTATGCACCAGAAAAAAGGAAATTCAAAACTTTAAAATGGCTATATCTCCTAAACTAGGCGTCTGCGGGGGTCATATTATGCACTAGAAAAAAAAAAATTCAAAATCTTAAAATGGCTATGTCTCCTAAACTAGGCGTCTGCGGGGGTCATATTATGCACCAGAAAAAAAAAATTCAAAATCTTAAAATGGCTATATCTCCTAAACTAGGCGTCTGCGGGGGTCATATTATGCACCAGAAAAAAAAAAATTCAAAATCTTAAAATGGCTATAACTCCTAAACTAGGCGTCTGCGGGGGTCATATTATGCACCAGAAAAAAAAATTCAAAACTTTAAAATGGCTATATCTCCTAAACTAGGCGTCTGCGGGGGTCATATTATGCACCAGAAAAAAAAAAATTCAAAATCTTAAAATGGCTATAACTAATAAACTAGGCGTCTGCGTGGGTCATATTATGCACCAGAAAAAAGGAAATTCAAAACTTTAAAATGGCTATATCTCCTAAACTAGGCGTCTGCGGGGGTCATATTATGCAATAGAAAAAAAAAAATTCAAAATCTTAAAATGGCTATGTCTCCTAAACTAGGCGTCTGCGGGGGTCATATTATGCACCAGAAAAAAAAAATTCAAAATCTTAAAATGGCTATATCTCCTAAACTAGGCGTCTGCGGGGGTCATATTATGCACCAGAAAAAAAAAAAATTCAAAATATTAAAATGGCTATAACTCCTAAACTAGGCGTCTGCGGGGGTCATATTATGCACCAGAAAAAAAAAATTCAAAATCTTAAAATGGCTATGTCTCCTAAACTAGGCGTCTGCGGGGGTCATATTATGCACCAGAAAAAAAAAAATTCAATATCTTAAAATGGCTATAACTCCTAAACTAGGCGTCTGCGGGGGTCATATTATGCACCCGAAAAAAGAAAATTCAAAACTTTAAAATGGCTATATCTCCTAAACTAGGCGTCTGCGGGGGTCATATTATGCACCAGAAAAAAGAAAATTCAAAACTTTAAAATGGCTATATCTCCTAAACTAAGCGTCTGCGGGGGTCATATTATGCACCAGAAAAAAAAATTCAAAACTTTAAAATGGCTATATCTCCTAAACTAGGCGTCTGCGGGGGTCATATTATGCACCAGAAAAAAAAAAAATTCAAAATATTAAAATGGCAATAACTCCTAAACTAGGCGTCTGCGGGGGTCATATTATGCACCAGAAAAAAAAAAATTCAAAATCTTAAAATGGCTATGTCTCCTAAACTAGGCGTCTGCGGGGGTCATATTATGCACCAGAAAAAAAAAATTCAATATCTTAAAATGGCTATAACTCCTAAACTAGGCGTCTGCGGGGGTCATATTATGCACCAGAAAAAAAAAACTTCAAAATCTTAAAATGGCTATATCTCCTAAACTAGGCGTCTGCGGGGGTCATATTATGCACCAGAAAAAGAAAATTCAAAACTTTAAAATGGCTATATCTCCTAAACTAGGCGTCTGCGGGGGTCATATTATGCACCAGAAAAAAAAAAATTCAAAATCTTAAAATGGCTATGTCTCCTAAACTAGGCGTCTGCGGGGGTCATATTATGCACCAGAAAAAAAAAATTCAAAATCTTAAAATGGCTATATCTCCTAAACTAGGCGTCTGCGGGGGTCATATTATGCACCAGAAAAAAAAAAATTCAAAATCTTAAAATGGCTATAACTCCTAAACTAGGCGTCTGCGGGGGTCATATTATGCACCAGAAAAAAAAAAATTCAAAACTTTAAAATGGCTATATCTCCTAAACTAGGCGTCTGCGGGGGTAATATTATGCACCAGAAAAAAAAAAATTCAATATCTTAAAATGGCTATAACTCCTAAACTAGGCGTCTGCGGGGGTCATATTATGCACCAGAAAAAAAAAACTTCAAAATCTTAAAATGGCTATATCTCCTAAACTAGGCGTCTGCGGGGGTCATATTATGCACCAGAAAAAAGAAAATTCAAAACTTTAAAATGGCTATATCTCCTAAACTAGGCGTCTGCGGGGGTCATATTATGCACCAGAAAAAAAAAAATTCAAAATCTTAAAATGGCTATGTCTCCTAAACTAGGCGTCTGCGGGGGTCATATTATGCACCAGAAAAAAAAAATTCAAAATCTTAAAATGGCTATATCTCCTAAAATAGGCGTCTGCGGGGGTCATATTATGCACCAGAAAAAAAAAAATTCAAAATCTTAAAATGGCTATAACTCCTAAACTAGGCGTCTGCGGGGGTCATATTATGCACCAGAAAAAAAAAAATTCAAAATCTTAAAATGGCTATATCTCCTAAACTAGGCGTCTGCGGGGGTCATATTATGCACCAGAAAAAAGAAAATTCAAAACTTTAAAATGGCTATATCTCCTAAACTAAGCGTCTGCGGGGGTCATATTATGCACCAGAAAAAAAAAAATTCAAAATCTTAAAATGGCTATGTCTCCTAAACTAGGAGTCTGCGGGGGTCATATTATGCACCAGAAAAAAGAAAATTCAAAACTTTAAAATGGCTATATCTCCTAAACTAAGCGTCTGCGGAGGTCATATTATTCACCAGAAAAAAAAAAATTCAAAATCTTAAAATGGCTATATCTCCTAAACTAGGCGTCTGCGGGGGTCATATTATGCACCAGAAAAAAAAAAATTCAAAATCTTAAAATGGCTATAACTCCTAAACTAGGCGTCTGCGGGGGTCATATTATGCACCAAAAAAAAAAAAAATCCAAAATCTTAAAATGGCTATAACTCCTAAACTAGGCGTCTGCGGGGGTCATATTATGCACCAGAAAAAAAAAATTCAAAATCTTAAAATGGCTATAACTCCTAAACTAGGCGTCTGCGTGGGTCATATTATGCACCAGAAAAAAGAAAATTCAGAACTTTAAAATGGCTATATCTCCTAAACTAGGCGTCTGCGGGGGTCATATTATGCACCAGAAAAAAAAAATCAAAATCTTAAAATGGCTATAACTCCTAAACTAGGCGTCTGCGGGGGTCATATTATGCACCAGAAAAAAAAAATTCAAAATCTTAAAATGTCTATATCTCCTAAACTAGGCGTCTGCGGGGGTCATATTATGCACCAGAAAAAAAAAATTCTAAATCTTAAAATGGCTATAACTCCTAAACTAGGCGTCTGCGGGGGTCAGATTATGCACCCGAAAAAAGAAAATTCAAAACTTTAAAATGCCTATATCTCCTAAACTAGGCGTCTGCGGGGGTCATATTATGCACCAGAAAAAAGAAAATTCAAAACTTTAAAATGGCTATATCTCCTAAACTAAGCGTCTGCGGGGGTCATATTATGCACCAGAAAAAAAAAATTCAAAATCTTAAAATGGCTATATTTCCTAAACTAGGCGTCTGCGGGGGTCATATTATGCACCAGAAAAAAAAAATTCAAAATCTTAAAATGGCTATAACTCCTAAACTAGGCGTCTGCGTGGGTCATATTATGCACCAGAAAAAAGAAAATTCAAAACTTTAAAATGGCTATATCTCCTAAACTAGGCGTCTACGGGGGTCATATTATGCACCAGAAAAAAAAAATTCTAAATCTTAAAATGGCTATAACTCCTAAACTAGGCGTCTGCGGGGGTCATATTATGCACCCGAAAAAAGAAAATTCAAAACTTTAAAATGGCTATATCTCCTAAACTAGGCGTCTGCGGGGGTCATATTATGCACCAGAAAAAAGAAAATTCAAAACTTTAAAATGGCTACATCTCATAAACTAGGCGTCTGCGGGGGTCATATTATGCACCAGAAAAAAAAATTCAAAACTTTAAAATGGCTATAACTCCTAAACTAGGCGTCTGCGGGGGTCATATTATGCACCAGAAAAAAAAAAAATTCAAAATATTAAAATGGCTATAACTCCTAAACTAGGCGTCTGCGGGGGTCATATTATGCACCAGAAAAAAAAAAATTCAAAATCTTAAAATGGCTATAACTAATAAACTAGGCGTCTGCGTGGGTCATATTATGCACCAGAAAAAAGAAAATTCAAAACTTTAAAATGGCTATATCTCCTAAACTAGGCGTCTGCGGGGGTCATATTATGCACCAGAAAAAAAAAAATTCAAAATCTTAAAATGGCTATGTCTCCTAAACTAGGCGTCTGCGGGGGTCATATTATGCACCAGAAAAAAAAAATTCAAAATCTTAAAATGGCTATATCTCCTAAACTAGGCGTCTGCGGGGGTCATATTATGCACCAGAAAAAAGAAAATTCAAAACTTTAAAATGGCTATATCTCCTAAACTAGGCGTCTGCGGGGGTCATATTATGCACCAGAAAAAAAAAAAATTCAAAATCTTAAAATGGCTATGTCTCCTAAACTAGGCGTCTGCGGGGGTCATATTATGCACCAGAAAAAAGAAAATTCAAAACTTTAAAATGGCTATATCTCCTAAACTAGGCGTCTGCGGGGGTCATATTATGCACCAGAAAAAAAAAATTCAAAATCTTAAAATGGCTATGACTCCTAAACTAGGCGTCTGCGGGGGTCATATTATGCACCAGAAAAAAGAAAATTCAAAACTTTAAAATGGCTATATCTCCTAAACTAAGCGTCTGCATGGGTCATATTATGCACCAGAAAAAAAAAAATTCAAAATCTTAAAATGGCTATATCTCCTAAACTAGGCGTCTGCGGGGGTCATATTATGCACCAGAAAAAAAAAAATTCAAAATCTTAAAATGGCTATAACTCCTAAACTAGGCGTCTGCGTGGGTCATATTATGCACCAGAAAAAAGAAAATTCAAAACTTTAAAATGGCTATATCTCCTAAACTAGGCGTCTGCGGGGGTCATATTATGCACCAGAAAAAAAAAATTCTAAATCTTAAAATGGCTATAACTCCTAAACTAGGCGTTTGCGGGGGTCATATTATGCACCAGAAAAAAAAAAATTCAAAATCTTAAAATGGCTATGTCTCCTAAACTAGGCGTCTGCGGGGGTCATATTATGCACCAGAAAAAAAAAATTCAAAATCTTAAAATGGCTATATCTCCTAAACTAGGCGTCTGCGGGGGTCATATTATGCACCAGAAAAAAGAAAATTCAAAACTTTAAAATGGCTATATCTCCTAAACTAAGCGTCTGCGTGGGTCATATTATGCACCAGAAAAAAAAAAATTCAAAATCTTAAAATGTCTATATCTCCTAAACTAGGCGTCTGCGGGGGTCATATTATGCACCAGAAAAAAAAAATTCTAAATCTTAAAATGGCTATAACTCCTAAACTAGGCGTCTGCGGGGGTCATATTATGCACCCGAAAAAAGAAAATTCAAAACTTTAAAATGGCTATATCTCCTAAACTAGGCGTCTGCGGGGGTCATATTATGCACCAGAAAAAAGAAAATTCAAAACTTTAAAATGGCTATATCTCCTAAACTAAGCGTCTGCGGGGGTCATATTATGCACCAGAAAAAAAAAAATTCAAAATCTTAAAATGGCTATATCTCCTAAACTAGGCGTCTGCGGGGGTCATATTATGCACCAGAAAAAAAAAATTCAAAACTTTAAAATGCCTATATCTCCTAAACTAGGCGTCTGCGGGGGTCATATTATGCACCAGAAAAAAAAAATTCAAAATCTTAAAATGGCTATGTCTCCTAAACTAGGCGTCTGCGGGGGTCATATTATGCACCAGAAAAAAGAAAATTCAAAACTTTAAAATGGCTATATCTCCTAAACTAGGCGTCTGCGGGGGTCATATTATGCACCAGAAAAAAGAAAATTCAAAACTTTAAAATGGCTATATCTCCTAAACTAAGCGTCTGCGTGGGTCATATTATGCACCAGAAAAAAAAAAATTCAAAATCTTAAAATGTCTATATCTCCTAAACTAGGCGTCTGCGGGGGTCATATTATGCACCAGAAAAAAAAAATTCTAAATCTTAAAATGGCTATAACTCCTAAACTAGGCGTCTGCGGGGGTCATATTATGCACCAGAAAAAAAAAAATTCAAAATCTTAAAATGGCTATGTCTCCTAAACTGGGCGTCTGCGGGGGTCATATTATGCACCAGAAAAAAAAAAATTCAATATCTTAAAATGGCTATAACTCCTAAACTAGGCGTCTGCGGGGGTCATATTATGCACCAGAAAAAAAAAACTTCAAAATCTTAAAATGGCTATATCTCCTAAACTAGGCGTCTGCGGGGGTCATATTATGCACCAGAAAAAAGAAAATTCAAAACTTTAAAATGGCTATATCTCCTAAACTAGGCGTCTGCGGGGGTCATATTATGCACCAGAAAAAAAAAAATTCAAAATCTTAAAATGCCTATGTCTCCTAAACTAGGCGTCTGCGGGGGTCATATTATGCACCAGAAAAAAAAAAATTCAAAATCTTAAAATGGCTATATCTCCTAAACTAGGCGTCTGCGGGGGTCATATTATGCACCAGAAAAAAAAAATTCAAAATCTTAAAATGGCTATAACTCCTAAACTAGGCGTCTGCGGGGGTCATATTATGCACCAGAAAAAAAAAATTCAAAATCTTAAAATGGCTATATCTCCTAAACTAGGCGTCTGCGGGGTCATATTATGCACCAGAAAAAAAAAATTCAAAATCTTAAAATGGTTATAACTCCTTAACTAGGCGTCTGCGGGGGTCATATTATGCACCAGAAAAAAAAAATTCAAAATCTTAAAATGTCTATATCTCCTAAACTAGGCGTCTGCGGGGGTCATATTATGCACCAGAAAAAAAAAATTCTAAATCTTAAAAGGGCTATAACTCCTAAACTAGGCGTCTGCGGGGGTCAGATTATGCACCCGAAAAAAGAAAATTCAAAACTTTAAAATGCCTATATCTCCTAAACTAGGCGTCTGCGGGGGTCATATTATGCACCAGAAAAAAGAAAATTCAAAACTTTAAAATGGCTATATCTCCTAAACTAAGCGTCTGCGTGGGTCATATTATGCACCAGAAAAAAAAAAATTCAAAATCTTAAAATGGCTATATCTCCTAAACTAGGCGTCTGCGGGGGTCATATTATGCACCAGAAAAAAAAAAATTCAAAATATTAAAATGGCTATAACTCCTAAACTAGGCGTCTGCGGGGGTCATATTATGCACCAGAAAAAAAAAATTCTAAATCTTAAAAGGGCTATAACTCCTAAACTAGGCGTCTGCGGGGGTCAGATTATGCACCCGAAAAAAGAAAATTCAAAACTTTAAAATGCCTATATCTCCTAAACTAGGCGTCTGCGGGGGTCATATTATGCACCAGAAAAAAAAAAATTCAAAATATTAAAATGGCTATAACTCCTAAACTAGGCGTCTGCGGGGGTCATATTATGCACCAGAAAAAAAAAAATTCAAAATATTAAAATGGCTATAACTCCTAAACTAGGAGTCTGCGGGGGTCATATTATGCACCAGAAAAAAAAAAATTCAAAATCTTAAAATGGCTATAACTCCTAAACTAGGCGTCTGCGGGGGTCATATTATGCACCAGAAAAAAAAAAATTCAAAATCTTAAAATGGCTATATCTCCTAAACTAGGCGTCTGCGGGGGTCATATTATGCACCAGAAAAAAAAATTTCAAAACTTTAAAATGGCTATATCTCCTAAACTAGGCGTCTGCGGGGGTCATATTATGCACCAGAAAAAAAATTCAAAACTTTAAAATGGCTATATCTCCTAAACTAGGCGTCTGCGGGGGTCATATTATGCACCAGAAAAAAAAAAAATTCAAAATATTAAAATGGCTATAACTCCTAAACTACGCGTCTGCGGGGGTCATATTATGCACCAGAAAAAAAAGAATTCAAAATCTTAAAATGGCTATATCTCCTAAACTAGGCGTCTGCGGGGGTCATATTATGCACCAGAAAAAAAAAATTCAAAACTTTAAAATGGCTATATCTCCTAAACTTGGCGTCTGCGGGGGTCATATTATGCACCAGAAAAAAAAATTCAAAACTTTAAAATGGCTATATCTCCTAAACTAGGCGTCTGCGGGGGTCATATTATGCACCAGAAAAAAAAAAATTCAAAATCTTAAAATGGCTATGTCTCCTAAACTAGGCGTCTGCGGGGGTCATATTATGCACCAGAAAAAAAAAATTCAAAATCTTAAAATGGCTATATCTCCTAAACTAGGCGTCTGCGGGGGTCATATTATGCACCAGAAAAAAAAAAATTCAAAATCTTAAAATGGCTATAACTCCTAAACTAAGCGTCTGCGGGGGTCATATTATGCACCAAAAAAAAAAAAATTCAAAATCTTAAAATGGCTATATCTCCTAAACTAGGCGTCTGCGGGGGTCATATTATGCACCAGAAAAAAGAAAATTCAAAACTTTAAAATGGCTATATCTCCTAAACTAGGCGTCTGCGGGGGTCATATTATGCACCAGAAAAAAAAAAATTCAAAATCTTAAAATGGCTATGTCTCCTAAACTAGGCGTCTGCGGGGGTCATATTATGCACCAGAAAAAAGAAAATTCAAAACTTTAAAATGGCTATATCTCCTAAACTAAGCGTCTGCGGGGGTCATATTATGCACCAGAAAAAAAAAAATTCAAAATCTTAAAATGGCTATATCTCCTAAACTAGGCGTCTGCGGGGGTCATATTATGCACCAGAAAAAAAAAAATTCAAAATCTTAAAATGGCTATAACTCCTAAACTAGGCGTCTGCGGGGGTCATATTATGCACCAGAAAAAAAAAAATTCAAAATCTTAAAATGGCTATAACTCCTAAACTAGGCGTCTGCGGGGGTCATATTATGCACCAGAAAAAAGAAAATTCAAAACTTTAAAATGGCTATATCTCCTAAACTAGGCGTCTGCGGGGGTCATATTATGCACCAGAAAAAAGAAAATTCAAAACTTTAAAATGGCAATATCTCCTAAACTAGGCGTCTGCCGGGGTCATATTATGCACCAGAAAAAAGAAAATTCAAAACTTTAAAATGGCTATATCTCCTAAACTAGGCGTCTGCGGGGGTCATATTATGCACCAGAAAAAAAAAATTCAAAATCTTAAAATGGCTATAACTCCTAAACTAGGCGTCTGCGTGGGTCATATTATGCACCAGAAAAAAGAAAATTCAAAACTTTAAAATGGCAATATCTCCTAAACTAGGCGTCTGCCGGGGTCATATTATGCACCAGAAAAAAGAAAATTCAAAACTTTAAAATGGCTATATCACCTAAACTAGGCGTCTGCGGGGGTCATATTATGCACCAGAAAAAAGAAAATTCAAAACTTTAAAATGGCAATATCTCCTAAACTAGGCGTCTGCCGGGGTCATATTATGCACCAGAAAAAAGAAAATTCAAAACTTTAAAATGGCTATATCTCCTAAACTAGGCGTCTGCGGGGGTCATATTATGCACCAGAAAAAAAAAATTCAAAATCTTAAAATGGCTATAACTCCTAAACTAGGCGTCTGCGTGGGTCATATTATGCACCAGAAAAAAGAAAATTCAAAACTTTAAAATGGCTATATCTCCTAAACTAGGCGTCTGCGGGGGTCATATTATGCACCAGAAAAAAAAAATTCTAAATCTTAAAATGGCTATAACTCCTAAACTAGGCGTCTGCGGGGGTCATATTATGCACCAGAAAAAAAAAAATTCAAAATCTTAAAATGGCTATGTCTCCTAAACTAGGCGTCTGCGGGGGTCATATTATGCACCAGAAAAAAAAAATTCAAAATCTTAAAATGGCTATATCTCCTAAACTAGGCGTCTGCGGGGGTCATATTATGCACCAGAAAAAAGAAAATTCAAAACTTTAAAATGGCTATATCTCCTAAACTAGGCGTCTGCGGGGGTCATATTATGCACCAGAAAAAAAAAATTCTAAATCTTAAAATGGCTATAACTCCTAAACTAGGCGTCTGCGGGGGTCATATTATGCACCAGAAAAAAAAAAATTCAAAACTTTAAAATGGCTATATCTCCTAAACTAGGCGTCTGCGGGGGTCATATTATGCACCAGAAAAAAAAAAATTCAAAATCTTAAAATGGCTATAACTCCTAAACTAGGCGTCTGCGTGGGTCATATTTTGCACCAGAAAAAAGAAAATTCAAAACTTTAAAATGGCTATATCTCCTAAACTAGGCGTCTGCGGGGGTCATATTATGCACCAGAAAAAAAAAAATTCTAAATCTTAAAATGGCTATAACTCCTAAACTAGGCGTCTGCGGGGGTCATATTATGCACCAGAAAAAAAAAAATTCAAAATCTTAAAATGGCTATGTCTCCTAAACTAGGCGTCTGCGGGGGTCATATTATGCACCAGAAAAAAAAAATTCAAAATCTTAAAATGGCTATATCTCCTAAACTAGGCGTCTGCGGGGGTCATATTATGCACCAGAAAAAAGAAAATTCAAAACTTTAAAATGGCTATATCTCCTAAACTAAGCGTCTGCGTGGGTCATATTATGCACCAGAAAAAAAAAAATTCTAAATCTTAAAATGTCTATATCTCCTAAACTAGGCGTCTGCGGGGGTCATATTATGCACCAGAAAAAAGAAAATTCAAAACTTTAAAATGGCTATATCTCCTAAACTAAGCGTCTGCGGGGGTCATATTATGCACCAGAAAAAAAAAATTCTAAATCTTAAAATGGCTATAACTCCTAAACTAGGCGTCTGCGGGGGTCATATTATGCACCCGAAAAAAGAAAATTCAAAACTTTAAAATGGCTATATCTCCTAAACTAGGCGTCTGCGGGGGTCATATTATGCACCAGAAAAAAGAAAATTCAAAACTTTAAAATGGCTATATCTCCTAAACTAAGCGTCTGCGGGGGTCATATTATGCACCAGAAAAAAAAAATTCAAAATCTTAAAATGGCTATAACTCCTAAACTAGGCGTCTGCGTGGGTCATATTATGCACCAGAAAAAAGAAAATTCAAAACTTTAAAATGGCTATATCTCCTAAACTAGGCGTCTACGGGGGTCATATTATGCACCAGAAAAAAAAAATTCTAAATCTTAAAATGGCTATAACTCCTAAACTAGGCGTCTGCGGGGGTCATATTATGCACCAGAAAAAAAAATTCAAAACTTTAAAATGGCTATAACTCCTAAACTAGGCGTCTGCGGGGGTCATATTATGCACCAGAAAAAAAAATTCAAAACTTTAAAATGGCTATAACTCCTAAACTAGGCGTCTGCGGGGGTCATATTATGCACCAGAAAAAAAAAAAATTCAAAATATTAAAATGGCTATAACTCCTAAACTAGGCGTCTGCGGGGGTCATATTATGCACCAGAAAAAAAAAAAATTCAAAATATTAAAATGGCTATAACTCCTAAACTAGGCGTCTGCGGGGGTCATATTATGCACCAGAAAAAAAAAAATTCAAAATCTTAAAATGGCTATAACTAATAAACTAGGCGTCTGCGTGGGTCATATTATGCACCAGAAAAAAGAAAATTCAAAACTTTAAAATGGCTATATCTCCTAAACTAGGCGTCTGCGGGGGTTATATTATGCACCAGAAAAAAAAAAATTCAAAATCTTAAAATGGCTATGTCTCCTAAACTAGGCGTCTGCGGGGGTCATATTATGCACCAGAAAAAAAAAATTCAAAATCTTAAAATGGCTATATCTCCTAAACTAGGCGTCTGCGGGGGTCATATTATGCACCAGAAAAAAGAAAATTCAAAACTTTAAAATGGCTATATCTCCTAAACTAGGCGTCTGCGGGGGTCATATTATGCACCAGAAAAAAAAAAATTCAAAATCTTAAAATGGCTATGTCTCCTAAACTAGGCGTCTGCGGGGGTCATATTATGCACCAGAAAAAAGAAAATTCAAAACTTTAAAATGGCTATATCTCCTAAACTAGGCGTCTGCGGGGGTCATATTATGCACCAGAAAAAAAAAATTCAAAATCTTAAAATGGCTATGTCTCCTAAACTAGGCGTCTGCGGGGGTCATATTATGCACCAGAAAAAAGAAAATTCAAAACTTTAAAATGGCTATATCTCCTAAACTAGGCGTCTGCGGGGGTCATATTATGCACCAGAAAAAAAAAAATTCTAAATCTTAAAATGGCTATAACTCCTAAACTAGGCGTCTGCGGGGGTCATATTATGCACCAGAAAAAAAAAAATTCAAAATCTTAAAATGGCTATGTCTCCTAAACTAGGCGTCTGCGGGGGTCATATTATGCACCAGAAAAAAAAAATTCAAAATCTTAAAATGGCTATATCTCCTAAACTAGGCGTCTGCGGGGGTCATATTATGCACCAGAAAAAAGAAAATTCAAAACTTTAAAATGGCTATATCTCCTAAACTAAGCGTCTGCGTGGGTCATATTATGCACCAGAAAAAAAAATTCTAAATCTTAAAATGTCTATATCTCCTAAACTAGGCGTCTGCGGGGGTCATATTATGCACCAGAAAAAAAAAATTCTAAATCTTAAAATGGCTATAACTCCTAAACTAGGCGTCTGCGGGGGTCATATTATGCACCCGAAAAAAGAAAATTCAAAACTTTAAAATTTCTATATCTCCTAAACTAGGCGTCTGCGGGGGTCATATTATGCACCAGAAAAAAGAAAATTCAAAACTTTAAAATGGCTATATCTCCTAAACTAAGCGTCTGCGGGGGTCATATTATGCACCAGAAAAAAAAAATTCAAAATCTTAAAATGGCTATAACTCCTAAACTAGGCGTCTGCGTGGGTCATATTATGCACCAGAAAAAAGAAAATTCAAAACTTTAAAATGGCTATATCTCCTAAACTAGGCGTCTACGGGGGTCATATTATGCACCAGAAAAAAAAAATTCTAAATCTTAAAATGGCTATAACTCCTAAACTAGGCGTCTGCGGGGGTCATATTATGCACCAGAAAAAAAAAAATTCAAAATCTTAAAATGGCTATAACTCCTAAACTAGGCGTCTGCGTGGGTCATATTATGCACCAGAAAAAAGAAAATTCAAAACTTTAAAATGGCTATAACTCCTAAACTAGGCGTCTGCGTGGGTCATATTATGCACCAGAAAAAAGAAAATTCAAAACTTTAAAATGGCTATATCTCCTAAACTAAGCGTCTGCGTGGGTCATATTATGCACCAGAAAAAAAAAATTCTAAATCTTAAAATGTCTATATCTCCTAAACTAGGCGTCTGCGGGGGTCATATTATGCACCCGAAAAAAGAAAATTCAAAACTTTAAAATGGCTATAACTCCTAAACTAGGCGTCTGCGTGGGTCATATTATGCACCAGAAAAAAAAAAATTCAAAATCTTAAAATGGCTATGTCTCCTAAACTAGGCGTCTGCGGGGGTCATATTATGCACCAGAAAAAAAAAATTCAAAATCTTAAAATGGCTATATCTCCTAAACTAGGCGTCTGCGGGGGTCATATTATGCACCAGAAAAAAGAAAATTCAAAACTTTAAAATGGCTATATCTCCTAAACTAGGCGTCTGCGGGGGTCATATTATGCACCAGAAAAAAAAAAATTCAAAATCTTAAAATGGCTATGTCTCCTAAACTAGGCGTCTGCGGGGGTCATATTATGCACCAGAAAAAAAAAAATTCAAAATCTTAAAATGGCTATATCTCCTAAACTAGGCGTCTGCGGGGGTCATATTATGCACCAGAAAAAAAAAATTCAAAATCTTAAAATGGCTATAACTCCTAAACTAGGCGTCTGCGGGGGTCATATTATGCACCAGAAAAAAAAAATTCAAAATCTTAAAATGGCTATATCTCCTAAACTAGGCGTCTGCGGGGTCATATTATGCACCAGAAAAAAAAAATTCAAAATCTTAAAATGGTTATAACTCCTTAACTAGGCGTCTGCGGGGGTCATATTATGCACCAGAAAAAAAAAATTCAAAATCTTAAAATGTCTATATCTCCTAAACTAGGCGTCTGCGGGGGTCATATTATGCACCAGAAAAAAAAAATTCTAAATCTTAAAAGGGCTATAACTCCTAAACTAGGCGTCTGCGGGGGTCAGATTATGCACCCGAAAAAAGAAAATTCAAAACTTTAAAATGCCTATATCTCCTAAACTAGGCGTCTGCGGGGGTCATATTATGCACCAGAAAAAAGAAAATTCAAAACTTTAAAATGGCTATATCTCCTAAACTAAGCGTCTGCGTGGGTCATATTATGCACCAGAAAAAAAAAAATTCAAAATCTTAAAATGGCTATATCTCCTAAACTAGGCGTCTGCGGGGGTCATATTATGCACCAGAAAAAAAAAAATTCAAAATATTAAAATGGCTATAACTCCTAAACTAGGCGTCTGCGGTGGTCATATTATGCACCAGAAAAAAAAAATTCTAAATCTTAAAAGGGCTATAACTCCTAAACTAGGCGTCTGCGGGGGTCAGATTATGCACCCGAAAAAAGAAAATTCAAAACTTTAAAATGCCTATATCTCCTAAACTAGGCGTCTGCGGGGGTCATATTATGCACCAGAAAAAAAAAAATTCAAAATATTAAAATGGCTATAACTCCTAAACTAGGCGTCTGCGGGGGTCATATTATGCACCAGAAAAAAAAAAATTCAAAATATTAAAATGGCTATAACTCCTAAACTAGGCGTCTGCGGGGGTCATATTATGCACCAGAAAAAAAAAAATTCAAAATCTTAAAATGGCTATAACTCCTAAACTAGGCGTCTGCGGGGGTCATATTATGCACCAGAAAAAAAAAAAAATTCAAAATCTTAAAATGGCTATATCTCCTAAACTAGGCGTCTGCGGGGGTCATATTATGCACCAGAAAAAAAAAATTCAAAACTTTAAAATGGCTATATCTCCTAAACTAGGCGTCTGCGGGGGTCATATTATGCACCAGAAAAAAAAATTCAAAACTTTAAAATGGCTATATCTCCTAAACTAGGCGTCTGCGGGGGTCATATTATGCACCAGAAAAAAAAAAAATTCAAAATATTAAAATGGCTATAACTCCTAAACTACGCGTCTGCGGGGGTCATATTATGCACCAGAAAAAAAAGAATTCAAAATCTTAAAATGGCTATGTCTCCTAAACTAGGCGTCTGCGGGGGTCATATTATGCACCAGAAAAAAGAAAATTCAAAACTTTAAAATGGCTATATCTCCTAAACTAGGCGTCTGCGGGGGTCATATTATGCACCAGAAAAAAAAAAATTCAAAATCTTAAAATGGCTATGTCTCCTAAACTAGGCGTCTGCAATTCAATTTCAATTTATATGCATTTTTATTTTATATCTTAATTTACTCTTACATGCTAAACAAAAAACGCTTAAAAATTAGCTTAAATAACTTACAAGTAATCTGATAGTAACTTAATGGCCCCATGCGGGCACTCTAAGTTAAACCTAACACTTAAACTAAGTCTTTCGACGTACATTAAATTCTATATTTAATTTTATATTTATATTACAACTTAAACTAAGAAAATAGATTGTAAGAAAAACTTAGTATATGGACATATTAATTAATTATAAAAACCTAAAACTAAAAACTTACAGACTACTTAAAAATAAATCTTAACTTACTTACATCTAATACGTACACACACACATGTATATATATATATATATATATATATATATATATATATATATATATATACATAATAGGTATATACTTTATATATACATATATGTACATATATATATATTTATAATTTTTTTTTTTTTGTCATTTTTTATTTTTATTTATTTTTTTTTTTTTCTTTTTATATATATTTTTTTTTAAAATCTGACTTAAACCTATTTAAAACTATGTAAGCCGGCCATGGCTAAAAACAAAATTAGGCTGGCCCACTTTGCTTCACATGAAGCTACCTATTACTTGAGGAATTCGACGACGAACTCTCCCTACCTTCAACTAGCCACCAAAATTGTTGGTGCTGCCGAGCAACATCCCTCATGTCGCGACTCCCTACCGCCCTACTGAACCGGAGACGCTCCGCACTGCCGTGTGCGACGTCTCTGTCGTAGTTGAGTCGCCTGTCCGCAGCTGTTCGAGCAACGTGGAAGATTAGCGGCACAGCCAATCTGTCCTGGATCAGACCTTTGCTATCAAGGTAGAGGAACGCTTCTGGAGGAACATAGCCGTCAAAGCGAACTTTCTCATGATACATATAATTAGGGTAGTAAGCCCCAGAGATCAGGTTGTTCGACGATGTCATTGCTCTTGCAATGTGCCTTCGAGTCAACTTAATAACAAAATTGTCCACTCTTATTAGGTTCGCCCTATTGTACAAGACCTCATTGCGATAGAATTTTATGTACTCAGACTCTGGTGTTCTGTATAACCGAAGACAAGCCCTAAGGCAAGCCCTCTCAAACACCCGAATCTTTTCCAACAAACTTGCTCTCACGTTGAACCACACAGGACATCCAAATACAAGCATAGGCCTGATAAGGGCCATGTAGCAGATCACCTTCACCCTCGCATCGAGTTGGCTGTTATAAAACAGTCTCTTTGTAAGGGCAAAAGCACCTCTGGCTCTGGCCAGAGCAACATCTATATGTTTGTTAAAATACAGATATTGGTCTAGCCAGATCCCAAGGTATCTGACTACATTTCGACAAGCAAGTGGCTGTCCATGTTGTCCGACGATAGAGAACTTTCGCCAATTCTTTCTGGTATCCCTAGAGGCCCCAGACAACGGCGTCCTAAACAGAATGGTTTCCGATTTCTGAAAGTTGATTTTCAACTTCCAGTCATCGCAATATTGTTTAATTTTGTCAAAGTCACGTTGCAAAAGTGTATTAATGACCTCAATCTTTTGACCTGATCTGTACGCGATTAAGTCGTCTGCGTATGCTATGGCATGGTGAAGTGAACCTATCAGATCACTTGTGTAAATGTTGAATAGGATCGGCGAATTTACCGCACCTTGTTGCAGACCGTTTTTAATGTTAAATGTTCCAGCAGAAGTCACATCGCCATTCTTCACGATGAACTGTCTACTGGAGAGCATATCAAAGAGAATATACAGCAGTGGTTTATTAATGCCCAACCTGTCCAGCTTGAAGAAGAGTCCCTCTAACCATACGGTATCGAAGGCTTTTTCCAAGTCAATCAGGCAGGCACCAGTGCACTGTTTCTTGCTTTTGTTCCATTGGATATCAGAAACCAGTTTAGACGCAGCATGAATGATATCATGCCCCGCCTTGAAACCGAATTGATTATCCGGAACGATATGTTTGTCCTCAACCCACTTAGTCAGGACTCTATTGATCACCTTCTCAAAAACCTTACTGATGTTTGGAAGAAGACTGATCGAGCGGAGATTCGCCGGATTGGATGAGTCTTTATCCCTTTTGGGGATGGGATGTACCACCGCAGTTTTCCAATGCGCTGGATAATGGGCATTATTCATTGCATTATTAAACAGGGTGGTATAAATGTCCACCGCTTCTAGTGGGAGATGTCGAAGCACAATGTTCGGTATTTCATCGGTTCCCACTGATTTCTTACCTCTAAGTGATTCGAAGATCGTTTGGAGATCTTCCTTCGAAATGAAAGGTGGTAATACCCTTTCGTTGGTGATGACATTATTTGCCATATTCTCGTCACTGAACTGGGTGAAACCCGAGCTCTCGAATCGCCAATTCGCAATTTCATTTCGAAGGCAGGAATTGTGCACAAGGACTCGACTCTCCAGGTCGTGGTTCGGGCCAATGATGTCATTCGCCATGTACACTTCCTGGAACGTCGCTCCTATAGCCTCTACCTTCTCCTGCGGATCCTCGATCACAAAGAAGTTGTCATCATCAACTGCCTCATTTGGATCAATGCCTGCTGCTACAAGTATTTGTTCGTTGTTCGTCGTTCGGGCGATTCTAAGACATGGAAGGTCGTTCTGATTATTTCTCCGAAATATTTTATTTATTTGCGGGAACATATTCGGGTTGCTGGTGTTTACAGCCCGAATTTTGTTGTTCCAATACAAACTTACAGAATTTCTGTAATTTTCCTTTATTAATGTTTGGAGGTTTTTAATCGACGACTTCAATGTCATGATCTCCGGGTTATGTCTGTCAGTGAACTGCCTGTACAAGGTTTTTAGTCTTGACAGCAGTCTACTTTTGTGTCGGTGCAGTGCGTCAATAGTTGCGTTGCGGAATGAGTCTTCGTTGTCAGTATGTTGATACCGAGGTATCGTTTTGTCCATTGTTCGTTTAATTGTCTCGTCCATTAGTTTTAGATACCTGTCAATCTCCTCGTTTGACAGATTTCTATTGGACGGTGGGTAGAGCGAATTTGAGGAGAGTGCTCTCGTCAGTATTCTTGAGAAGTGTGTCCAACGCACTCTACTATAATTGTAGGAATACCTTTGAACAAACTCTTCCAATTCCGCAGTTTCGTTGGGAACAGTTATTTCGGTGCTGAGACCGCAATGGTCACTGTCATACACGAAAGTGCGTAGACAGTTTGTAGTTTGTTGGTTAGTGCACGTCAGTTGTATTCGTGAGTCGAACAGCAGGAGATCCAAATAGGACCCGTGTCTGGGAAACGACGGACTATCCGTCGCTTTGAGGCCGAGTCGATACATCACACTGTGCTGACCCCACCAATTGAATAGTAGGTTCCCTCTAGTATTTGGTATATTATTTCCCCAATCACTGTGTTTGGCGTTGAAATCTCCGCCGATAATAAAATAGTTGTCTTCCAATTCCAGCCTCAGAAATCGAAAAAGTGTCTCGAGCTCTGAGATGAATAAGGTGGATTGAGTAGCCTTAGGTGCATAGACAGACACCATGTACAAGCGCTTTCCACTACGGAGAGGGATGTACATGACGCATGCTTCCAGCACCCGAAATCGACGTACTACACGACTGTATATTCTTTTGAAACGCAGTCCCTTTCTTACAAAGATTGCAACACCTCCTCCTTGAATGGAGTTTGGTCGGTTTCTTCGTAATATTTCATATCTTCTGTGCCTCATTTTATGTCTTTTGGTAAGCTTAGTTTCGCTAACCAAAAGCACATCAGGGGCTTGGTCTTTAAGCAACTTAAATAGTGTGGCTCTTCGTTCGAACCTAATCAGTGAATTAACATTCACTGCAAGGACCTTCAGGGTTTGCTCCGCCATGTACGTACCCATTACGACTGGAGGTGCGCTAGGCCCGGGAGCAGCGTGTATATTTGATTTACCCGCGTAGCCTGTTCCTGTATTTGACGCTGAAGCTGAGCCATCTGCCCCTGAATAGAGAGCAATATAGCCAGCATGTCAGGTACAGGTTCCGGTGCTCTAGGCGCTGGGGCCTGAGAAGCTACCTTTGCTTGTTGTACCGTAGTTCCCCTACCTGCCGCCATTTGGGCGTAGGTAACTTGGGGAGTAACGGCTGGTGTTTGTGTTTGCACGGGTGGACGTTTAACTTCCACCTTCTGCTGCCGAGCCAGATTTACTCTTTTTATGTATTGGAATTTAGGACAACCCCGGTAATTTGCGGTATGTCCCGTGTTCCTACATAAGGCACAAGAGAGTTGGCTTTTTTCTGACGCTCCATCCATACCTAGAGCGCATTCCTCTGACTTGTGGTTCTTTCCACATTTCACGCATCGAGGCTGCATTTCGCAGTTCGACGCGGCGTGCCCAAACCTTTGGCAGCGAACACATTGTAAAATGTTTTCGCTCCTCTTTAATTTTTCCCAGTGTACAACCTGGTAGTCTAGGACTTTTATACTCCTTAGACCATCCAGTTTGCTTTTGGGACTTAGCTGGACCAGGAAAAACGGTAGTTTCCGATTCTCCCTTTTGGCTCTAGCCGTGACGAAAGGCTTAACCCCCACGAATTTGAGCTCTTCGCACTCCTTCTCTTTCAGCAGTGCAAGGAGCTCCTCCGGATCAGTCGACGGTTCTAATCCCTTCAGCAGCATTGTTTGCAGCTTCTCCCCCTTCGGGGTATAGGAGAAGAACTCCGTCGTCGTATCCTTCAGTAAACTTTTAATTTTTTGATAGCGCTCCACTGTATTGCAGTGGATCGCATGCCTATCTAAACTTAGTCTTTTAATATAGAAATTGTTGCCTATGGCCGACTTACACAATTCTAATGTATCCTTCAATTCCATTTTGTAGGTATTAATTGGAGGCACCCTTTGCTTTGATTTCTGCTGCTGATTTTGCTGTTGTCCTTGAAGTTGTTGTTGTTGCTGTTTTTGCTGTTGTTGTGGTTGATGTTGTTGTTGTTGTTGTTGTTGCTGCTGCTGTTTTTGTTGGTTTTTTTGTGGTTGCAATTTCTGTTTATTTTGCTTTTGTTGCGCAGTAGTACGTTTTTCTGCCTGAAACATATTCTGTTGTTTTAGTGTTTGTACTTGTTGTTGCTGGATTTGAGATTGTTTCTCATTTGTCTGCTGTTGTTGTTGTGGTTGGGAATTTTGTGTCCCTTGCACTTCCCTCGCCCTTCTTGCTATTTGTTTGGCTTTAATTGCCAGCACACGTTCTTGCATCTGCTTAATACTGCTGTTAAGCGAATTCACTTCCTCTTCTTCGTCCTCTGATTCCGAAGCCATCAGAGAAGCGAAGCTATTATTTGACCCCAAGTACTGCACATCGCCGCCATCAGATATGTATGAGTGATCACTACCGTGTTGTTTTTGTTTTTCTTCATTTGTCTTGACATTTTCCATCACTACAACCTGCGGTTTCGCAGAAGAAGCAGATAGGGCGATGCGTTTAACGGGGTTGGGGGCCGGATTTACCTTTCTCCTCCTCTTGGACCTTGTTTCACGAGACAAGTTTTCCGCAATTACTGCCTCATCGGCTGAGGTGTTGGCGTCATCCGCTAATCCCGCTATTGGGGGAGCGGAGCGCTCACTTTTATCCATCTCCTGATTTTATCTGCCTTGTAAACACTTTTATTACAAAAACAAATAAAAAAAAAAAAAAAGAAAAAAAAAATGCTTTGTTTCCCCGACGGGACTCGAACTCGCGCCACTTTACTTTCCGTTCAAATACCACTCCCACTGGGCTGATTGAGCCTTTACAAATCGTTGCCAAATAATTGTTTACACGTTCAATGTATTTATTTTATTCTTTTTTCTCTCGAAAGAAGCCGAAACACGTTTTCACTCCACGACGGTCTGTGAACGACTGAAACTAGGCGTCTGCGGGGGTCATATTATGCACCAGAAAAAAAAAAATTCAAAATCTTAAAATGGCTATATCTCCTAAACTAGGCGTCTGCGGGGGTCATATTATGCACCAGAAAAAAAAAAAAAAAATTCAAAATCTTAAAATGGCTATAACTCCTAAACTAGGCGTCTGCGGGGGTCATATTATGCACCAAAAAAAAAAAAATATTCAAAATCTTAAAATGGCTATATCTCCTAAACTAGGCGTCTGCGGGGGTCATATTATGCACCAGAAAAAAGAAAATTCAAAACTTTAAAATGGCTATATCTCCTAAACTAGGCGTCTGCGGGGGTCATATTATGCACCAGAAAAAAAAAAAAATTCAAAATCTTAAAATGGCTATGTCTCCTAAACTAGGTGTTTGCGGGGGTCATATTATGCACCAGAAAAAAAAAGAAAATTCAAAACTTTAAAATGGCTATATCTCCTAAACTAAGCGTCTGCGGGGGTCAATTATGCACCAGAAAAAAAAAAAATTCAAAATCTTAAAATGGCTATAACTCCTAAACTAGGCGTCTGCGGGGGTCATATTATGCACCAGAAAAAAGAAAATTCAAAACTTTAAAATGGCTATATCTCCTAAACTAGGCGTCTGCGGGGGTCATATTATGCACCAGAAAAAAGAAAATTCAAAACTTTAAAATGGCTATATCTCCTAAACTAGGCGTCTGCGGGGGTCATATTATGCACCAGAAAAAAAAAAATTCTAAATCTTAAAATGGCTATAACTCCTAAACTAGGCGTCTGCGGGGGTCATATTATGCACCAGAAAAAAAAAAATTCAAAATCTTAAAATGGCTATAACTCCTAAACTAGGCGTCTGCGGGGGTCATATTATGCACCAAAAAAAAAAATATTCAAAATCTTAAAATGGCTATATCTCCTAAACTAGGCGTCTGCGGGGGTCATATTATGCACCAGAAAAAAGAAAATTCAAAACTTTAAAATGGCTATATCTCCTAAACTAGGCGTCTGCGGGGGTCATATTATGCACCAGAAAAAAAAAAATTCAAAATCTTAAAATGGCTATAACTCCTAAACTAGGCGTCTGCGTGGGTCATATTATGCACCAGAAAAAAGAAAATTCAAAACTTTAAAATGGCTATATCTCCTAAAGTAGGCGTCTGCGGGGGTCATATTATGCACCAGAAAAAAAAAATTCTAAATCTTAAAATGGCTATAACTCCTAAACTAGGCGTCTGCGGGGGTCATATTATGCACCCGAAAAAAGAAAATTCAAAATCTTAAAATGGCTATATCTCCTAAACTAGGCGTCTGCGGGGGTCATATTATGCACCAGAAAAAAAAAAAATTCAAAATATTAAAATGGCTATAACTCCTAAACTAGGCGTCTGCGGGGGTCAGATTATGCACCCGAAAAAAGAAAATTCAAAACTTTAAAATGCCTATATTTCCTAAACTAGGCGTCTGCGGGGGTCATATTATGCACCAGAAAAAAAAAATTCTAAATCTTAAAATGGCTATAACTCCTAAACTAGGCGTCTGCGGGGGTCAGATTATGCACCCGAAAAAAGAAAATTCAAAACTTTAAAATGCCTATATCTCCTAAACTAGGCGTCTGCGGGGGTCATATTATGCACCAGAAAAAAGAAAATTCAAAACTTTAAAATGGCTATATCTCCTAAACTAAGCGTCTGCGGGGGTCATATTATGCACCAGAAAAAAGAAAATTCAAAACTTTAAAATGGCTATATCTCCTAAACTAAGCGTCTGCGGGGGTCATATTATGCACCAGAAAAAAAAAAATTCAAAATCTTAAAATGGCTATATCTCCTAAACTAGGCGTCTGCGGGGGTCATATTATGCACCAGAAAAAAAAAATTCAAAACTTTAAAATGCCTATATCTCCTAAACTAGGCGTCTGCGGGGGTCATATTATGCACCAGAAAAAAGAAAATTCAAAACTTTAAAATGGCTATATCTCCTAAACTAGGCGTCTGCGGGGGTCATATTATGCACCAGAAAAAAAAATTCAAAACTTTAAAATGGCTATATCTCTTAAACTAGGCGTCTGCGGGGGTCATATTATGCACCAGAAAAAAAAAAAAATCAAAATATTAAAATGGCTATAACTCCTAAACTAGGCGTCTGCGGGGGTCATATTATGCACCAGAAAAAAAAAAATTCAAAATCTTAAAATGGCTATAACTCCTAAACTAGGCGTCTGCGTGGGTCATATTATGCACCAGAAAAAAGAAAATTCAAAACTTTAAAATGGCTATATCTCCTAAACTAGGCGTCTGCGGGGGTCATATTATGCACCAGAAAAAAGAAAATTCAAAACTTTAAAATGGCTATATCTCCTAAACTAGGCGTCTGCGGGGGTCATATTATGCACCAGAAAAAAAAAATTCAAAATCTTAAAATGGCTATATCTCCTAAACTAGGCGTCTGCGGGGGTCATATTATGCACCAGAAAAAAAAAAATTCAAAATCTTAAAATGGCTATAACTCCTAAACTAGGCGTCTGCGGGGGTCATATTATGCACCAGAAAAAAAAAAATTCAAAATCTTAAAATGGCTATATCTCCTAAACTAGGCGTCTGCGGGGGTCATATTATGCACCAGAAAAAAGAAAATTCAAAACTTTAAAATGGCTATATCTCCTAAACTAGGCGTCTGCGGGGGTCATATTATGCACCAGAAAAAAAAAAATTCAAAATCTTAAAATGGCTATGTCTCCTAAACTAGGCGTCTGCGGGGGTCATATTATGCACCAGAAAAAAGAAAATTCAAAACTTTAAAATGGCTATATCTCCTAAACTAGGCGTCTGCGGGGGTCATATTATGCACCAGAAAAAAAAAAATTCAAAATCTTAAAATGGCTATGTCTCCTAAACTAGGCGTCTGCGGGGGTCATATTATGCACCAGAAAAAAGAAAATTCAAAACTTTAAAATGGCTATATCTCCTAAACTAGGCGTCTGCGGGGGTCATATTATGCACCAGAAAAAAGAAAATTCAAAACTTTAAAATGGCTATATCTCCTAAACTAGGCGTCTGCGGGGGTCATATTATGCACCAGAAAAAAAAATTCAAAACTTTAAAATGGCTATATCTCCTAAACTAGGCGTCTGCGGGGGTCATATTATGCACCAGAAAAAAAAAAATTCAAAATATTAAAATGGCTATAACTCCTAAACTAGGCGTCTGCGGGGGTCATATTATGCACCAGAAAAAAGAAAATTCAATACTTTAAAATGGCTATATCTCCTAAACTAGGCGTCTGCGGGGGTCATATTACGCACCAGAAAAAAGGAAATTCAAAACTTTAAAATGGCTATATCTCCTAAACTAGGCGTCTGCGGGGGTCATATTATGCACCAGAAAAAAAAATTCAAAATCTTAAAATGGCTATAACTCCTAAACTAGGCGTCTGCGGGGGTCATATTATGCACCAGAAAAAAAAAAATTCAAAATCTTAAAATGGCTATAACTCCTAAACTAGGCGTCTGCGGGGGTCATATTATGCACCAGAAAAAAAAAATTCAAAATCTTAAAATGGCTATATCTCCTAAACTAGGCGTCTGCGGTGGTCATAGTATGCACCAGAAAAAAAAAATTCAAAATCTTAAAATGGCTATATCTCCTAAACTAGGCGTCTGCGGGGGTCATATTATGCACCAGAAAAAAAAAATTCAAAATCTTAAAATGGCTATATCTCCTAAACTAGGCGTCTGCGGGGGTCATATTATGCACCAGAAAAAAAAAATCAAAATCTTAAAATGGCTATATCTCCTAAACTAGGCGTCTGCGGGGGTCATATTATGCACCAGAAAAAAAAAAATCAAAATCTTAAAATGGCTATATCTCCTAAACTAGGCGTCTGCGGGGGTCATATTATGCACCAGAAAAAAAAAATTCAAAATCTTAAAAAGGCTATAACTCCTAAACTAGGCGTCTGCGGGGATCATATTATGCACCAGAAAAAAGAAAATTCAAAACTTTAAAATGGCTATATCTCCTAAACTAGGCGTCTGCGGGGGTCATATTATGCACCAGAAAAAAAAAATTCAAAATCTTAAAATGGCTATATCTCCTAAACTAGGCGTCTGCGGGGGTCATATTATGCACCAGAAAAAAAAAAAATTCAAAATATTAAAATGGCTATAACTCCTAAACTAGGCGTCTGCGGGGGTCATATTATGCACCAGAAAAAAAAAATTCAAAATCTTAAAATGGCTATATCTCCTAAACTAGGCGTCTGCGGGGGTCATATTATGCACCAGAAAAAAAAAATTCAAAATCTTAAAAAGGCTATAACTCCTAAACTAGGCGTCTGCGGGGGTCATATTATGCACCAGAAAAAAGAAAATTCAAAACTTTAAAATGGCTATAACTCCTAAACTAGGCGTCTGCGTGGGTCATATTATGCACCAGAAAAAAGAAAATTCAAAACTTTAAAATGGCTATATCTCCTAAACTAGGCGTCTGCGGGGGTCATATTATGCACCAGAAAAAAGAAAATTCAAAACTTTAAAATGGCTTTATCTCCTAAACTAGGCGTCTGCGGGGGTCATATTATGCACCAGAAAAAAAAAATTCAAAATATTAAAATGGCTATAACTCCTAAACTAGGCGTCTGCGGGGGTCATATTATGCACCAGAAAAAAAAAAATTCAAAATCTTAAAATGGCTATAACTCCTAAACTAGGCGTCTGCGTGGGTCATATTATGCACCAGAAAAAAGAAAATTCAAAACTTTAAAATGGCTATATCTCCTAAACTAGGCGTCTGCGGGGGTCATATTATGCACCAGAAAAAAAAAAATTCAAAATCTTAAAATGGCTATGTCTCCTAAACTAGGCGTCTGCGGGGGTCATATTATGCACCAGAAAAAAGAAAATTCAAAACTTTAAAATGGCTATATCTCCTAAACTAGGCGTCTGCGGGGGTCATATTATGCACCAGAAAAAAAAAAATTCAAAATCTTAAAATGGCTATGTCTCCTAAACTAGGCGTCTGCGGGGGTCATATTATGCACCAGAAAAAAGAAAATTCAAAACTTTAAAATGGCTATATCTCCTAAACTAGGCGTCTGCGGGGGTCATATTATGCACCAGAAAAAAAAATTCAAAACTTTAAAATGGCTATATCTCCTAAACTAGGCGTCTGTGGGGGTCATATTATGCACCAGAAAAAAAAAAAATTCAAAATATTAAAATGGCTATAACTCCTAAACTAGGCGTCTGCGGGGGTCATATTATGCACCAGAAAAAAAAAACTTCAAAATCTTAAAATGGCTATATCTCCTAAACTAGGCGTCTGCGGGGGTCATATTATGCACCAGAAAAAAGAAAATTCAAAACTTTAAAATGGCTATATCTCCTAAACTAGGCGTCTGCGGGGGTCATATTATGCACCAGAAAAAAAAAAATTCAAAATCTTAAAATGGCTATGTCTCCTAAACTAGGCGTCTGCGGGGGTCATATTATGCACCAGAAAAAAAAAAATTCAAAATCTTAAAATGGCTATATCTCCTAAACTAGGCGTCTGCGGGGGTCATATTATGCACCAGAAAAAAAAAAATTCAAAACTTTAAAATGGTTATATCTCCTAAACTAGGCGTCTGCGGGGGTCATATTATGCACCAGAAAAAAAAAAATTCTAAATCTTAAAATGGCTATGTCTCCTAAACTAGGCGTCTGCGGGGGTCATATTATGCACCAGAAAAAAGAAAATTCAAAACTTTAAAATGGCTATATCTCCTAAACTAGGCGTCTGCGGGGGTCATATTATGCACCAGAAAAAAAAAAATTCAAAATCTTAAAATGGCTATGTCTCCTAAATTAGGCGTCTGCGGGGGTTATATTATGCACCAGAAAAAAAAAATTCAAAATCTTAAAATGGCTATATCTCCTAAACTAGGCGTCTGCGGGGGTCATATTATGCACCAGAAAAAAAAAAATTCAAAATCTTAAAATGGCTATAACTCCTAAACTAGGCGTCTGCGGGGGTCATATTATGCACCAGAAAAAAGAAAATTCAAAACTTTAAAATGGCTATATCTCCTAAACTAGGGGTCTGCGGGGGTCATATTATGCACCAGAAAAAAGAAAATTCAAAACTTTAAAATGGCTATATCTCCTAAACTAGGCGTCTGCGGGGGTCATATTATGCACCAGAAAAAAAAAAATTCAAAATCTTAAAATGGCTATATCTCCTAAACTAGGCGTCTGCGGGGGTCATATTATGCACCAGAAAAAAAAAATTCTAAATCTTAAAATGGCTGTAACTCCTAAACTAGGCGTCTGCGGGGGTCATATTATGCACCAGAAAAAAGAAAATTCAAAACTTTAAAATGGCTATATCTCCTAAACTAGGGGTCTGCGGGGGTCATATTATGCACCAGAAAAAAGAAAATTCAAAACTTTAAAATGGCTATATCTCCTAAACTAGGCGTCTGCGGGGGTCATATTATGCACCAGAAAAAAGAAAATTCAAAACTTTAAAATGGCTATATCTCCTAAACTAGGCGTCTGCGGGGGTCATATTATGCACCAGAAAAAAAAAATTCAAAATCTTAAAATGGCTATATCTCCTAAACTAGGCGTCTGCGGGGGTCATATTATGCACCAGAAAAAAAAAAATTCAAAATCTTAAAATGGCTATAACTCCTAAACTAGGCGTCTGCGGGGGTCATATTATGCACCAGAAAAAAGAAAATTCAAAACTTTAAAATGGCTATATCTCCTAAACTAGGCGTCTGCGGGGGTCATATTATGCACCAGAAAAAAAAAAATTCAAAATCTTAAAATGGCTATGTCTCCTAAACTAGGCGTCTGCGGGGGTCATGTTATGCACCAGAAAAAAGAAAATTCAAAACTTTAAAATGGCTATATCTCCTAAACTAGGCGTCTGCGGGGGTCATATTATGCACCAGAAAAAAAAAAATTCAAAATCTTAAAATGGCTATGTCTCCTAAACTAGGCGTCTGCGGGGGTCATATTATGCACCAGAAAAAAGAAAATTCAAAACTTTAAAATGGCTATATCTCCTAAACTAGGCGTCTGCGGGGGTCATATTATGCACCAAAAAAAAAAATTCAAAACTTTAAAATGGCTATATCTCCTAAACTAGGCGTCTGTGGGGGTCATATTATGCACCAGAAAAAAAAAAAATTCAAAATATTAAAATGGCTATAACTCCTAAACTAGGCGTCTGCGGGGGTCATATTATGCACCAGAAAAAAAAAACTTCAAAATCTTAAAATGGTTATATCTCCTAAACTAGGCGTCTGCGGGGGTCATATTATGCACCAGAAAAAAGAAAATTCAAAACTTTAAAATGGCTATATCTCCTAAACTAGGCGTCTGCGGGGGTCATATTATGCACCAGAAAAAAAAAAATTCAAAATCTTAAAATGGCTATGTCTCCTAAACTAGGCGTCTGCGGGGGTCATATTATGCACCAGAAAAAAAAAAATTCAAAATCTTAAAATGGCTATATCTCCTAAACTAGGCGTCTGCGGGGGTCATATTATGCACCAGAAAAAAAAAAATTCAAAACTTTAAAATGGCTATATCTCCTAAACTAGGCGTCTGCGGGGGTCATATTATGCACCAGAAAAAAAAAAATTCAAAATCTTAAAATGGCTATGTCTCCTAAACTAGGCGTCTGCGGGGGTCATATTATGCACCAGAAAAAAGAAAATTCAAAACTTTAAAATGGCTATATCTCCTAAACTAGGCGTCTGCGGGGGTCATATTATGCACCAGAAAAAAAAAAATTCAAAATCTTAAAATGGCTATGTCTCCTAAATTAGGCGTCTGCGGGGGTTATATTATGCACCAGAAAAAAAAAAATTCAAAATCTTAAAATGGCTATATCTCCTAAACTAGGCGTCTGCGGGGGTCATATTATGCACCAGAAAAAAAAAAATTCAAAATCTTAAAATGGCTATAACTCCTAAACTAGGCGTCTGCGGGGGTCATATTATGCACCAGAAAAAAGAAAATTCAAAACTTTAAAATGGCTATATCTCCTAAACTAGGGGTCTGCGGGGGTCATATTATGCACCAGAAAAAAGAAAATTCAAAACTTTAAAATGGCTATATCTCCTAAACTAGGCGTCTGCGGGGGTCATATTATGCACCAGAAAAAAAAAAATTCAAAATCTTAAAATGGCTATATCTCCTAAACTAGGCGTCTGCGGGGGTCATATTATGCACCAGAAAAAAAAAATTCTAAATCTTAAAATGGCTGTAACTCCTAAACTAGGCGTCTGCGGGGGTCATATTATGCACCAGAAAAAAAAAAATTCAAAATCTTAAAATGGCTATATCTCCTAAACTAGGCGTCTGCGGGGGTCATATTATGCACCAGAAAAAAAAAAATTCAAAATCTTAAAATGGCTATGTCTCCTAAACTAGGCGTCTGCGGGGGTCATATTATGCACCAGAAAAAAAAAAATTCAAAATCTTAAAATGGCTATATCTCCTAAACTAGGCGTCTGCGGGGGTCATATTATGCACCAGAAAAAAAAAAATTCAAAATCTTAAAATGGCTATGTCTCCTAAACTAGGCGTCTGCGGGGGTCATATTATGCACCAGAAAAAAAAAAATTCAAAATCTTAAAATGGCTATATCTCCTAAACTAGGCGTCTGCGGGGGTCATATTATGCACCAGAAAAAAAAAATTCTAAATCTTAAAATGGCTGTAACTCCTAAACTAGGCGTCTGCGGGGGTCATATTATGCACCAGAAAAAAAAAAATTCAAAATCTTAAAATGGCTATATCTCCTAAACTAGGCGTCTGCGGGGGTCATATTATGCACCAGAAAAAAAAAAATTCAAAATCTTAAAATGGCTATGTCTCCTAAACTAGGCGTCTGCGGGGGTCATATTATGCACCAGAAAAAAAAAAATTCAAAACTTTAAAATGGCTATATCTCCTAAACTAGGCGTCTGCGGGGGTCATATTATGCACCAGAAAAAAAAAAATTCAAAATCTTAAAATGGCTATGTCTCCTAAATTAGGCGTCTGCGGGGGTTATATTATGCACCAGAAAAAAAAATATTCAAAATCTTAAAATGGCTATATCTCCTAAACTAGGCGTCTGCGGGGGTCATATTATGCACCAGAAAAAAAAAAATTCAAAATCTTAAAATGGCTATAACTCCTAAACTAGGCGTCTGCGGGGGTCATATTATGCACCAGAAAAAAGAAAATTCAAAACTTTAAAATGGCTATATCTCCTAAACTAGGGGTCTGCGGGGGTCATATTATGCACCAGAAAAAAGAAAATTCAAAACTTTAAAATGGCTATATCTCCTAAACTAGGCGTCTGCGGGGGTCATATTATGCACCAGAAAAAAAAAAATTCAAAATCTTAAAATGGCTATATCTCCTAAACTAGGCGTCTGCGGGGGTCATATTATGCACCAGAAAAAAAAAATTCTAAATCTTAAAATGGCTGTAACTCCTAAACTAGGCGTCTGCGGGGGTCATATTATGCACCAGAAAAAAAAAAATTCAAAATCTTAAAATGGCTATAACTCCTAAACTAGGCGTCTGCGGGGGTCATATTATGCACCAGAAAAAAGAAAATTCAAAACTTTAAAATGGCTATATCTCCTAAACTAGGCGTCTGCGGGGGTCATATTATGCACCAGAAAAAAAAAATTCGAAATCTTAAAATGGCTATAACTCCTAAACTAGACGTCTGCCGGGGTCATATTATGCACCAGAAAAAAGAAAATTCAAAACTTTAAAATGGCTATATCTCCTAAACTAGGCGTCTGCGGGGGTCATATTATGCACCAGAAACAAAGAAAATTCAAAATCTTAAAATGGCTATAACTCCTAAACTAGGCGTCTGCGGGGGTCATATTATGCACCAGAAAAAAGAAAATTCAAAACTTTAAAATGGTTATATCTCCTAAACTAGGCGTCTGCGGGGGTCATTTATGCACCAGAAAAATGAAAATTCAAAACTTTAAAATGGCTATATCTCCTAAACTAGGCGTCTGCGGGGGTCATATTATGTACCAGAAAAAAGAAAATTCAAAACTTTAAAATGGCTATATCTCCTAAACTAGACGTCTGCGGGGGTCATATTATGCACCAGAAACAAAGAAAATTCAAAATCTTAAAATGGCTATAACTCCTAAACTAGGCGTCTGCGGGGGTCATATTATGCACCAGAAAAAAGAAAATTCAAAACTTTAAAATGGTTATATCTCCTAAACTAGGCGTCTGCGGGGGTCATTTATGCACCAGAAAAATGAAAATTCAAAACTTTAAAATGGCTATATCTCCTAAACTAGGCGTCTGCGGGGGTCATATTATGTACCAGAAAAAAGAAAATTCAAAACTTTAAAATGGCTATATCTCCTAAACTAGGCGTCTGCGGGGGTCATATTATGCACCAGAAAAAAAAAAGTCAAAATCTTAAAATGGCTATAACTCCTAAACTAGGCGTCTGCGGGGGTCTTATTATGCACCCGAAAAAAGAAAATTCAAAACTTTAAAATGGCTATATCTCCTAAACTAGGCGTCTGCGGGGGTCATATTATGCACCAGAAAAAAGAAAATTCAAAACTTTAAAATGGCTATATCTCCTAAACTAGGCGTCTGCGGGGGTCATATTATGCACCAGAAAAAAAAAAATTCAAAATCTTAAAATGGCTATATCTCCTAAACTAGGCGTCTGCGGGGGTCATATTATGCACCAGAAAAAAAAAATTCTAAATCTTAAAATGGCTATAACTCCTAAACTAGGCGTCTGCGGGGGTCATATTATGCACCAGAAAAAAAAAATTCAAAATCTTAAAATGGCTACATCTCCTAAACTAGGCGTCTGCGGGGGTCATATTATGCACCAGAAAAAAGAAAATTCAAAACTTTAAAATGGCTATATCTCCTAAACTAGGCGTCTGCGGGGGTCATATTATGTACCAGAAAAAAAAAAATTCAAAATCTTAAAATGGCTATAACTCCTAAACTAGGCGTCTGCGGGGGTCATATTATGCACCCGAAAAAAGAAAATTCAAAACTTTAAAATGGCTATATCTCCTAAACTAGGCGTCTGCGGGGGTCATATTATGCACCAGAAACAAAGAAAATTCAAAATCTTAAAATGGCTATAACTCCTAAACTAGGCGTCTGCGGGGGTCATATTATGCACTAGAAAAAAAAAATTCAAAATCTTAAAATGGCTATAACTCCTAAACTAGGCGTCTGCGGGGGTCATATTATGCACCAGAAAAAAGAAAATTCAAAACTTTAAAATGGCTATATCTCCTAAACTAGGCGTCTGCGGGGGTCATATTATGCACCAGAAAAAAGAAAATTCAAAACTTTAAAATGGCTATATCTCCTAAACTAGGCGTCTGCGGGGGTCATATTATGCACCAGAAAAAAAAAATTCAAAATCTTAAAATGGCTATAACTCCTAAACTAGGCGTCTGCGGGGGTCATATTATGCACCAGAAAAAAGAAAATTCAAAACTTTAAAATGGCTATATCTCCTAAACTAGGCGTCTGCGGTGGTCATATTATGCACCAGAAACAAAGAAAATTCAAAATCTTAAAATGGCTATAACTCCTAAACTAGGCGTCTGCGGGGGTCATATTATGCACCCGAAAAAAGAAAATTCAAAACTTTAAAATGGCTATATCTCCTAAACTAGGCGTCTGCGGGGGTCATATTATGTACCAGAAAAAAAAAAATTCAAAATCTTAAAATGGCTATAACTCCTAAACTAGGCGTCTGCGGGGGTCAGATTATGCACCCGAAAAAAGAAAATTCAAATCTTTAAAATGCCTATATCTCCTAAACTAGGCGTCTGCGGGGGTAATATTATGCACCAGAAAAAAAAAATTCTAAATCTTAAAATGGCTATAACTCCTAAACTAGGCGTCTGCGGGGGTCATATTATGCACCAGAAAAAAAAAATTCAAAATCTTAAAATGGCTATAACTCCTAAACTAGGCGTCTGCGGGGGTCATATTATGCACCAGAAAAAAGAAAATTCAAAACTTTAAAATGGTTATATCTCCTAAACTAGGCGTCTGCGGGGGTCATTTATGCACCAGAAAAATGAAAATTCAAAACTTTAAAATGGCTATATCTCCTAAACTAGGCGTCTGCGGGGGTCATATTATGTACCAGAAAAAAGAAAATTCAAAACTTTAAAATGGCTATATCTCCTAAACTAGACGTCTGCGGGGGTCATATTATGCACCAGAAACAAAGAAAATTCAAAATCTTAAAATGGCTATAACTCCTAAACTAGGCGTCTGCTGGGGTCATATTATGCACCAGAAAAAAGAAAATTCAAAACTTTAAAATGGTTATATCTCCTAAACTAGGCGTCTGCGGGGGTCATTTATGCACCAGAAAAATGAAAATTCAAAACTTTAAAATGGCTATATCTCCTAAACTAGGCGTCTGCGGGGGTCATATTATGTACCAGAAAAAAGAAAATTCAAAACTTTAAAATGGCTATATCTCCTAAACTAGGCGTCTGCGGGGGTCATATTATGCACCAGAAAAAAAAAAGTCAAAATCTTAAAATGGCTATAACTCCTAAACTAGGCGTCTGCGGGGGTCTTATTATGCACCCGAAAAAAGAAAATTCAAAACTTTAAAATGGCTATATCTCCTAAACTAGGCGTCTGCGGGGGTCATATTATGCACCAGAAAAAAGAAAATTCAAAACTTTAAAATGGCTATATCTCCTAAACTAGGCGTCTGCGGGGGTCATATTATGCACCAGAAAAAAAAAAATTCAAAATCTTAAAATGGCTATATCTCCTAAACTAGGCGTCTGCGGGGGTCATATTATGCACCAGAAAAAAAAAATTCAAAATCTTAAAATGGCTATATCTCCTAAACTAGGCGTCTGCGGGGGTCATATTATGCACCAGAAAAAAGAAAATTCAAAACTTTAAAATGGCTATATCTCCTAAACTAGGCGTCTGCGGGGGTCATATTATGTACCAGAAAAAAAAAAATTCAAAATCTTAAAATGGCTATAACTCCTAAACTAGGCGTCTGCGGGGGTCATATTATGCACCCGAAAAAAGAAAATTCAAAACTTTAAAATGGCTATATCTCCTAAACTAGGCGTCTGCGGGGGTCATATTATGCACCAGAAACAAAGAAAATTCAAAATCTTAAAATGGCTATAACTCCTAAACTAGGCGTCTGCGGGGGTCATATTATGCACTAGAAAAAAAAAAATTCAAAATCTTAAAATGGCTATAACTCCTAAACTAGGCGTCTGCGGGGGTCATATTATGCACCAGAAAAAAGAAAATTCAAAACTTTAAAATGGCTATATCTCCTAAACTAGGCGTCTGCGGGGGTCATATTATGCACCAGAAAAAAGAAAATTCAAAACTTTAAAATGGCTATATCTCCTAAACTAGGCGTCTGCGGGGGTCATATTATGCACCAGAAAAAAAAAATTCAAAATCTTAAAATGGCTATAACTCCTAAACTAGGCGTCTGCGGGGGTCATATTATGCACCAGAAAAAAGAAAATTCAAAACTTTAAAATGTCTATATCTCCTAAACTAGGCGTCTGCGGGGGTCATATTATGCACCAGAAAAAAGAAAATTCAAAACTTTAAAATGGCTATATCTCCTAAACTAGGCGTCTGCGGGGGTCATATTATGCAATAGAAACAAAGAAAATTGAAAATCTTAAAATGGCTATAACTCCTAAACTAGGCGTCTGCGGGGGTCATATTATGCACCCGAAAAAAGAAAATTCAAAACTTTAAAATGGCTATATCTCCTAAACTAGGCGTCTGCGGGGGTCATATTATGCACCAGAAAAAAAAAATTCAAAATCTTAAAATGGCTATAACTCCTAAACTAGGCGTCTGCGGGGGTCATATTAAGCACCCGAAAAAAGAAAATTCAAAACTTTAAAATGGCTATATCTCCTAAACTAGGCGTCTGCGGGGGTCATATTATGCACCAGAAAAAAAAAATTCAAAATCTTAAAATGGCTATAACTCCTAAACTAGGCGTCTGCGGGGGTCATATTATGCACCCGAAAAAAGAAAATTCAAAACTTTAAAATGGCTATATCTCCTAAACTAGGCGTCTGCGGGGGTCATATTATGTACCAGAAAAAAAAAAATTCAAAATCTTAAAATGGCTATAACTCCTAAACTAGGCGTCTGCGGGGGTCAGATTATGCACCCGAAAAAAGAAAATTCAAATCTTTAAAATGCCTATATCTCCTAAACTAGGCGTCTGCGGGGGTCATATTATGCACCAGAAAAAAAAAATTCTAAATCTTAAAATGGCTATAACTCCTAAACTAGGCGTCTGCGGGGGTCATATTACGCACCAGAAAAAAAAAATTCGAAATCTTAAAATGGCTATAACTCCTAAACTAGACGTCTGCCGGGGTCATATTATGCACCAGAAAAAAGAAAATTCAAAACTTTAAAATGGCTATATCTCCTAAACTAGGCGTCTGCGGGGGTCATATTATGCACCAGAAACAAAGAAAATTCAAAATCTTAAAATGGCTATAACTCCTAAACTAGGCGTCTGCGGGGGTCATATTATGCACCAGAAAAAAGAAAATTCAAAACTTTAAAATGGCTATAACTCCTAAACTAGGCGTCTGCGGGGGTCATATTATGCACCAGAAAAAAGAAAATTCAAAACTTTAAAATGGCTATATCTCCTAAACTAGGCGTCTGCGGGGGTCATATTATGCACCAGAAAAAAAAAATTCGAAATCTTAAAATGGCTATAACTCCTAAACTAGACGTCTGCCGGGGTCATATTATGCACCAGAAAAAAGAAAATTCAAAACTTTAAAATGGCTATATCTCCTAAACTAGGCGTCTGCGGGGGTCATATTATGCACCAGAAACAAAGAAAATTCAAAATCTTAAAATGGCTATAACTCCTAAACTAGGCGTCTGCGGGGGTCATATTATGCACCAGAAAAAAGAAAATTCAAAACTTTAAAATGGTTATATCTCCTAAACTAGGCGTCTGCGGGGGTCATTTATGCACCAGAAAAATGAAAATTCAAAACTTTAAAATGGCTATATCTCCTAAACTAGGCGTCTGCGAGGGTCATATTATGTACCAGAAAAAAGAAAATTCAAAACTTTAAAATGGCTATATCTCCTAAACTAGACGTCTGCGGGGGTCATATTATGCACCAGAAACAAAGAAAATTCAAAATCTTAAAATGGCTATAACTCCTAAACTAGGCGTCTGCGGGGGTCATATTATGCACCAGAAAAAAGAAAATTCAAAACTTTAAAATGGCTATAACTCCTAAACTAGGCGTCTGCGGGGGTCATATTATGCACCCGAAAAAAGAAAATTCAAAACTTTAAAATGGCTATATCTCCTAAACTAGGCGTCAGCGGGGGTCATATTATGCACCAGAAAAAAAAAAATTCAAAATCTTAAAATGGCTATATCTCCTAAACTAGGCGTCTGCGGGGGTCATATTATGCACCAGAAAAAAGAAAATTCAATACTTTAAAATGGCTATATCTCCTAAACTAGGCGTCTGCGGGGGTCATATTATGCACCAGAAAAAAGAAAATTCAAAACTTTAAAATGGCTATATCTCCTAAACTAGGCGTCTGCGGGGGTCCTATTATGCACCAGAAAAAAAAAATTCAAAATCTTAAAATGGCTATATCTCCTAAACTAGGCGTCTGCGGGGGTCATATTATGCACCAGAAAAAAAAAAATTCAAAATCTTAAAATGGCTATAACTCCTAAACTAGGCGTCTGCGGGGGTCATATTATGCACCAGAAAAAAAAAAATTCAAAATCTTAAAATGGCTATAACTCCTAAACTAGGCGTCTGCGGGGGTCATATTATGCACCAGAAAAAAAAAATTCAAAATCTTAAAATGGCTATAACTCCTAAACTAGGCGTCTGCGGGGGTCATATTATGCACCAGAAAAAAGAAAATTCAATACTTTAAAATGGCTATATCTCCTAAACTAGGCGTCTGCGGGGGTCATATTATGCACCAGAAAAAAGGAAATTCAAAACTTTAAAATGGCTATATCTCCTAAACTAGGCGTCTGCGGGGGTCATATTATGCACCAGAAAAAAAAATTCAAAATCTTAAAATGGCTATAACTCCTAAACTAGGCGTCTGCGGGGGTCATATTATGCACCAGAAAAAAAAAAATTCAAAATCTTAAAATGGCTATAACTCCTAAACTAGGCGTCTGCGGGGGTCATATTATGCACCAGAAAAAAAAAATTCAAAATCTTAAAATGGCTATATCTCCTAAACTAGGCGTCTGCGGGGGTCATATTATGCACCAGAAAAAAGAAAATTCAAAACTTTAAAACGGCTATATCTCCTAAACTGGTCGTCTGCGGGGGTCATATTATGCACCAGAAAAAAAAAATTCTAAATCTTAAAATGGCTATATCTCCTAAACTAGGCGTCTGCGGGGGTCATATTATGCACCAGAAAAAAAAAATTCAAAATCTTAAAAAGGCTATAACTCCTAAACTAGGCGTCTGCGGGGGTCATATTATGCACCAGAAAAAAGAAAATTCAAAACTTTAAAATGGCTATATCTCCTAAACTAGGCGTCTGCGGGGGTCATATTATGCACCAGAAAAAAGAAAATTCAAAACTTTAAAATGGCTATATCTCCTAAACTAAGCGTCTGCGGGGGTCATATTATGCACCAGAAAAAAAAAATTCAAAATCTTAAAATGGCTATATCTCCTAAACTAGGCGTCTGCGGGGGTCATATTATGCACCAGAAAAAAGAAAATTCAAAACTTTAAAATGGCTATATCTCCTAAACTAGGCGTCTGCGGGGGTCATATTATGCACCAGAAAAAAAAAATTCAAAATCTTAAAATGGCTATATCTCCTAAACTAGGCGTCTGCGGGGGTCTTATTATGCACCAGAAAAAAGAAAATTCAAAACTTTAAAATGGCTATATCTCCTAAACTAGGCGTCTGCGGGGGTCATATTATGCACCAGAAAAAAGAAAATTCAAAACTTTAAAATGGCTATATCTCCTAAACTAGGCGTCTGCGGGGGTCATATTATGCACCAGAAAAAAAAAATTCAAAATCTTAAAATGGCTATAACTCCTAAACTAGGCGTCTGCGGGGGTCATATTATGCACCAGAAAAAAGAAAATTCAAAACTTTAAAATGGCTATATCTCCTAAACTAGGCGTCTGCGGGGGTCATATTATGCACCAGAAACAAAGAAAATTCAAAATCTTAAAATGGCTATAACTCCTAAACTAGTCGTCTGCGGGGGTCATATTATGCACCCGAAAAAAGAAAATTCAAAACTTTAAAATGGCTATATCTCCTAAACTAGGCGTCTGCGGGGGTCATATTATGTACCAGAAAAAAAAAAATTCAAAATCTTAAAATGGCTATAACTCCTAAACTAGGCGTCTGCGGGGGTCAGATTATGCACCCGAAAAAAGAAAATTCAAATCTTTAAAATGCCTATATCTCCTAAACTAGGCGTCTGCGGGGGTAATATTATGCACCAGAAAAAAAAAATTCTAAATCTTAAAATGGCTATAACTCCTAAACTAGGCGTCTGCGGGGGTCATATTATGCACCAGAAAAAAAAAATTCAAAATCTTAAAATGGCTATAACTCCTAAACTAGGCGTCTGCGGGGGTCATATTATGCACCAGAAAAAAGAAAATTCAAAACTTTAAAATGGTTATATCTCCTAAACTAGGCGTCTGCGGGGGTCATTTATGCACCAGAAAAATGAAAATTCAAAACTTTAAAATGGCTATATCTCCTAAACTAGGCGTCTGCGGGGGTCATATTATGTACCAGAAAAAAGAAAATTCAAAACTTTAAAATGGCTATATCTCCTAAACTAGACGTCTGCGGGGGTCATATTATGCACCAGAAACAAAGAAAATTCAAAATCTTAAAATGGCTATAACTCCTAAACTAGGCGTCTGCGGGGGTCATATTATGCACCAGAAAAAAGAAAATTCAAAACTTTAAAATGGTTATATCTCCTAAACTAGGCGTCTGCGGGGGTCATTTATGCACCAGAAAAATGAAAATTCAAAACTTTAAAATGGCTATATCTCCTAAACTAGGCGTCTGCGGGGGTCATATTATGTACCAGAAAAAAGAAAATTCAAAACTTTAAAATGGCTATATCTCCTAAACTAGGCGTCTGCGGGGGTCATATTATGCACCAGAAAAAAAAAAGTCAAAATCTTAAAATGGCTATAACTCCTAAACTAGGCGTCTGCGGGGGTCTTATTATGCACCCGAAAAAAGAAAATTCAAAACTTTAAAATGGCTATATCTCCTAAACTAGGCGTCTGCGGGGGTCATATTATGCACCAGAAAAAAGAAAATTCAAAACTTTAAAATGGCTATATCTCCTAAACTAGGCGTCTGCGGGGGTCATATTATGCACCAGAAAAAAAAAAATTCAAAATCTTAAAATGGCTATATCTCCTAAACTAGGCGTCTGCGGGGGTCATATTATGCACCAGAAAAAAAAAATTCAAAATCTTAAAATGGCTATATCTCCTAAACTAGGCGTCTGCGGGGGTCATATTATGCACCAGAAAAAAGAAAATTCAAAACTTTAAAATGGCTATATCTCCTAAACTAGGCGTCTGCGGGGGTCATATTATGTACCAGAAAAAAAAAAATTCAAAATCTTAAAATGGCTATAACTCCTAAACTAGGCGTCTGCGGGGGTCATATTATGCACCCGAAAAAAGAAAATTCAAAACTTTAAAATGGCTATATCTCCTAAACTAGGCGTCTGCGGGGGTCATATTATGCACCAGAAACAAAGAAAATTCAAAATCTTAAAATGGCTATAACTCCTAAACTAGGCGTCTGCGGGGGTCATATTATGCACTAGAAAAAAAAAAATTCAAAATCTTAAAATGGCTATAACTCCTAAACTAGGCGTCTGCGGGGGTCATATTATGCACCAGAAAAAAGAAAATTCAAAACTTTAAAATGGCTATATCTCCTAAACTAGGCGTCTGCGGGGGTCATATTATGCACCAGAAAAAAGAAAATTCAAAACTTTAAAATGGCTATATCTCCTAAACTAGGCGTCTGCGGGGGTCATATTATGCACCAGAAAAAAAAAATTCAAAATCTTAAAATGGCTATAACTCCTAAACTAGGCGTCTGCGGGGGTCATATTATGCACCAGAAAAAAGAAAATTCAAAACTTTAAAATGTCTATATCTCCTAAACCAGGCGTCTGCGGGGGTCATATTATGCACCAGAAAAAAGAAAATTCAAAACTTTAAAATGGCTATATCTCCTAAACTAGGCGTCTGCGGGGGTCATATTATGCAATAGAAACAAAGAAAATTCAAAATCTTAAAATGGCTATAACTCCTAAACTAGGCGTCTGCGGGGGTCATATTATGCACCCGAAAAAAGAAAATTCAAAACTTTAAAATGGCTATATCTCCTAAACTAGGCGTCTGCGGGGGTCATATTATGCACCAGAAAAAAAAAATTCAAAATCTTAAAATGGCTATAACTCCTAAACTAGGCGTCTGCGGGGGTCATATTATGCACCCGAAAAAAGAAAATTCAAAACTTTAAAATGGCTATATCTCCTAAACTAGGCGTCTGCGGGGGTCATATTATGCACCAGAAAAAAAAAATTCAAAATCTTAAAATGGCTATAACTCCTAAACTAGGCGTCTGCGGGGGTCATATTATGCACCCGAAAAAAGAAAATTCAAAACTTTAAAATGGCTATATCTCCTAAACTAGGCGTCTGCGGGGGTCATATTATGTACCAGAAAAAAAAAAATTCAAAATCTTAAAATGGCTATAACTCCTAAACTAGGCGTCTGCGGGGGTCAGATTATGCACCCGAAAAAAGAAAATTCAAATCTTTAAAATGCCTATATCTCCTAAACTAGGCGTCTGCGGGGGTCATATTATGCACCAGAAAAAAAAAATTCTAAATCTTAAAATGGCTATAACTCCTAAACTAGGCGTCTGCGGGGGTCATATTACGCACCAGAAAAAAAAAATTCGAAATCTTAAAATGGCTATAACTCCTAAACTAGACGTCTGCCGGGGTCATATTATGCACCAGAAAAAAGAAAATTCAAAACTTTAAAATGGCTATATCTCCTAAACTAGGCGTCTGCGGGGGTCATATTATGCACCAGAAACAAAGAAAATTCAAAATCTTAAAATGGCTATAACTCCTAAACTAGGCGTCTGCGGGGGTCATATTATGCACCAGAAAAAAGAAAATTCAAAACTTTAAAATGGCTATAACTCCTAAACTAGGCGTCTGCGGGGGTCATATTATGCACCAGAAAAAAGAAAATTCAAAACTTTAAAATGGCTATATCTCCTAAACTAGGCGTCTGCGGGGGTCATATTATGCACCAGAAAAAAAAAATTCGAAATCTTAAAATGGCTATAACTCCTAAACTAGACGTCTGCCGGGGTCATATTATGCACCAGAAAAAAGAAAATTCAAAACTTTAAAATGGCTATATCTCCTAAACTAGGCGTCTGCGGGGGTCATATTATGCACCAGAAACAAAGAAAATTCAAAATCTTAAAATGGCTATAACTCCTAAACTAGGCGTCTGCGGGGGTCATATTATGCACCAGAAAAAAGAAAATTCAAAACTTTAAAATGGTTATATCTCCTAAACTAGGCGTCTGCGGGGGTCATTTATGCACCAGAAAAATGAAAATTCAAAACTTTAAAATGGCTATATCTCCTAAACTAGGCGTCTGCGGGGGTCATATTATGTACCAGAAAAAAGAAAATTCAAAACTTTAAAATGGCTATATCTCCTAAACTAGACGTCTGCGGGGGTCATATTATGCACCAGAAACAAAGAAAATTCAAAATCTTAAAATGGCTATAACTCCTAAACTAGGCGTCTGCGGGGGTCATATTATGCACCAGAAAAAAGAAAATTCAAAACTTTAAAATGGCTATAACTCCTAAACTAGGCGTCTGCGGGGGTCATATTATGCACCCGAAAAAAGAAAATTCAAAACTTTAAAATGGCTATATCTCCTAAACTAGGCGTCAGCGGGGGTCATATTATGCACCAGAAAAAAAAAAATTCAAAATCTTAAAATGGCTATATCTCCTAAACTAGGCGTCTGCGGGGGTCATATTATGCACCAGAAAAAAGAAAATTCAATACTTTAAAATGGCTATATCTCCTAAACTAGGCGTCTGCGGGGGTCATATTATGCACCAGAAAAAAGAAAATTCAAAACTTTAAAATGGCTATATCTCCTAAACTAGGCGTCTGCGGGGGTCCTATTATGCACCAGAAAAAAAAAAATTCAAAATCTTAAAATGGCTATATCTCCTAAACTAGGCGTCTGCGGGGGTCATATTATGCACCAGAAAAAAAAAAATTCAAAATCTTAAAATGGCTATAACTCCTAAACTAGGCGTCTGCGGGGGTCATATTATGCACCAGAAAAAAAAAAATTCAAAATCTTAAAATGGCTATAACTCCTAAACTAGGCGTCTGCGGGGGTCATATTATGCACCAGAAAAAAAAAATTCAAAATCTTAAAATGGCTATAACTCCTAAACTAGGCGTCTGCGGGGGTCATATTATGCACCAGAAAAAAGAAAATTCAATACTTTAAAATGGCTATATCTCCTAAACTAGGCGTCTGCGGGGGTCATATTATGCACCAGAAAAAAGGAAATTCAAAACTTTAAAATGGCTATATCTCCTAAACTAGGCGTCTGCGGGGGTCATATTATGCACCAGAAAAAAAAATTCAAAATCTTAAAATGGCTATAACTCCTAAACTAGGCGTCTGCGGGGGTCATATTATGCACCAGAAAAAAAAAAATTCAAAATCTTAAAATGGCTATAACTCCTAAACTAGGCGTCTGCGGGGGTCATATTATGCACCAGAAAAAAAAAATTCAAAATCTTAAAATGGCTATATCTCCTAAACTAGGCGTCTGCGGGGGTCATATTATGCACCAGAAAAAAGAAAATTCAAAACTTTAAAATGGCTATATCTCCTAAACTGGTCGTCTGCGGGGGTCATATTATGCACCAGAAAAAAAAAATTCTAAATCTTAAAATGGCTATATCTCCTAAACTAGGCGTCTGCGGGGGTCATATTATGCACCAGAAAAAAAAAATTCAAAATCTTAAAAAGGCTATAACTCCTAAACTAGGCGTCTGCGGGGGTCATATTATGCACCAGAAAAAAGAAAATTCAAAACTTTAAAATGGCTATATCTCCTAAACTAGGCGTCTGCGGGGGTCATATTATGCACCAGAAAAAAGAAAATTCAAAACTTTAAAATGGCTATATCTCCTAAACTAAGCGTCTGCGGGGGTCATATTATGCACCAGAAAAAAAAAATTCAAAATCTTAAAATGGCTATATCTCCTAAACTAGGCGTCTGCGGGGGTCATATTATGCACCAGAAAAAAGAAAATTCAAAACTTTAAAATGGCTATATCTCCTAAACTAGGCGTCTGCGGGGGTCATATTATGCACCAGAAAAAAAAAATTCAAAATCTTAAAATGGCTATATCTCCTAAACTAGGCGTCTGCGGGGGTCATATTATGCACCAGAAAAAAGAAAATTCAAAACTTTAAAATGGCTATATCTCCTAAACTAGGCGTCTGCGGGGGTCATATTATGCACCAGAAAAAAAAAATTCAAAATCTTAAAATGGCTATGTCTCCTAAACTAGGCGTCTGCGGGGGTCATATTATGCACCAGAAAAAAGAAAATTCAAAACTTTAAAATGGCTATATCTCCTAAACTAGGCGTCTGCGGGGGTCATATTATGCACCAGAAAAAAAAAAATTCAAAATCTTAAAATGGCTATGTCTCCTAAACTAGGCGTCTGCGGGGGTCATATTATGCACCAGAAAAAAGAAAATTCAAAACTTTAAAATGGCTATATCTCCTAAACTAGGCGTCTGCGGGGGTCATATTATGCACCAGAAAAAAGAAAATTCAAAACTTTAAAATGGCTATATCTCCTAAACTAGGCGTCTGCGGGGGTCATATTATGCACCAGAAAAAAAAATTCAAAACTTTAAAATGGCTATATCTCCTAAACTAGGCGTCTGTGGGGGTCATATTATGCACCAGAAAAAAAAAAAATTCAAAATATTAAAATGGCTATGTCTCCTAAACTAGGCGTCTGCGGGGGTCATATTATGCACCAGAAAAAAGAAAATTCAAAACTTTAAAATGGCTATATCTCCTAAACTAGGCGTCTGCGGGGGTCATATTATGCACCAGAAAAAAAAAAATTCAAAATCTTAAAATGGCTATGTCTCCTAAACTAGGCGTCTGCGGGGGTCATATTATGCACCAGAAAAAAAAAATTCAATATCTTAAAATGGCTATAACTCCTAAACTAGGCGTCTGCGGGGGTCATATTATGCACCAGAAAAAAAAAACTTCAAAATCTTAAAATGGCTATATCTCCTAAACTAGGCGTCTGCGGGGGTCATATTATGCACCAGAAAAAAGAAAATTCAAAACTTTAAAATGGCTATATCTCCTAAACTAGGCGTCTGCGGGGGTCATATTATGCACCAGAAAAAAAAAAATTCAAAATCTTAAAATGGCTATGTCTCCTAAACTAGGCGTCTGCGGGGGTCATATTATGCACCAGAAAAAAAAAAATTCAAAATCTTAAAATGGCTATATCTCCTAAACTAGGCGTCTGCGGGGGTCATATTATGCACCAGAAAAAAAAAAATTCAAAACTTTAAAATGGCTATATCTCCTAAACTAGGCGTCTGCGGGGGTCATATTATGCACCAGAAAAAAAAAATTCAAAATCTTAAAATGGCTATGTCTCCTAAACTAGGCGTCTGCGGGGGTCATATTATGCACCAGAAAAAAGAAAATTCAAAACTTTAAAATGGCTATATCTCCTAAACTAGGCGTCTGCGGGGGTCATATTATGCACCAGAAAAAAAAAAATTCAAAATCTTAAAATGGCTATGTCTTCTAAATTAGGCGTCTGCGGGGGTCATATTATGCACCAGAAAAAAAAAATTCAAAATCTTAAAATGGCTATATCTCCTAAACTAGGCGTCTGCGGGGGTCATATTATGCACCAGAAAAAATAAAATTCAAAATCTTAAAATGGCTATAACTCCTAAACTAGGCGTCTGCGGGGGTCATATTATGCACCAGAAAAAAGAAAATTCAAAACTTTAAAATGGCTATATCTCCTAAACTAGGGGTCTGCGGGGGTCATATTATGCACCAGAAAAAAGAAAATTCAAAACTTTAAAATGGCTATATCTCCTAAACTAGGCGTCTGCGGGGGTCATATTATGCACCAGAAAAAAAAAATTCAAAATCTTAAAATGGCTATATCTCCTAAACTAGGCGTCTGCGGGGGTCATATTATGCACCAGAAAAAAAAAATTCTAAATCTTAAAATGGCTGTAACTCCTAAACTAGGCGTCTGCGGGGGTCATATTATGCACCAGAAAAAAAAAAATTCAAAATCTTAAAATGGCTATAACTCCTAAACTAGGCGTCTGCGGGGGTCATATTATGCACCAGAAAAAAGAAAATTCAAAACTTTAAAATGGCTATATCTCCTAAACTAGGCGTCTGCGGGGGTCATATTATGCACCAGAAAAAAAAAATTCGAAATCTTAAAATGGCTATAACTCCTAAACTAGACGTCTGCCGGGGTCATATTATGCACCAGAAAAAAGAAAATTCAAAACTTTAAAATGGCTATATCTCCTAAACTAGGCGTCTGCGGGGGTCATATTATGCACCAGAAACAAAGAAAATTCAAAATCTTAAAATGGCTATAACTCCTAAACTAGGCGTCTGCGGGGGTCATATTATGCATCAGAAAAAAGAAAATTCAAAACTTTAAAATGGTTATATCTCCTAAACTAGGCGTCTGCGGGGGTCATTTATGCACCAGAAAAATGAAAATTCAAAACTTTAAAATGGCTATATCTCCTAAACTAGGCGTCTGCGGGGGTCATATTATGTACCAGAAAAAAGAAAATTCAAAACTTTAAAATGGCTATATCTCCTAAACTAGACGTCTGCGGGGGTCATATTATGCACCAGAAACAAAGAAAATTCAAAATCTTAAAATGGCTATAACTCCTAAACTAGGCGTCTGCGGGGGTCATATTATGCATCAGAAAAAAGAAAATTCAAAACTTTAAAATGGTTATATCTCCTAAACTAGGCGTCTGCGGGGGTCATTTATGCACCAGAAAAATGAAAATTCAAAACTTTAAAATGGCTATATCTCCTAAACTAGGCGTCTGCGGGGGTCATATTATGTACCAGAAAAAAGAAAATTCAAAACTTTAAAATGGCTATATCTCCTAAACTAGGCGTCTGCGGGGGTCATATTATGCACCAGAAAAAAAAAAGTCAAAATCTTAAAATGGCTATAACTCCTAAACTAGGCGTCTGCGGGATTCTTATTATGCACCCGAAAAAAGAAAATTCAAAACTTTAAAATGGCTATATCTCCTAAACTAGGCGTCTGCGGGGGTCATATTATGCACCAGAAAAAAGAAAATTCAAAACTTTAAAATGGCTATATCTCCTAAACTAGGCGTCTGCGGGGGTCATATTATGCACCAGAAAAAAAAAAATTCAAAATCTTAAAATGGCTATATCTCCTAAACTAGGCGTCTGCGGGGGTCATATTATGCACCAGAAAAAAAAAATTCTAAATCTTAAAATGGCTATAACTCCTAAACTAGGCGTCTGCGGGGGTCATATTATGCACCAGAAAAAAAAAATTCAAAATCTTAAAATGGCTATATCTCCTAAACTAGGCGTCTGCGGGGGTCATATTATGCACCAGAAAAAAGAAAATTCAAAACTTTAAAATGGCTATATCTCCTAAACTAGGCGTCTGCGGGGGTCATATTATGTACCAGAAAAAAAAAAATTCAAAATCTTAAAATGGCTATAACTCCTAAACTAGGCGTCTGCGGGGGTCATATTATGCACCAGAAAAAAGAAAATTCAAAACTTTAAAATGGCTATATCTCCTAAACTAGGCGTCTGCGGGGGTCATATTATGTACCAGAAAAAAAAAAATTCAAAATCTTAAAATGGCTATAACTCCTAAACTAGGCGTCTGCGGGGGTCATATTATGCACCAGAAAAAAAAAATTCAAAATCTTAAAATGGCTATATCTCCTAAACTAGGCGTCTGCGGGGGTCATATTATGCACCAGAAAAAAGAAAATTCAAAACTTTAAAATGGCTATATCTCCTAAACTAGGCGTCTGCGGGGGTCATATTATGTACCAGAAAAAAAAAAATTCAAAATCTTAAAATGGCTATATCTCCTAAACTAGGCGTCTGCGGGGGTCATATTATGCACCAGAAAAAAGAAAATTCAAAACTTTAAAATGGCTATATCTCCTAAACTAGGCGTCTGCGGGGGTCATATTATGTACCAGAAAAAAAAAAAATTCAAAATCTTAAAATGGCTATAACTCCTAAACTAGGCGTCTGCGGGGGTCATATTATGCACCCGAAAAAAGAAAATTCAAAACTTTAAAATGGCTATATCTCCTAAACTAGGCGTCTGCGGGGGTCATATTATGCACCAGAAACAAAGAAAATTCAAAATCTTAAAATGGCTATAACTCCTAAACTAGGCGTCTGCGGGGGTCATATTATGCACTAGAAAAAAAAAATTCAAAATCTTAAAATGGCTATAACTCCTAAACTAGGCGTCTGCGGGGGTCATATTATGCACCAGAAAAAAGAAAATTCAAAACTTTAAAATGGCTATATCTCCTAAACTAGGCGTCTGCGGGGGTCATATTATGCACCAGAAAAAAGAAAATTCAAAACTTTAAAATGGCTATATCTCCTAAACTAGGCGTCTGCGGGGGTCATATTATGCACCAGAAAAAAAAAATTCAAAATCTTAAAATGGCTATAACTCCTAAACTAGGCGTCTGCGGGGGTCATATTATGCACCCGAAAAAAGAAAATTCAAAACTTTAAAATGGCTATATCTCCTAAACTAGGCGTCTGCGGGGGTCATATTAAGTACCAGAAAAAAGAAAATTCAAAACTTTAAAATGGCTATATCTCCTAAACTAGACGTCTGCGGGGGTCATATTATGCACCAGAAACAAAGAAAATTCAAAATCTTAAAATGGCTATAACTCCTAAACTAGGCGTCTGCGGGGGTCATATTATGCACCAGAAAAAAGAAAATTCAAAACTTTAAAATGTTTATATCTCCTAAACTAGGCGTCTGCGGGGGTCATTTATGCACCAGAAAAATGAAAATTCAAAACTTTAAAATGGCTATATCTCCTAAACTAGGCGTCTGCGGGGGTCATATTATGTACCAGAAAAAAGAAAATTCAAAACTTTAAAATGGCTATATCTCCTAAACTAGACGTCTGCGGGGGTCATATTATGCACCAGAAACAAAGAAAATTCAAAATGTTAAAATGGCTATAACTCCTAAACTAGGCGTCTGCGGGGGTCATATTATGCACCAGAAAAAAGAAAATTCAAAACTTTAAAATGGTTATATCTCCTAAACTAGGCGTCTGCGGGGGTCATTTATGCACCAGAAAAATGAAAATTCAAAACTTTAAAATTTCTATATCTCCTAAACTAGGCGTCTGCGGGGGTCATATTATGTACCAGAAAAAAGAAAATTCAAAACTTTAAAATGGTTATATCTCCTAAACTAGACGTCTGCGGGGGTCATATTATGCACCAGAAACAAAGAAAATTCAAAATCTTAAAATGGCTATAACTCCTAAACTAGGCGTCTGCGGGGGTCATATTATGCACCAGAAAAAAGAAAATTCAAAACTTTAAAATGGTTATATCTCCTAAACTAGGCGTCTGCGGGGGTCATTTATGCACCAGAAAAATGAAAATTCAAAACTTTAAAATGGCTATATCTCCTAAACTAGGCGTCTGCGGGGGTCATATTATGTACCAGAAAAAAGAAAATTCAAAACTTTAAAATGGCTATATCTCCTAAACTAGGCGTCTGCGGGGGTCATATTATGCACCAGAAAAAAAAAAGTCAAAATCTTAAAATGGCTATAACTCCTAAACTAGGCGTCTGCGGGGGTCTTATTATGCACCCGAAAAAAGAAAATTCAAAACTTTAAAATGGCTATATCTCCTAAACTAGGCGTCTGCGGGGGTCATATTATGCACCAGAAAAAAAAAATTCAAAATCTTAAAATGGCTATAACTCCTAAACTAGGCGTCTGCGGGGGTCATATTATGCACCCGAAAAAAGAAAATTCAAAACTTTAAAATGGCTATATCTCCTAAACTAGGCGTCTGCGGGGGTCATATTATGCACCAGAAAAAAAAAATTCAAAATCTTAAAATGGCTATAACTCCTAAACTAGGCGTCTGCGGGGGTCATATTATGCACCCGAAAAAAGAAAATTCAAAACTTTAAAATGGCTATATCTCCTAAACTAGGCGTCTGCGGGGGTCATATTATGCACCAGAAACAAAGAAAATTCAAAATCTTAAAATGGCTATAACTCCTAAACTAGGCGTCTGCGGGGGTCATATTATGCACTAGAAAAAAAAAATTCAAAATCTTAAAATGGCTATAACTCCTAAACTAGGCGTCTGCGGGGGTCATATTATGCACCAGAAAAAAGAAAATTCAAAACTTTAAAATGGCTATATCTCCTAAACTAGGCGTCTGCGGGGGTCATATTATGCACCAGAAAAAAGAAAATTCAAAACTTTAAAATGGCTATATCTCCTAAACTAGGCGTCTGCGGGGGTCATATTATGCACCAGAAAAAAAAAATTCAAAATCTTAAAATGGCTATAACTCCTAAACTAGGCGTCTGCGGGGGTCATATTATGCACCCGAAAAAAGAAAATTCAAAACTTTAAAATGGCTATATCTCCTAAACTAGGCGTCTGCGGGGGTCATATTATGCACCAGAAAAAAAAAATTCAAAATCTTAAAATGGCTATAACTCCTAAACTAGGCGTCTGCGGGGGTCATATTATGCACCCGAAAAAAGAAAATTCAAAACTTTAAAATGGCTATATCTCCTAAACTAGGCGTCTGCGGGGGTCATATTATGTACTAGAAAAAAAAAAATTCAAAATCTTAAAATGGCTATAACTCCTAAACTAGGCGTCTGCGGGGGTCAGATTATGCACCCGAAAAAAGAAAATTCAAAACTTTAAAATGCCTATATCTCCTAAACTAGGCGTCTGCGGGGGTCATATTATGCACCAGAAAAAAAAAATTCTAAATCTTAAAATGGCTATAACTCCTAAACTAGGCGTCTGCGGGGGTCAGATTATGCACCCGAAAAAAGAAAATTCAAAACTTTAAAATGCCTATATCTCCTAAACTAGGCGTCTGCGGGGGTCATATTATGCACCAGAAAAAAGAAAATTCAAAACTTTAAAATGGCTATATCTCCTAAACTAAGCGTCTGCGGGGGTCATATTATGCACCAGAAAAAAGAAAATTCAAAACTTTAAAATTTCTATATCTCCTAAACTAAGCGTCTGCGGGGGTCATATTATGCACCAGAAAAAAAAAAATTCAAAATCTTAAAATGGCTATATCTCCTAAACTAGGCGTCTGCGGGGGTCATATTATGCACCAGAAAAAAAAAATTCAAAACTTTAAAATGCCTATATCTCCTAAACTAGGCGTCTGCGGGGGTCATATTATGCACCAGAAAAAAGAAAATTCAAAACTTTAAAATGGCTATATCTCCTAAACTAGGCGTCTGCGGGGGTCATATTATGCACCAGAAAAAAAAATTCAAAACTTTAAAATGGCTATATCTCTTAAACTAGGCGTCTGCGGGGGTCATATTATGCACCAGAAAAAAAAAAAATTCAAAATATTAAAATGGCTATAACTCCTAAACTAGGCGTCTGCGGGGGTCATATTATGCACCAGAAAAAAAAAAATTCAAAATCTTAAAATGGCTATAACTCCTAAACTAGGCGTCTGCGTGGGTCATATTATGCACCAGAAAAAAGAAAATTCAAAACTTTAAAATGGCTATATCTCCTAAACTAGGCGTCTGCGGGGGTCATATTATGCACCAGAAAAAAGAAAATTCAAAACTTTAAAATGGCTATATCTCCTAAACTAGGCGTCTGCGGGGGTCATATTATGCACCAGAAAAAAAAAAATTCAAAATCTTAAAATGGCTATGTCTCCTAAACTAGGCGTCTGCGGGGGTCATATTATGCACCAGAAAAAAGAAAATTCAAAACTTTAAAATGGCTATATCTCCTAAACTAGGCGTCTGCGGGGGTCATATTATGCACCAGAAAAAAGAAAATTCAAAACTTTAAAATGGATATATCTCCTAAACTAGGCGTCTGCGGGGGTCATATTATGCACCAGAAAAAAAATTCAAAACTTTAAAATGGCTATATCTCCTAAACTAGGCGTCTGCGGGGGTCATATTATGCACCAGAAAAAAAAAAAATTCAAAATATTAAAATGGCTATAACTCCTAAACTAGGCGTCTGCGGGGGTCATATTATGCACCAGAAAAAAAAAAATTCAAAATCTTAAAATGGCTATGTCTCCTAAACTAGGCGTCTGCGGGGGTCATATTATGCACCAGAAAAAAAAAATTCAATATCTTAAAATGGCTATAACTCCTAAACTATTCGTCTGCGGGGGTCATATTATGCACCAGAAAAAAAAAACTTCAAAATCTTAAAATGGCTATATCTCCTAAACTAGGCGTCTGCGGGGGTCATATTATGCACCAGAAAAAAGAAAATTCAAAACTTTAAAATGGCTATATCTCCTAAACTAGGCGTCTGCGGGGGTCATATTATGCACCAGAAAAAAAAAAATTCAAAATCTTAAAATGGCTATGTCTCCTAAACTAGGCGTCTGCGGGGGTCATATTATGCATCAGAAAAAAAAAAATTCAAAATCTTAAAATAGCTATATCTCCTAAACTAGGCGTCTGCGGGGGTCATATTATGCACCAGAAAAAAAAAAATTCAAAATCTTAAAATGGCTATAACTCCTAAACTAGGCGTCTGCGGAGGTCATATTATGCACCAGAAAAAAGAAAATTCAAAACTTTAAAATGGCTATATCTCCTAAACTAGGCGTCTGCGGGGGTCATATTATGCACCAGAAAAAAAAAAATTCAAAATCTTAAAATGGCTATAACTCCTAAACTAGGCGTCTGCGGGGGTCATATTATGCACTAGAAAAAAAAAATTCAAAATCTTAAAATGGCTATATCTCCTAAACTAGGCGTCTGCGGGGGTCATATTATGCACCAGAAAAAAAAAATTCTAAATCTTAAAATGGCTATAACTCCTAAACTAGGCGTCTGCGGGGGTCATATTATGCACCAGAAAAAAAAAATTCAAAATCTTAAAATGGCTATATCTCCTAAACTAGTCGTCTGCGGGGGTCATATTATGCACCAGAAAAAAGAAAATTCAAAACTTTAAAATGGCTATATCTCCTAAACTAGGCGTCTGCGGGGGTCATATTATGTACCAGAAAAAAAAAAATTCAAAATCTTAAAATGGCTATAACTCCTAAACTAGGCGTCTGCGGGGGTCATATTATGCACCCGAAAAAAGAAAATTCAAAACTTTAAAATGGCTATATCTCCTAAACTAGGCGTCTGCGGGGGTCATATTATGCACCAGAAACAAAGAAAATTCAAAATCTTAAAATGGCTATAACTCCTAAACTAGGCGTCTGCGGGGGTCATATTATGCACTAGAAAAAAAAAATTCAAAATCTTAAAATGGCTATAACTCCTAAACTAGGCGTCTGCGGGGGTCATATTATGCACCAGAAAAAAGAAAATTCAAAACTTTAAAATGGCTATATCTCCTAAACTAGGCGTCTGCGGGGGTCATATTATGCACCAGAAAAAAGAAAATTCAAAACTTTAAAATGGCTATATCTCCTAAACTAGGCGTCTGCGGGGGTCATATTATGCACCAGAAAAAAAAAATTCAAAATCTTAAAATGGCTATAACTCCTAAACTAGGCGTCTGCGGGGGTCATATTATGCACCCGAAAAAAGAAAATTCAAAACTTTAAAATGGCTATATCTCCTAAACTAGGCGTCTGCGGGGGTCATATTATGCACCAGAAAAGAAAAATTCAAAATCTTAAAATGGCTATAACTCCTAAACTAGGCGTCTGCGGGGGTCATATTATGCACCCGAAAAAAGAAAATTCAAAACTTTAAAATGGCTATATCTCCTAAACTAGGCGTCTGCGGGGGTCATATTATGCACCAGAAAAAAAATATTCAAAATCTTAAAATGGCTATAACTCCTAAACTAGGCGTCTGCGGGGGTCATATTATGCACCCGAAAAAAGAAAATTCAAAACTTTAAAATGGCTATATCTCCTAAACTAGGCGTCTGCGGGGGTCATATTATGCACCAGAAAAAAAAAATTCAAAATCTTAAAATGGCTATAACTCCTAAACTAGGCGTCTGCGGAGGTCATATTATGCACCAGAAAAAAGAAAATTCAAAACTTTAAAATGGCTATATCTCCTAAACTAGGCGTCTGCGGGGGTCATATTATGCACCAGAAAAAAAAAAATTCAAAATCTTAAAATGGCTATAACTCCTAAACTAGGCGTCTGCGGAGGTCATATTATGCACCAGAAAAAAGAAAATTCAAAACTTTAAAATGGCTATATCTCCTAAACTAGGCGTCTGCGGGGGTCATATTATGCACCAGAAAAAAAAAAATTCAAAATCTTAAAATGGCTATAACTCCTAAACTAGGCGTCTGCGGGGGTCATATTATGCACTAGAAAAAAAAAATTCAAAATCTTAAAATGGCTATATCTCCTAAACTAGGCGTCTGCGGGGGTCATATTATGCACCAGAAAAAAAAAATTCTAAATCTTAAAATGGCTATAACTCCTAAACTAGGCGTCTGCGGGGGTCATATTATGCACCAGAAAAAAAAAATTCAAAATCTTAAAATGGCTATATCTCCTAAACTAGGCGTCTGCGGGGGTCATATTATGCACCAGAAAAAAGAAAATTCAAAACTTTAAAATGGCTATATCTCCTAAACTAGGCGTCTGCGGGGGTCATATTATGTACCAGAAAAAAAAAATTCAAAATCTTAAAATGGCTATAACTCCTAAACTAGGCGTCTGCGGGGGTCATATTATGCACCCGAAAAAGAAAATTCAAAACTTTAAAATGGCTATATCTCCTAAACTAGGCGTCTGCGGGGGTCATATTATGCACCAGAAACAAAGAAAATTCAAAATCTTAAAATGGCTATAACTCCTAAACTAGGCGTCTGCGGGGTCATATTATGCACTAGAAAAAAAAAATTCAAAATCTTAAAATGGCTATAACTCCTAAACTAGGCGTCTGCGGGGGGTCATATTATGCACCAGAAAAAGAAAATTCAAAACTTTAAAATGGCTATATCTCCTAAACTAGGCGTCTGCGGGGGTCATATTATGCACCAGAAAAAAGAAAATTCAAAACTTTAAATGGCTATATCTCCTAAACTAGGCGTCTGCGGGGGTCATATTATGCACCAGAAAAAAAAAATTCAAAATCTAAAATGGCTATAACTCCTAAACTAGGCGTCTGCGGGGGTCATATTATGCACCCGAAAAAAGAAAATTCAAAACTTTAAAATGGCTATATCTCCTAAACTAGGCGTCTGCGGGGGTCATATTATGCACCAGAAAAAAAAAATTCAAAATCTTAAAATCGCTATAACTCCTAAACTAGGCGTCTGCGGGGGTCATATTATGCACCCGAAAAAAGAAAATTCAAAACTTTAAAATGGCTATATCTCCTAAACTAGGCGTCTGCGGGGGTCATATTATGCACCAGAAAAAAAAAATTCAAAATCTTAAAATGGCTATAACTCCTAAACTAGGCGTCTGCGGGGGTCATATTATGCACCCGAAAAAAGAAAATTCAAAACTTTAAAATGGCTATATCTCCTAAACTAGGCGTCTGCGGGGGTCATATTATGTACCAGAAAAAAAAAAATTCAAAATCTTAAAATGGCTATAACTCCTAAACTAGGCGTCTGCGGGGGTCAGATTATGCACCCGAAAAAAGAAAATTCAAAACTTTAAAATGCCTATATCTCCTAAACTAGGCGTCTGCGGGGGTCATATTATGCACCAGAAAAAAAAAATTCTAAATCTTAAAATGGCTATAACTCCTAAACTAGGCGTCTGCGGGGGTCAGATTATGCACCCGAAAAAAGAAAATTCAAAACTTTAAAATGCCTATATCTCCTAAACTAGGCGTCTGCGGGGGTCATATTATGCACCAGAAAAAAGAAAATTCAAAACTTTAAAATGGCTATATCTCCTAAACTAAGCGTCTGCGGGGGTCATATTATGCACCAGAAAAAAGAAAATTCAAAACTTTAAAATTTCTATATCTCCTAAACTAAGCGTCTGCGGGGGTCATATTATGCACCAGAAAAAAAAAAATTCAAAATCTTAAAATGGCTATATCTCCTAAACTAGGCGTCTGCGGGGGTCATATTATGCACCAGAAAAAAAAAATTCAAAACTTTAAAATGCCTATATCTCCTAAACTAGGCGTCTGCGGGGGTCATATTATGCACCAGAAAAAAGAAAATTCAAAACTTTAAAATGGCTATATCTCCTAAACTAGGCGTCTGCGGGGGTCATATTATGCACCAGAAAAAAAAATTCAAAACTTTAAAATGGCTATATCTCTTAAACTAGGCGTCTGCGGGGGTCATATTATGCACCAGAAAAAAAAAAAATTCAAAATATTAAAATGGCTATAACTCCTAAACTAGGCGTCTGCGGGGGTCATATTATGCACCAGAAAAAAAAAAATTCAAAATCTTAAAATGGCTATAACTCCTAAACTAGGCGTCTGCGTGGGTCATATTATGCACCAGAAAAAAGAAAATTCAAAACTTTAAAATGGCTATATCTCCTAAACTAGGCGTCTGCGGGGGTCATATTATGCACCAGAAAAAAGAAATTCAAAACTTTAAAATGGCTATATCTCCTAAACTAGGCGTCTGCGGGGGTCATATTATGCACCAGAAAAAAAAAAATTCAAAATCTTAAAATGGCTATGTCTCCTAAACTAGGCGTCTGCGGGGGTCATATTATGCACCAGAAAAAAGAAAATTCAAAACTTTAAAATGGCTATATCTCCTAAACTAGGCGTCTGCGGGGGTCATATTATGCACCAGAAAAAAGAAAATTCAAAACTTTAAAATGGATATATCTCCTAAACTAGGCGTCTGCGGGGGTCATATTATGCACCAGAAAAAAAATTCAAAACTTTAAAATGGCTATATCTCCTAAACTAGGCGTCTGCGGGGGTCATATTATGCACCAGAAAAAAAAAAAATTCAAAATATTAAAATGGCTATAACTCCTAAACTAGGCGTCTGCGGGGGTCATATTATGAACCAGAAAAAAAAAAATTCAAAATCTTAAAATGGCTATGTCTCCTAAACTAGGCGTCTGCGGGGGTCATATTATGCACCAGAAAAAAAAAATTCAATATCTTAAAATGGCTATAACTCCTAAACTAGGCGTCTGCGGGGGTCATATTATGCACCAGAAAAAAAAAACTTCAAAATCTTAAAATGGCTATATCTCCTAAACTAGGCGTCTGCGGGGGTCATATTATGCACCAGAAAAAAGAAAATTCAAAACTTTAAAATGGCTATATCTCCTAAACTAGGCGTCTGCGGGGGTCATATTATGCACCAGAAAAAAAAAAATTCAAAATCTTAAAATGGCTATGTCTCCTAAACTAGGCGTCTGCGGGGGTCATATTATGCACCAGAAAAAAAAAAATTCAAAATCTTAAAATAGCTATATCTCCTAAACTAGGCGTCTGCGGGGGTCATATTATGCACCAGAAAAAAAAAAATTCAAAATCTTAAAATGGCTATAACTCCTAAACTAGGCGTCTGCGGAGGTCATATTATGCACCAGAAAAAAGAAAATTCAAAACTTTAAAATGGCTATATCTCCTAAACTAGGCGTCTGCGGGGGTCATATTATGCACCAGAAAAAAAAAAATTCAAAATCTTAAAATGGCTATGTCTCCTAAACTAGGCGTCTGCGGGGGTCATATTATGCACCAGAAAAAAGAAAATTCAAAACTTTAAAATGGCTATATCTCCTAAACTAGGCGTCTGCGGGGGTCATATTATGCACCAGAAAAAAAAAATTCAAAATCTTAAAATGGCTATGTCTCCTAAATTAGGCGTCTGCGGGGGTCATATTATGCACCAGAAAAAAAAAAATTCAAAATCTTAAAATGGCTATATCTCCTAAACTAGGCGTCTGCGGGGGTCATATTATGCACCAGAGAAAAAAAAATTCAAAATCTTAAAATGGCTATAACTCCTAAACTAGGCGTCTGCGGGGGTCATATTATGCACCAGAAAAAAGAAAATTCAAAACTTTAAAATGGCTATATCTCCTAAGCTAAGGGGTCTGCGGGGGTCATATTATGCACCAGAAAAAAGAAAATTCAAAACTTTAAAATGGCTATATCTCCTAAACTAGGCGTCTGCGGGGGTCATATTATGCACCAGAAAAAAGAAAATTCAAAACTTTAAAATGGTTATATCTCCTAAACTAGGCGTCTGCGGGGGTCATATTATGCACCAGAAAAAAGAAAATTCAAAACTTTAAAATGGTTATATCTCCTAAACTAGGCGTCTGCGGGGGTCATATTATGCACCAGAAAAAAGAAAATTCAAAATCTTAAAATGGCTATATCTCCTAAACTAGGCGTCTGCGGGGGTCATATTATGCACCAGAAAAAAAAAAATTCAAAATCTTAAAATGGCTATAACTCCTAAACTAGGCGTCTGCGGGGGTCATATTATGCACCAGAAAAAAGAAAATTCAAAACTTTAAAATGGCTATATCTCCTAAACTAGGCGTCTGCGGGGGTCATATTATGCACCAGAAAAAAAAAATTCGAAATCTTAAAATGGCTATAACTCCTAAACTAGACGTCTGCCGGGGTCATATTATGCACCAGAAAAAAGAAAATTCAAAACTTTAAAATGGCTATATCTCCTAAACTAGGCGTCTGCGGGGGTCATATTATGCACCAGAAACAAAGAAAATTCAAAATCTTAAAATGGCTATAACTCCTAAACTAGGCGTCTGCGGGGGTCATATTATGCACCAGAAAAAAGAAAATTCAAAACTTTAAAATGGTTATATCTCCTAAACTAGGCGTCTGCGGGGGTCATTTATGCACCAGAAAAATGAAAATTCAAAACTTTAAAATGGCTATATCTCCTAAACTAGGCGTCTGCGGGGGTCATATTATGTACCAGAAAAAAGAAAATTCAAAACTTTAAAATGGCTATATCTCCTAAACTAGACGTCTGCGGGGGTCATATTATGCACCAGAAACAAAGAAAATTCAAAATCTTAAAATGGCTATAACTCCTAAACTAGGCGTCTGCGGGGGTCATATTATGCACCAGAAAAAAGAAAATTCAAAACTTTAAAATGGTTATATCTCCTAAACTAGGCGTCTGCGGGGGTCATTTATGCACCAGAAAAATGAAAATTCAAAACTTTAAAATGGCTATATCTCCTAAACTAGGCGTCTGCGGGGGTCATATTATGTACCAGAAAAAAGAAAATTCAAAACTTTAAAATGGCTATATCTCCTAAACTAGGCGTCTGCGGGGGTCATATTATGCACCAGAAAAAAAAAGTCAAAATCTTAAAATGGCTATAACTCCTAAACTAGGCGTCTGCGGGGGTCTTATTATGCACCCGAAAAAAGAAAATTCAAAACTTTAAAATGGCTATATCTCCTAAACTAGGCGTCTGCGGGGGTCATATTATGCACCGGAAAAAAGAAAATTCAAAACTTTAAAATGGCTATATCTCCTAAACTAGGCGTCTGCGGGGGTCATATTATGCACCAGAAAAAAGAAAATTCAAAACTTTAAAATGGCTATATCTCCTAAACTAGGCGTCTGCGGGGGTCATATTATGTACCAGAAAAAAAAAAATTCAAAATCTTAAAATGGCTATAACTCCTAAACTAGGCGTCTGCGGGGGTCATATTATGCACCCGAAAAAAGAAAATTCAAAACTTTAAAATGGCTATATCTCCTAAACTAGGCGTCTGCGGGGGTCATATTATGCACCAGAAACAAAGAAAATTCAAAATCTTAAAATGGCTATAACTCCTAAACTAGGCGTCTGCGGGGGTCATATTATGCACTAGAAAAAAAAAATTCAAAATCTTAAAATGGCTATAACTCCTAAACTAGGCGTCTGCGGGGGTCATATTATGCACCAGAAAAAAGAAAATTCAAAACTTTAAAATGGCTATATCTCCTAAACTATGCGTCTGCGGGGGTCATATTATGCACCAGAAAAAAGAAAATTCAAAACTTTAAAATGGCTATATCTCCTAAACTAAGCGTCTGCGGGGGTCATATTATGCACCAGAAAAAAAAAATTCAAAATCTTAAAATGGCTATAACTCCTAAACTAGGCGTCTGCGGGGGTCATATTATGCACCCGAAAAAAGAAAATTCAAAACTTTAAAATGGCTATATCTCCTAAACTAGGCGTCAGCGGGGGTCATATTATGCACCAGAAAAAAAAAAATTCAAAATCTTAAAATGGCTATATCTCCTAAACTAGGCGTCTGCGGGGGTCATATTATGCACCAGAAAAACGAAAATTCAAAACTTTAAAATGGCTATATCTCCTAAACTAGGCGTCTGCGGGGGTCATATTATGCACCAGAAAAAAAAAAATTCAAAATCTTAAAATGGCTATATCTCCTAAACTAGGCGTCTGCGGGGGTCATATTATGCACCAGAAAAAAAAAAATTCAAAATCTTAAAATGGCTATAACTCCTAAACTAGGCGTCTGCGGGGGTCATATTATGCACCAGAAAAAAAAAAAATTCAAAATCTTAAAATGGCTATAACTCCTAAACTAGGCGTCTGCGGGGGTCATATTATGCACCAGAAAAAAAAAAATTCAAAATCTTAAAATGGCTATAACTCCTAAACTAGACGTCTGCGGGGGTCATATTATGCACCAGAAAAAAGAAAATTCAATACTTTAAAATGGCTATATCTCCTAAACTAGGCGTCTGCGGGGGTCATATTATGCACCAGAAAAAAGAAAATTCAAAACTTTAAAATGGCTATATCTCTTAAACTAGGCGTCTGCGGGGGTCATATTATGCACCAGAAAAAAAAAAATCAAAATCTTAAAATGGCTATATCTCCTAAACTAGGCGTCTGCGGGGGTCATATTATGCACCAGAAAAAAAAAATTCAAAATCTTAAAATGGCTATATCTCCTAAACTAGGCGTCTGCGGGGGTCATATTATGCACCAGAAAAAAGAAAATTCAAAACTTTAAAATGGCTATATCTCCTAAACTGGTCGTCTGCGGGGGTCATATTATGCACCAGAAAAAAAAAATTCTAAATCTTAAAATGGCTATATCTCCTAAACTAGGCGTCTGCGGGGGTCATATTATGCACCAGAAAAAAAAAATTCAAAATCTTAAAAAGGCTATAACTCCTAAACTAGGCGTCTGCGGGGGTCATATTATGCACCAGAAAAAAGAAAATTCAAAACTTTAAAATGGCTATATCTCCTAAACTAGGCGTCTGCGGGGGTCATATTATGCACCAGAAAAAAAAAATTCAAAATCTTAAAATGGCTATATTTCCTAAACTAGGCGTCTGCGGGGGTCATATTATGCACCAGAAAAAAAAAAATCAAAATCTTAAAATGGCTATATCTCCTAAACTAGGCGTCTGCGGGGGTCATATTATGCACCAGAAAAAAAAAATTCAAAATCTTAAAATGGCTATATCTCCTAAACTAGGCGTCTGCGGGGGTCATATTATGCACCAGAAAAAAGAAAATTCAAAATCTTAAAAAGGCTATAACTCCTAAACTAGGCGTCTGCGGGGGTCATATTATGCACCAGAAAAAAGAAAATTCAAAACTTTAAAATGGCTATATCTCCTATACTGGTCGTCTGGGGGGGTCATATTATGCACCAGAAAAAAAAAAATCAAAATCTTAAAATGGCTATATCTCCTAAACTAGGCGTCTGCGGGGGTCATATTATGCACCAGAAAAAAAAAATTCAAAATCTTAAAATGGCTATATCTCCTAAACTAGGCGTCTGCGGGGGTCATATTATGCACCAGAAAAAAGAAAATTCAAAACTTTAAAATGGCTATATCTCCTAAACTGGTCATCTGCGGGGGTCATATTATGCACCAGAAAAAAAAAATTCTAAATCTTAAAATGGCTATATCTCCTAAACTAGGCGTCTGCGGGGGTCATATTATGCACCAGAAAAAAAAAATTCAAAATCTTAAAAAGGCTATAACTCCTAAACTAGGCGTCTGCGGGGGTCATATTATGCACCAGAAAAAAGAAAATTCAAAACTTTAAAATGGCTATATCTCCTAAACTAGGCGTCTGCGGGGGTCATATTATGCACCAGAAAAAAAAAATTCAAAATCTTAAAATGGCTATATTTCCTAAACTAGGCGTCTGCGGGGGTCATATTATGCACCAGAAAAAAAAAAATCAAAATCTTAAAATGGCTATATCTCCTAAACTAGGCGTCTGCGGGGGTCATATTATGCACCAGAAAAAAAAAATTCAAAATCTTAAAATGGCTATATCTCCTAAACTAGGCGTCTGCGGGGGTCATATTATGCACCAGAAAAAAGAAAATTCAAAACTTTAAAATGGCTATATCTCCTATACTGGTCGTCTGGGGGGGTCATATTATGCACCAGAAAAAAAAAATTCTAAATCTTAAAATGGCTATATCTCCTAAACTAGGCGTCTGCGGGGGTCATATTATGCACCAGAAAAAAAAAATTCAAAATCTTAAAAAGGCTATAACTCCTAAACTAGGCGTCTGCGGGGGTCATATTATGCACCAGAAAAAAGAAAATTCAAAACTTTAAAATGGCTATATCTCCTAAACTAGACGTCTGCGGGGGTCATATTATGCACCAGAAACAAAGAAAATTCAAAATCTTAAAATGGCTATAACTCCTAAACTAGGCGTCTGCGGGGGTCATATTATGCACCAGAAAAAAGAAAATTCAAAACTTTAAAATGGTTATAACTCCTAAACTAGGCGTCTGCGGGGGTCATATTATGCACCAGAAAAAAGAAAATTCAAAACTTTAAAATGGTTATATCTCCTAAACTAGGCGTCTGCGGGGGTCATTTATGCACCAGAAAAATGAAAATTCAAAACTTTAAAATGGCTATATCTCCTAAACTAGGCGTCTGCGGGGGTCATATTATGTACCAGAAAAAAGAAAATTCAAAACTTTAAAATGGCTATATCTCCTAAACTAGACGTCTGCGGGGGTCATATTATGCACCAGAAACAAAGAAAATTCAAAATCTTAAAATGGCTATAACTCCTAAACTAGGCGTCTGCGGGGGTCATATTATGCACCAGAAAAAAGAAAATTCAAAACTTTAAAATGGTTATATCTCCTAAACTAGGCGTCTGCGGGGGTCATTTATGCACCAGAAAAATGAAAATTCAAAACTTTAAAATGGCTATATCTCCTAAACTAGGCGTCTGCGGGGGTCATATTATGCACCAGAAAAAAGAAAATTCAAAACTTTAAAATGGCTATCTCCTAAACTGGTCGTCTGCGGGGGTCATATTATGCACCAGAAAAAAAAAATTCTAAATCTTAAAATGGCTATATCTCCTAAACTAGGCGTCTGCGGGGGTCATATTATGCACCAGAAAAAAAAAATTCAAAATCTTAAAAAGGCTATAACTCCTAAACTAGGCGTCTGCGGGGGTCATATTATGCACCAGAAAAAAGAAAATTCAAAACTTTAAAATGGCTATATCTCCTAAACTAGACGTCTGCGGGGGTCATATTATGCACCAGAAACAAAGAAAATTCAAAATCTTAAAATGGCTATAACTCCTAAACTAGGCGTCTGCGGGGGTCATATTATGCACCAGAAAAAAGAAAATTCAAAACTTTAAAATGGTTATATCTCCTAAACTAGGCGTCTGCGGGGGTCATATTATGCACCAGAAAAAAGAAAATTCAAAACTTTAAAATGGTTATATCTACTAAAACAAGGCGTCTGCGGGGGTCATTTATGCACCAGAAAAATGAAAATTCAAAACTTTAAAATGGCTATATCTCCTAAACTAGGCGTCTGCGGGGGTCATATTATGTACCAGAAAAAAGAAAATTCAAAACTTTAAAATGGCTATATCTCCTAAACTAGACGTCTGCGGGGGTCATATTATGCACCAGAAACAAAGAAAATTCAAAATCTTAAAATGGCTATAACTCCTAAACTAGGCGTCTGCGGGGGTCATATTATGCACCAGAAAAAAGAAAATTCAAAACTTTAAAATGGTTATATCTCCTAAACTAGGCGTCTGCGGGGGTCATTTATGCACCAGAAAAATGAAAATTCAAAACTTTAAAATGGCTATATCTCCTAAACTAGGCGTCTGCGGGGGTCATATTATGTACCAGAAAAAAGAAAATTCAAAACTTTAAAATGGCTATATCTCCTAAACTAGGCGTCTGCGGGGGTCATATTATGCACCAGAAAAAAAAAAGTCAAAATCTTAAAATGGCTATAACTCCTAAACTAGGCGTCTGCGGGGGTCTTATTATGCACCCGAAAAAAGAAAATTCAAAACTGTAAAATGGCTATATCTCCTAAACTAGGCGTCTGCGGGGGTCATATTATGCACCAGAAAAAAGAAAATTCAAAACTTTAAAATGGCTATATCTCCTAAACTAGGCGTCTGCGGGGGTCATATTATGCACCAGAAAAAAAAAAATTCAAAATCTTAAAATGGCTATATCTCCTAAACTAGGCGTCTGCGGGGGTCATATTATGCACCAGAAAAAAAAAATTCTAAATCTTAAAATGGCTATAACTCCTAAACTAGGCGTCTGCGGGGGTCGTATTATGCACCAGAAAAAAAAACTTCAAAATCTTAAAATGGCTATATCTCCTAAACTAGGCGTCTGCGGGGGTCATATTATGCACCAGAAAAAAAAAAATTCAAAACTTTAAAATGGCTATATCTCCTAAACTAGGCGTCTGCGGGGGTCATATTATGTACCAGAAAAAAAAAAATTCAAAATCTTAAAATGGCTATAACTCCTAAACTAGGCGTCTGCGGGGGTCATATTATGCACCCGAAAAAAGAAAATTCAAAACTTTAAAATGGCTATATCTCCTAAACTAGGCGTCTGCGGGGGTCATATTATGTACCAGAAAAAAGAAAATTCAAAACTTTAAAATGGCTATATCTCCTAAACTAGGCGTCTGCGGGGGTCATATTATGCACCAGAAACAAAGAAAATTCAAAACTTTAAAATGGCTATAACTCCTAAACTAGGCGTCTGCGGGGGTCATATTATGCACCAGGAAAAAGAAAATTCAAAACTTTAAAATGGCTATATCTCCTAAACTAGGCGTCTGCGGGGGTCATATTATGCACCAGAAAAAAGAAAATTCAAAACTTTAAAATGGCTATATCTCCTAAACTAGGCGTCTGCGGGGGTCGTATTATGCACCACAAAAAAAATAAAATTCAAAATCTTAAAATGGCTATAACTCCTAAACTAGGCGTCTGCGGGGGTCATATTATGCACCCGAAAAAAGAAAATTCAAAACTTTAAAATGGCTATATCTCCTAAACTAGGCGTCTGCGGGGGTCATATTATGCACCAGAAACAAAGAAAATTCAAAATCTTAAAATGGCTATAACTCCTAAACTAGGCGTCTGCGGGGGTCATATTATGCACCAGAAAAAAGAAAATTCAAAACTTTACAATGGTTATATCTCCAAAACTAGGCGTCTGCGGGGGTCATTTATGCACCAGAAAAATGAAAATTCAAAACTTTAAAATGGCTATATCTCCTAAACTAGGCGTCTGCGGGGGTCATATTATGTACCAGAAAAAAGAAAATTCAAAACTTTAAAATGGCTATATCTCCTAAACTAGACGTCTGCGGGGGTCATATTATGCACCAGAAACAAAGAAAATTCAAAATCTTAAAATGGCTATAACTCCTAAACTAGGCGTCTGCGGGGGTCATATTATGCACCAGAAAAAAGAAAATTCAAAACTTTAAAATGGTTATATCTCCTAAACTAGGCGTCTGCGGGGGTCATTTATGCACCAGAAAAATGAAAATTCAAAACTTTAAAATGGCTATATCTCCTAAACTAGGCGTCTGCGGGGGTCATATTATGTACCAGAAAAAAGAAAATTCAAAACTTTAAAATGGCTATATCTCCTAAACTAGGCGTCTGCGGGGGTCATATTATGCACCAGAAAAAAAAAAGTCAAAATCTTAAAATGGCTATAACTCCTAAACTAGGCGTCTGCGGGGGTCTTATTATGCACCAGAAACAAAGAAAATTCAAAATCTTAAAATGGCTATAACTCCTAAACTAGGCGTCTGCGGGGGTCATATTATGCACCAGAAAAAAGAAAATTCAAAACTTTAAAATGGCTATATCTCCTAAACTAGGCGTCTGCGGGGGTCATATTATGCACCAGAAAAAAAAAAATTCAAAATCTTAAAATGGCTATATCTCCTAAACTAGGCGTCTGCGGGGGTCATATTATGCACCAGAAAAAAAAAATTCTAAATCTTAAAATGGCTATAACTCCTAAACTAGGCGTCTGCGGGGGTCATATTATGCACCAGAAAAAAAAAATTCAAAATCTTAAAATGGCTATATCTCCTAAACTAGGCGTCTGCGGGGGTCATATTATGCACCAGAAAAAAGAAAATTCAAAACTTTAAAATGGCTATATCTCCTAAACTAGGCGTCTGCGGGGGTCATATTATGTACCAGAAAAAAAAAAATTCAAAATCTTAAAATGGCTATAACTCCTAAACTAGGCGTCTGCGGGGGTCATATTATGCACCCGAAAAAAGGAAATTCAAAACTTTAAAATGGCTATATCTCCTAAAATAGGCGTCTGCGGGGGTCATATTATGCACCAGAAACAAAGAAAATTCAAAATCTTAAAATGGCTATAACTCCTAAACTAGGCGTCTGCGGGGGTCATATTATGCACCCGAAAAAAGAAAATTCAAAACTTTAAAATGGCTATATCTCCTAAACTAGGCGTCTGCGGGGGTCATTTATGCACCAGAAAAATGAAAATTCAAAACTTTAAAATGGCTATATCTCCTAAACTAGGCGTCTGCGGGGGTCATATTATGTACCAGAAAAAAGAAAATTCAAAACTTTAAAATGGCTATATCTCCTAAACTAGGCGTCTGCGGGGGTCATATTATGCACCAGAAAAAAAAAGTCAAAATCTTAAAATGGCTATAACTCCTAAACTAGGCGTCTGCGGGGGTCTTATTATGCACCAGAAACAAAGAAAATTCAAAATCTTAAAATGGCTATAACTCCTAAACTAGGCGTCTGCGGGGGTCATATTATGCACCAGAAAAAAGAAAATTCAAAACTTTAAAATGGCTATATCTCCTAAACTAGGCGTCTGCGGGGGTCATATTATGCACCAGAAAAAAGAAAATTCAAAACTTTAAAATGGCTATATCTCCTAAACTAGGCCTCTGCGGGGGTCATATTATGCACCAGAAAAAAAAAATTCAAAATCTTAAAATGGCTATAACTCCTAAACTAGGCGTCTGCGGGGGTCATATTATGCACCCGAAAAAAGAAAATTCAAAACTTTAAAATGGCTATATCTCCTAAACTAGGCGTCTGCGGGGGTCATATTATGCACCAGAAAAAAAAAATTCAAAATCTTAAAATGGCTATAACTCCTAAACTAGGCGTCTGCGGGGGTCATATTATGCACCCGAAAAAAGAAAATTCAAAACTTTAAAATGGCTATATCTCCTAAACTAGGCGTCTGCGGGGGTCATATTATGCACCAGAAAAAAAAAATTCAAAATCTTAAAATGGCTATATCCCCTAAACTAGGCTTCTGCGGGGGTCATATTATGCACCAGAAAAAAGAAAATTCAAAACTTTAAAATGGCTATATCTCCTAAACTAGGCGTCTGCGGGGGTCATATTATGCACCAGAAAAAAAAAAATTCAAAATCTTAAAATGGCTATGTCTCCTAAACTAGGCGTCTGCGGGGGTCATATTATGCACCAGAAAAAAGAAAATTCAAAACTTTAAAATGGCTATATCTCCTAAACTAGGCGTCTGCGGGGGTCATATTATGCACCAGAAAAAAGAAAATTCAAAACTTTAAAATGGCTATATCTCCTAAACTAGGCGTCTGCGGGGGTCATATTATGCACCAGAAAAAAAAATTCAAAACTTTAAAATGGCTATATCTCCTAAACTAGGCGTCTGCGGGGGTCATATTATGCACCAGAAAAAAAAAAAATTCAAAATATTAAAATGGCTATAACTCCTAAACTAGGCGTCTGCGGGGGTCATATTATGCACCAGAAAAAAAAAACTTCAAAATCTTAAAATGGCTATATCTCCTAAACTAGGCGTCTGCGGGTGTCATATTATGCACCAGAAAAAAGAAAATTCAAAACTTTAAAATGGCTATATCTCCTAAACTAGACGTCTGCGGGGGTCATATTATGCACCAGAAACAAAGAAAATTCAAAATCTTAAAATGGCTATAACTCCTAAACTAGGCGTCTGCGGGGGTCATATTATGCACCAGAAAAAAGAAAATTCAAAACTTTAAAATGGTTATATCTCCTAAACTAGGCGTCTGCGGGGGTCATATTATGCACCAGAAAAAAGAAAATTCAAAACTTTAAAATGGTTATATCTCCTAAACTAGGCGTCTGCGGGGGTCATATTATGCACCAGAAAAAAGAAAATTCAAAACTTTAAAATGGCTATATCTCCTAAACTGGTCGTCTGCGGGGGTCATATTATGCACCAGAAAAAAAAAATTCTAAATCTTAAAATGGCTATATCTCCTAAACTAGGCGTCTGCGGGGGTCATATTATGCACCAGAAAAAAAAAATTCAAAATCTTAAAAAGGCTATAACTCCTAAACTAGGCGTCTGCGGGGGTCATATTATGCACCAGAAAAAAGAAAATTCAAAACTTTAAAATGGCTATATCTCCTAAACTAGACGTCTGCGGGGGTCATATTATGCACCAGAAACAAAGAAAATTCAAAATCTTAAAATGGCTATAACTCCTAAACTAGGCGTCTGCGGGGGTCATATTATGCACCAGAAAAAAGAAAATTCAAAACTTTAAAATGGTTATATCTCCTAAACTAGGCGTCTGCGGGGGTCATATTATGCACCAGAAAAAAGAAAATTCAAAACTTTAAAATGGTTATATCTCCTAAACTAGGCGTCTGCGGGGGTCATATTATGCACCAGAAAAAAGAAAATTCAAAACTTTAAAATGGCTATATCTCCTAAACTGGTCGTCTGCGGGGGTCATATTATGCACCAGAAAAAAAAAATTCTAAATCTTAAAATGGCTATATCTCCTAAACTAGGCGTCTGCGGGGGTCATATTATGCACCAGAAAAAAAAAATTCAAAATCTTAAAAAGGCTATAACTCCTAAACTAGGCGTCTGCGGGGGTCATATTATGCACCAGAAAAAAGAAAATTCAAAACTTTAAAATGGCTATATCTCCTAAACTAGACGTCTGCGGGGGTCATATTATGCACCAGAAACAAAGAAAATTCAAAATCTTAAAATGGCTATAACTCCTAAACTAGGCGTCTGCGGGGGTCATATTATGCACCAGAAAAAAGAAAATTCAAAACTTTAAAATGGTTATATCTCCTAAACTAGGCGTCTGCGGGGGTCATATTATGCACCAGGAAAAAGAAAATTCAAAACTTTAAAATGGCTATATCTCCTAAACTAGGCGTCTGCGGGGGTCATATTATGCACCAGAAAAAAAAAATTCAAAATCTTAAAATGGCTATAACTCCTAAACTAGGCGTCTGCGGGGGTCATATTATGCACCCGAAAAAAGAAAATTCAAAACTTTAAAATGGCTATATCTCCTAAACTAGGCGTCTGCGGGGGTCATATTATGCACCAGAAAAAAGAAAATTCAAAACTTTAAAATGGCTATATCTCCTAAACTAGGCGTCTGCGGGGGTCATATTATGCACCAGAAAAAAAAAATTCAAAATCTTAAAATGGCTATAACTCCTAAACTAGGCGTCTGCGGGGGTCATATTATGCACCCGAAAAAAGAAAATTCAAAACTTTAAAATGGCTATATCTCCTAAACTAGGCGTCTGCGGGGGTCATATTATGCACCAGAAACAAAGAAATTCAAAATCTTAAAATGGCTATAACTCCTAAACTAGTCGTCTGCGGGGGTCATATTATGCACCAGAAAAAAGAAAATTCAAAACTTTAAAATGGTTATATCTCCTAAACTAGGCGTCTGCGGGGGTCATTTATGCACCAGAAAAATGAAAATTCAAAACTTTAAAATGGCTATATCTCCTAAACTAGGCGTCTGCGGGGGTCATATTATGTACCAGAAAAAAGAAAATTCAAAACTTTAAAATGGCTATATCTCCTAAACTAGACGTCTGCGGGGGTCATATTATGCACCAGAAACAAAGAAAATTCAAAATCTTAAAATGGCTATAACTCCTATACTAGGCGTCTGCGGGGGTCATATTGTGCACCAGAAAAAAGAAAATTCAAAACTTTAAAATGGTTATATCTCCTAAACTAGGCGTCTGCGGGGGTCATTTATGCACCAGAAAAATGAAAATTCAAAACTTTAAAATGGCTATATCTCCTAAACTAGGCGTCTGCGGGGGTCATATTATGTACCAGAAAAAAGAAAATTCAAAACTTTAAAATGGCTATATCTCCTAAACTAGGCGTCTGCGGGGGTCATATTGTGCACCAGAAAAAAAAAAGTCAAAATCTTAAAATGGCTATAACTCCTAAACTAGGCGTCTGCGGGGGTCTTATTATGCACCCGAAAAAAGAAAATTCAAAACTTTAAAATGGCTATATCTCCTAAACTAGGCGTCTGCGGGGGTCATATTATGCACCAGAAAAAAGAAAATTCAAAACTTTAAAATGGCTATATCTCCTAAACTAGGCGTCTGCGGGGGTCATATTATGCACCAGAAAAAAAAAAATTCAAAATCTTAAAATGGCTATATCTCCTAAACTAGGCGTCTGCGGGGGTCATATTATGCACCAGAAAAAAAAAATTCTAAATCTTAAAATGGCTATAACTCCTAAACTAGGCGTCTGCGGGGGTCATATTATGCACCAGAAAAAAAAAATTCAAAATCTTAAAATGGCTATATCTCCTAAACTAGGCGTCTGCGGGGGTCATATTATGCACCAGAAAAAAGAAAATTCAAAACTTTAAAATGGCTATATCTCCTAAACTAGGCGTCTGCGGGGGTCATATTATGTACCAGAAAAAAAAAATTCAAAATCTTAAAATGGCTATAACTCCTAAACTAGGCGTCTGCGGGGGTCATATTATGCACCCGAAAAAAGAAAATTCAAAACTTTAAAATGGCTATATCTCCTAAACTAGGCGTCTGCGGGGGTCATATTATGCACCAGAAACAAAGAAAATTCAAAATCTTAAAATGGCTATAACTCCTAAACTAGGCGTCTGCGGGGGTCATATTATGCACTAGAAAAAAAAAATTCAAAATCTTAAAATGGCTATAACTCCTAAACTAGGCGTCTGCGGGGGTCATATTATGCACCAGAAAAAAGAAAATTCAAAACTTTAAAATGGCTATATCTCCTAAACTAGGCGTCTGCGGGGGTCATATTATGCACCAGAAAAAAAAAATTCAAAATCTTAAAATGGCTATAACTCCTAAACTAGGCGTCTGCGGGGGTCATATTATGCACCCGAAAAAAGAAAATTCAAAACTTTAAAATGGCTATATCTCCTAAACTAGGCGTCTGCGGGGGTCATATTATGCACCAGAAAAAAAAAATTCTAAATCTTAAAATGGCTATAACTCCTAAACTAGGCGTCTGCGGGGGTCATATTATGCACCCGAAAAAAGAAAATTCAAAACTTTAAAATGGCTATATCTCGTAAACTAGGCGTCTGCGGGGGTCATATTATGTACCAGAAAAAAAAAAATTCAAAATCTTAAAATGGCTATAACTCCTAAACTAGGCGTCTGCGGGGGTCAGATTATGCACCCGAAAAAAGAAAATTCAAAACTTTAAAATGCCTATATCTCCTAAACTAGGCGTCTGCGGGGGTCATATTATGCACCAGAAAAAAAAAATTCTAAATCTTAAAATGGCTATAACTCCTAAACTAGGCGTCTGCGGGGGTCAGATTATGCACCCGAAAAAAGAAAATTCAAAACTTTAAAATGCCTATATCTCCTAAACTAGGCGTCTGCGGGGGTCATATTATGCACCAGAAAAAAGAAAATTCAAAACTTTAAAATGGCTATATCTCCTAAACTAAGCGTTTGCGGGGGTCATATTATGCACCAGAAAAAAGAAAATTCAAAACTTTAAAATGGCTATATCTCCTAAACTAAGCGTCTGCGGGGGTCATATTATGCACCAGAAAAAAAAAATTCAAAATCTTAAAATGGCTATATCTCCTAAACTAGGCGTCTGCGGGGGTCATATTATGCACCAGAAAAAAAAAATTCAAAACTTTAAAATGCCTATATCTCCTAAACTAGGCGTCTGCGGGGGTCATATTATGCACCAGAAAAAAGAAAATTCAAAACTTTAAAATGGCTATATCTCCTAAACTAGGCGTCTGCGGGGGTCATATTATGCACCAGAAAAAAAAAAATTCAAAATCTTAAAATGGCTATAACTCCTAAACTAGGCGTCTGCGTGGGTCATATTATGCACCAGAAAAAAGAAAATTCAAAACTTTAAAATGGCTATATCTCCTAAACTAGGCGTCTGCGGGGGTCATATTATGCACCAGAAAAAAGAAAATTCAAAACTTTAAAATGGCTATATCTCCCAAACTAGGCGTCTGCGGGGGTCATATTATGCACCAGAAAAAAAAAATTCAAAATCTTAAAATGGCTATATCTCCTAAACTAGGCGTCTGCGGGGGTCATATTATGCACCAGAAAAAAAAAAATTCAAAATCTTAAAATGGCTATAACTCCTAAACTAGGCGTCTGCGGGGGTCATATTATGCACCAGAAAAAAAAAAATTCAAAATCTTAAAATGGCTATATCTCCTAAACTAGGCGTCTGCGGGGGTCATATTATGCACCAGAAAAAAGAAAATTCAAAACTTTAAAATGGCTATATCTCCTAAACTAGGCGTCTGCGGGGGTCATATTATGCACCAGAAAAAAAAAAATTCAAAATCTTAAAATGGCTATGTCTCCTAAACTAGGCGTCTGCGGGGGTCATATTATGCACCAGAAAAAAGAAAATTCAAAACTTTAAAATGGCTATATCTCCTAAACTAGGCGTCAGCGGGGGTCATATTATGCACCAGAAAAAAGAAAATTCAAAACTTTAAAATGGCTATATCTCCTAAACTAGGCGTCTGCGGGGGTCATATTATGCACCAAAAAAAAAAATTCAAAACTTTAAATTGGCTATATCTCCTAAACTAGGCGTCTGCGGGGGTCATATTATGCACCAGAAAAAAAAAAAATTCAAAATATTAAAATGGCTATAACTCCTAAACTAGGCGTCTGCGGGGGTCATATTATGCACCAGAAAAAAAAAATTCAAAACTTTAAAATGCCTATATCTCCTAAACTAGGCGTCTGCGGGGGTCATATTATGCACCAGAAAAAAGAAAATTCAAAACTTTAAAATGGCTATATCTCCTAAACTAGGCGTCTGCGGGGGTCATATTATGCACCAGAAAAAAAAAAATTCAAAATCTTAAAATGGCTATAACTCCTAAACTAGGCGTCTGCGTGGGTCATATTATGCACCAGAAAAAAGAAAATTCAAAACTTTAAAATGGCTATATCTCCTAAACTAGGCGTCTGCGGGGGTCATATTATGCACCAGAAAAAAGAAAATTCAAAACTTTAAAATGGCTATATCTCCCAAACTAGGCGTCTGCGGGGGTCATATTATGCACCAGAAAAAAAAAATTCAAAATCTTAAAATGGCTATATCTCCTAAACTAGGCGTCTGCGGGGGTCATATTATGCACCAGAAAAAAAAAAATTCAAAATCTTAAAATGGCTATAACTCCTAAACTAGGCGTCTGCGGGGGTCATATTATGCACCAGAAAAAAAAAAATTCAAAATCTTAAAATGGCTATATCTCCTAAACTAGGCGTCTGCGGGGGTCATATTATGCACCAGAAAAAAGAAAATTCAAAACTTTAAAATGGCTATATCTCCTAAACTAGGCGTCTGCGGGGGTCATATTATGCACCAGAAAAAAAAAAATTCAAAATCTTAAAATGGCTATGTCTCCTAAACTAGGCGTCTGCGGGGGTCATATTATGCACCAGAAAAAAGAAAATTCAAAACTTTAAAATGGCTATATCTCCTAAACTAGGCGTCAGCGGGGGTCATATTATGCACCAGAAAAAAGAAAATTCAAAACTTTAAAATGGCTATATCTCCTAAACTAGGCGTCTGCGGGGGTCATATTATGCACCAAAAAAAAAAATTCAAAACTTTAAAATGGCTATATCTCCTAAACTAGGCGTCTGCGGGGGTCATATTATGCACCAGAAAAAAAAAAAATTCAAAATATTAAAATGGCTATAACTCCTAAACTAGGCGCCTGCGGGGGTCATATTATGCACCAGAAAAAAAAAAATTCAAAATCTTAAAATGGCTATGTCTCCTAAACTAGGCGTCTGCGGGGGTCATATTATGCACCAGAAAAAAAAAATTCAATATCTTAAAATGGCTATAACTCCTAAACTAGGCGTCTGCGGGGGTCATATTATGCACCAGAAAAAAAAAACTTCAAAATCTTAAAATGGCTATATCTCCTAAACTAGGCGTCTGCGGGGGTCATATTATGCACCACAAAAAAGAAAATTCAAAACTTTAAAATGGCTATATCTCCTAAACTAGGCGTCTGCGGGGGTCATATTATGCACCAGAAAAAAAAAAATTCAAAATCTTAAAATGGCTATGTCTCCTAAACTAGGCGTCTGCGGGGGTCATATTATGCACCAGAAAAAAAAAAATTCAAAATCTTAAAATAGCTATATCTCCTAAACTAGGCGTCTGCGGGGGTCATATTATGCACCAGAAAAAAAAAAATTCAAAATCTTAAAATGGCTATAACTCCTAAACTAGGCGTCTGCGGAGGTCATATTATGCACCAGAAAAAAGAAAATTCAAAACTTTAAAATGGCTATATCTCCTAAACTAGGCGTCTGCGGGGGTCATATTATGCACCAGAAAAAAAAAAATTCAAAATCTTAAAATGGCTATGTCTCCTAAACTAGGCGTCTGCGGGGGTCATATTATGCACCAGAAAAAAGAAAATTCAAAACTTTAAAATGGCTATATCTCCTAAACTAGGCGTCTGCGGGGGTCATATTATGCACCAGAAAAAAAAAAATTCAAAATCTTAAAATGGCTATGTCTCCTAAATTAGGCGTCTGCGGGGGTCATATTATGCACCAGAAAAAAAAAAATTCAAAATCTTAAAATGGCTATATCTCCTAAACTAGGCGTCTGCGGGGGTCATATTATGCACCAGAAAAAAAAAAATTCAAAATCTTAAAATGGCTATAACTCCTAAACTAGGCGTCTGCGGGGGTCATATTATGCACCAGAAAAAAGAAAATTCAAAACTTTAAAATGGCTATATCTCCTAAACTAGGGGTCTGCGGGGGTCATATTATGCACCAGAAAAAAGAAAATTCAAAACTTTAAAATGGCTATATCTCCTAAACTAGGCGTCTGCGGGGGTCATATTATGCACCAGAAAAAAAAAAATTCAAAATCTTAAAATGGCTATATCTCCTAAACTAGGCGTCTGCGGGGGTCATATTATGCACCAGAAAAAAAAAATTCAAAATCTTAAAATGGCTGTAACTCCTAAACTAGGCGTCTGCGGGGGTCATATTATGCACCAGAAAAAAAAAAATTCAAAATCTTAAAATGGCTATATCTCCTAAACTAGGCGTCTGCGGGGGTCATATTATGCACCAGAAAAAAAAAAATTCAAAATCTTAAAATGGCTATATCTCCTAAACTAGGCGTCTGCGGGGGTCATATTATGCACCAGAAAAAAGAAAATTCAAAACTTTAAAATGGCTATATCTCCTAAACTAGGCGTCTGCGGGGGTCATATTATGCACCAGAAAAAAAAAATTTCAAAATCTTAAAATGGCTATGTCTCCTAAACTAGGCGTCTGCGGGGGTCATATTATGCACCAGAAAAAAAAAATTCAAAATCTTAAAATAGCTATATCTCCTAAACTAGGCGTCTGCGGGGGTCATATTATGCACCAGAAAAAAGAAAATTCAAAACTTTAAAATGGCTATATCACCTAAACTAGGCGTCTGCGGGGGTCATATTATGCACCAAAAAAAAAAATTCAAAACTTTAAAATGGCTATATCTCCTAAACTAGGCGTCTGCGGGGGTCATATTATGCACCAGAAAAAAAAAAAATTCAAAATATTAAAATGGCTATAACTCCTAAACTAGGCGTCTGCGGGGGTCATATTATGCACCAGAAAAAAAAAAAATTCAAAATCTTAAAATGGCTATGTCTCCTAAACTAGGCGTCTGCGGGGGTCATATTATGCACCAGAAAAAAAAAATTCAATATCTTAAAATGGCTATAACTCCTAAACTAGGCGTCTGCGGGGGTCATATTATGCACCAGAAAAAAAAAACTTCAAAATCTTAAAATGGCTATATCTCCTAAACTAGGCGTCTGCGGGGGTCATATTATGCACCAGAAAAAAGAAAATTCAAAACTTTAAAATGGCTATATCTCCTAAACTAGGCGTCTGCGGGGGTCATATTATGCACCAGAAAAAAAAAATTTCAAAATCTTAAAATGGCTATGTCTCCTAAACTAGGCGTCTGCGGGGGTCATATTATGCACCAGAAAAAAAAAATTCAAAATCTTAAAATAGCTATATCTCCTAAACTAGGCGTCTGCGGGGGTCATATTATGCACCAGAAAAAAAAAAATTCAAAATCTTAAAATGGCTATGTCTCCTAAACTAGGCGTCTGCGGGGGTCATATTATGCACCAGAAAAAAAAAACTTCAAAATCTTAAAATGGCTATATCTCCTAAACTAGGCGTCTGCGGGGGTCATATTATGCACCAGAAAAAAGAAAATTCAAAACTTTAAAATGGCTATATCTCCTAAACTAGGCGTCTGCGGGGGTCATATTATGCACCAGAAAAAAAAAAAATTCAAAATATTAAAATGGCTATAACTCCTAAACTAGGCGTCTGCGGGGGTCATATTATGCACCAGAAAAAAAAAAATTCAAAATCTTAAAATGGCTATGTCTCCTAAACTAGGCGTCTGCGGGGGTCATATTATGCACCAGAAAAAAAAAACTTCAAAATCTTAAAATGGCTATATCTCCTAAACTAGGCGTCTGCGGGGGTCATATTATGCACCAGAAAAAAGAAAATTCAAAACTTTAAAATGGCTATATCTCCTAAACTAGGCGTCTGCGGGGGTCATATTATGCACCAGAAAAAAGAAAATTCAAAACTTTAAAATGGCTATATCTCCTAAACTAGGCGTCTGCGGGGGTCATATTATGCACCAGAAAAAAGAAAATTCAAAACTTTAAAATGGCTATATCTCCTAAACTAGGCGTCTGCGGGGGTCATATTATGCACCAGAAAAACAAAAATTCAAAATCTTAAAATGGCTATGTCTCCTAAATTAGGCGTCTGCGGGGGTCATATTATGCACCAGAAAAAAAAAAATTCAAAATCTTAAAATGGCTATATCTCCTAAACTAGGCGTCTGCGGGGGTCATATTATGCACCAGAAAAAAAAAAATTCAAAATCTTAAAATGGCTATAACTCCTAAACTAGGCGTCTGCGGGGGTCATATTATGCACCAGAAAAAAGAAAATTCAAAACTTTAAAATGGCTATATCTCCTTAACTAGGGGTCTGCGGGGGTCATATTATGCACCAGAAAAAAGAAAATTCAAAACTTTAAAATGGCTATATCTCCTAAACTAGGCGTCTGCGGGGGTCATATTATGCACCAGAAAAAAAAAATTTCAAAATCTTAAAATGGCTATATCTCCTAAACTAGGCGTCTGCGGGGGTCATATTATGCACCAGAAAAAAAAAAATTCAAAATCTTAAAATGGCTGTAACTCCTAAACTAGGCGTCTGCGGGGGTCATATTATGCACCAGAAAAAAAAAAATTCAAAATCTTAAAATGGCTATTACTCCTAAACTAGGCGTCTGCGGGGGTCATATTATGCACCAGAAAAAAGAAAATTCAAAACTTTAAAATGGCTATATCTCCTAAACTAGGCGTCTGCGGGGGTCATATTATGCACCAGAAAAAAAAAATTCGAAATCTTAAAATGGCTATAACTCCTAAACTAGACGTCTGCCGGGGTCATATTATGCACCAGAAAAAAGAAAATTCAAAACTTTAAAATGGCTATACCTCCTAAACTAGGCGTCTGCGGGGGTCATATTATGCACCAGAAACAAAGAAAATTCAAAATCTTAAAATGGCTATAACTCCTAAACTAGGCGTCTGCGGGGGTCATATTATGCACCAGAAAAAAGAAAATTCAAAACTTTAAAATGGTTATATCTCCTAAACTAGGCGTCTGCGGGGGTCATTTATGCACCAGAAAAATGAAAATTCAAAACTTTAAAATGGCTATATCTCCTAAACTAGGCGTCTGCGGGGGTCATATTATGTACCAGAAAAAAGAAAATTCAAAACTTTAAAATGGCTATATCTCCTAAACTAGACGTCTGCGGGGGTCATATTATGCACCAGAAACAAAGAAAATTCAAAATCTTAAAATGGCTATAACTCCTAAACTAGGCGTCTGCGGGGGTCATATTATGCACCAGAAAAAAGAAAATTCAAAACTTTAAAATGGTTATATCTCCTAAACTAGGCGTCTGCGGGGGTCATTTATGCACCAGAAAAATGAAAATTCAAAACTTTAAAATGGCTATATCTCCTAAACTAGGCGTCTGCGGGGGTCATATTATGTACCAGAAAAAAGAAAATTCAAAACTTTAAAATGGCTATATCTCCTAAACTAGGCGTCTGCGGGGGTCATATTATGCACCAGAAAAAAAAAGTCAAAATCTTAAAATGGCTATAACTCCTAAACTAGGCGTCTGCGGGGGTCTTATTATGCACCCGAAAAAAGAAAATTCAAAACTTTAAAATGGCTATATCTCCTAAACTAGGCGTCTGCGGGGGTCATATTATGCACCAGAAAAAAGAAAATTCAAAACTTTAAAATGGCTATATCTCCTAAACTAGGCGTCTGCGGGGGTCATATTATGCACCAGAAAAAAAAAAATTCAAAATCTTAAAATGGCTATATCTCCTAAACTAGGCGTCTGCGGGGGTCATATTATGCACCAGAAAAAAAAAAATTCAAAATCTTAAAATGGCTATAACTCCTAAACTAGGCGTCTGCGGGGGTCATATTATGCAAAAGAAAAAAAAAATTCAAAATCTTAAAATGGCTATAACTCCTAAACTAGGCGTCTGCGGGGGTCATATTATGCACCAGAAAAAAAAAAATTCAAAATCTTAAAATGGCTATATCTCCTAAACTAGGCGTCTGCGGGGGTCATATTATGCACCAGAAAAAAGAAAATTCAAAACTTTAAAATGGCTATATCTCCTAAACTAGGCGTCTGCGGGGGTCATATTATGTACCAGAAAAAAAAAAATTCAAAATCTTAAAATGGCTATAACTCCTAAACTAGGCGTCTGCGGGGGTCATATTATGCACCCGAAAAAAGAAAATTCAAAACTTTAAAATGGCTATATCTCCTAAACTAGGCGTCTGCGGGGGTCATACTATGCACCAGAAACAAAGAAAATTCAAAATCTTAAAATGGCTATAACTCCTAAACTAGGCGTCTGCGGGTTCATATTATGCACTAGAAAAAAAAAATTCAAAATCTTAAAATGGCTATAACTCCTAAACTAGGCGTCTGCGGGGGTCATATTATGCACCAGAAAAAAGAAAATTCAAAACTTTAAAATGGCTATATCTCCTAAACTAGGCGTCTGCGGGGGTCATATTATGCACCAGAAAAAAGAAAATTCAAAACTTTAAAATGGCTATATCTCCTAAACTAGGCGTCTGCGGGGGTCATATTATGCACCAGAAAAAAAAAATTCAAAATCTTAAAATGGCTATAACTCCTAAACTAGGCGTCTGCGGGGGTCATATTATGCACCCGAAAAAAGAAAATTCAAAACTTTAAAATGGCTATATCTCCTAAACTAGGCGTCAGCGGGGGTCATATTATGCACCAGAAAAAAAAAATTCAAAATCTTAAAATGGCTATATCTCCTAAACTAGGCGTCTGCGGGGGTCATATTATGCACCAGAAAAAAGAAAATTCAATACTTTAAAATGGCTATATCTCCTAAACTAGGCGTCTGCGGGGGTCATATTATGCACCAGAAAAAAGAAAATTCAAAACTTTAAAATGGCTATATCTCCTAAACTAGGCGTCTGCGGGGGTCATATTATGCACCAGAAAAAAAAAAAAATCAAAATCTTAAAATGGCTATATCTCCTAAACTAGGCGTCTGCGGGGGTCATATTATGCACCAGAAAAAAAAAAATTCAAAATCTTAAAATGGCTATAACTCCTAAACTAGGCGTCTGCGGGGGTCATATTATGCACCAGAAAAAAAAAAAATTCAAAATCTTAAAATGGCTATAACTCCTAAACTAGGCGTCTGCGGGGGTCATATTATGCACCAGAAAAAAAAAATTCTAAATCTTAAAATGGCTATAACTCCTAAACTAGGCGTCTGCGGGGGTCATATTATGCACCAGAAAAAAGAAAATTCAATACTTTAAAATGGCTATATCTCCTAAACTAGGCGTCTGCGGGGGTCATATTATGCACCAGAAAAAAGAAAATTCAAAACTTTAAAATGGCTATATCTCCTAAACTAGGCGTCTGCGGGGGTCATATTATGCACCAGAAAAAAAAATTCAAAATCTTAAAATGGCTATAACTCCTAAACTAGGCGTCTGCGGGGGTCATATTATGCACCAGAAAAAAAAAAATTCAAAATCTTAAAATGGCTATAACTCCTAAACTAGGCGTCTGCGGGGGTCATATTATGCACCAGAAAAAAAAAATTCAAAATCTTAAAATGGCTATATCTCCTAAACTAGGCGTCTGCGGGGGTCATAGTATGCACCAGAAAAAAAAAATTCAAAATCTTAAAATGGCTATATCTCCTAAACTAGGCGTCTGCGCGGGTCATATTATGCACCAGAAAAAAAAAATTCAAAATCTTAAAATGGCTATATCTCCTAAACTAGGCGTCTGCGGGGGTCATATTATGCAACAGAAAAAAAAAAATCAAAATCTTGAAATGGCTATATCTCCTAAACTAGGCGTCTGCGGGGGTCATATTATGCACCAGAAAAAAAAAATTCAAAATCTTAAAATGGCTATATCTCCTAAACTAGGCGTCTGCGGGGGTCATATTATGCACCAGAAAAAAGAAAATTCAAAACTTTAAAATGGCTATATCTCCTAAACTGGTCGTCTGCGGGGGTCATATTATGCACCAGAAAAAAAAAATTCTAAATCTTAAAATGGCTATATCTCCTAAACTAGGCGTCTGCGGGGGTCATATTATGCACCAGAAAAAAAAAATTCAAAATCTTAAAAAGGCTATAACTCCTAAACTAGGCGTCTGCGGGGGTCATATTATGCACCAGAAAAAAGAAAATTCAAAACTTTAAAATGGCTATATCTCCTAAACTAGGCGTCTGCGGGGGTCATATTATGCACCAGAAAAAAAAAATTCAAAATCTTAAAATGGCTATATCTCCTAAACTAGGCGTCTGCGGGGGTCATATTATGCAGCAGAACAAAAAAAATTCAAAATCTTAAAATGGCTATAACTCCTAAACTAGGCGTCTGCGGGGTCATATTATGCACCAGAAAAAAGAAAATTCAAAACTTTAAAATGGCTATATCTCCTAAACTAGGCGTCTGCGAGGGTCATATTATGCACCAGAAAAAAAAAATTCAAAATCTTAAAATGGCTATATCTCCTAAACTAGGCGTCTGCGGGGGTCATATTATGCACCAGAAAAAAGAAAATTCAATACTTTAAAATGGCTATATCTCCTAAACTAGGCGTCTGCGGGGGTCATATTATGCACCAGAAAAAAGAAAATTCAAAACTTTAAAATGGCTATATCTCCTAAACTAGGCGTCTGCGGGGGTCATATTATGCACCAGAAAAAAAAAAAAATCAAAATCTTAAAATGGCTATATCTCCTAAACTAGGCGTCTGCGGGGGTCATATTATGCACCAGAAAAAAAAAATTCAAAATCTTAAAATGGCTATAACTCCTAAACTAGGCGTCTGCGGGGGTCATATTATGCACCAGAAAAAAAAAAAATTCAAAATCTTAAAATGGCTATAACTCCTAAACTAGGCGTCTGCGGGGGTCATATTATGCACCAGAAAAAAAAAATTCAAAATCTTAAAATGGCTATAACTCCTAAACTAGAAAAAAAAAATTCAAAATCTTAAAAAGGCTATAACTCCTAAACTAGGCGTCTGCGGGGGTCATATTATGCACCAGAAAAAAGAAAATTCAAAACTTTAAAATGGCTATATCTCCTAAACTAGGCGTCTGCGGGGGTCATATTATGCACCAGAAAAAAAAAATTCAAAATCTTAAAATGGCTATATCTCCTAAACTAGGCGTCTGCGGGGGTCATATTATGCACCAGAAAAAAAAAAATTCAAAATCTTAAAATGGCTATATCTCCTAAACTAGGCGTCTGCGGGGGTCATATTATGCACCAGAAAAAAGAAAATTCAAAACTTTAAAATGTCAATATCTCCTAAACTAGGCGTCTGCGGGGGTCATATTATGCACCAGAAAAAAAAAATTCAAAATCTTAAAATGGCTATATCTCCTAAACTAGGCGTCTGCGGGGGTCATATTATGCAGCAGAACAAAAAAATTCAAAATCTTAAAATGGCTATATCTCCTAAACTAGGCGTCTGCGGGGGTCATATTATGCACCAGAAAAAAAAAATTCAAAATCTTAAAATGGCTATATCTCCTAAACTAGGCGTCTGCGGGGGTCATATTATGCACCAGAAAAAAAAATTCAAAATCTTAAAATGGCTATATCTCCTAATCTAGGCGACTGCAGGGGTCATATTATGCACCAGAAAAAAAAAAATTCTAAATCTTAAAATGGCTGTAACTCCTAAACTAGTCGTCTGCGGGGGTCATATTATACACCAGAAAAAAAAAAAATTCAAAATCTTAAAATGGCTATTTCTCCTAAACTAGGCGTCTGCGGGGGTCATATTATGCACCAGAAAAAAAATTCAAAATCTTAAAATGGCTATAACTCCTAAACTAGGCGTCAGCGGGGGTCATATTATGCACCAGAAAAAAAAAAATTCAAAATCTTAAAATGGCTATATCTCCTAAACTAGGCGTCTGCGGGGGTCATATTATGCACCAGAAAAAAAAAAATTCAAAATCTTAAAATGGCTATAACTCCTAAACTAGGCGTCTGCGGGGGTCATATTATGCACCAGAAAAAAGAAAATTCAAAACTTTAAAATGGCTATATCTCCTAAACTAGGCGTCTGCGGGGGTCATATTATGCACCAGAAAAAAAAAATTCAAAATCTTAAAAAGGCTATAACTCCTAAACTAGGCGTCTGCGGGGGTCATATTATGCAGCAGAAAAAAAAAATTCAAAATCTTAAAATGGCTATATCTCCTAAACTAGGCGTCTGTGGGGGTCATATTATGCACCAGAAAAAAAAATTCAAAACTTTAAAATGGCTATATCTCCTAAACTAGGCGTCTGCGGGGGTCATATTATGCACCAGAAAAAAAAAATTCAAAATCTTAAAATGGCTATATCTCCTAAACTAGGCGTCTGCGGGGGTCATATTATGCAGCAGAACAAAAAAAATTCAAAATCTTAAAATGGCTATATCTCCTAAACTAGGCGTCTGCGGGGGTCATATTATGCACCAGAAAAAAAAATTCAAAATCTTAAAATGGCTATATCTCCTAAACTAGGCGTCTGCAGGGGTCATATTATGCACCAGAAAAAAAAAATTCTAAATCTTGAAATGGCTATAACTCCTAAACTAGTCGTCTGCGGGGGTCATATTATACACCAGAAAAAAAAAAAATTCAAAATCTTAAAATGGCTATATTTCCTAAACTAGGCGTCTGCGGGGGTCATATTATGCACCAGAAAAAAAAAAATTCAAAATTTTAAAATGGCTATAACTCCTAAACTAGGCGTCTGCGGGGGTCATATTATGCACCAGAAAAAAGAAAATTCAAAACTTTAAAATGGCTATATCTCCTAAACTAGGCGTCTGCGGGGGTCATATTATGCACCAGAAAAAAAAAATCCAAAATCTTAAAAAGGCTATAACTCCTAAACTAGGCGTCTGCGGGGGTCATATTATGCACCAGAAAAAAGAAAATTCAAAACTTTAAAATGGCTATATCTCCTAAACTAGGCGTCTGCGGGGGTCATATTATGCAGCAGAAAAAAAAAATTCAAAATCTTAAAATGGCTATATCTCCTAAACTAGGCGTCTGTGGGGGTCATATTATGCACCAGAAAAAAGAAAATTCAAAACTTTAAAATTGTTATATCTCCTAAACTAGGCGTCTGCGGGGTCATATTATGCACCAGAAAAAAAAAATTCAAAATCTTAAAATGGCTATGTCTCCTAAACTAGGCGTCTGCGGGGGTCATATTATGCACCAGAAAAAAAAAATTCAAAATCTTAAAATGGCTATAACTCCTAAACTAGGCGTCTGCGGGGGTCATATTATGCACCAGAAAAAAAAAATTCAAAATCTTAAAATGGCTATAACTCCTAAACTAGGCGTCTGCGGGGGTCATATTATGCACCAGAAAAAAAAAAATTCAAAATCTTAAAACGGCTATATCTCCTTGACTAGTCGTCTGCGGGGGTCATATTATGCACCAGAAAAAAAAAATTCAAAATCTTAAAACGGCTATATCTCCTAAACTAGGCGTCTGCGGGGGTCATATTATGCACCAGAAAAAAAAAAATCCAAATCTTAAAATGGCTATATCTCCTAAACTAGGCGTCTGCGGGGGTCATATTATGCACCAGAAAAAAAAAATTCAAAATCTTAAAATGGCTATATCTCCTAAACTAGGCGTCTGCGGGGGTCATATTATGCACCAGAAAAAAAAAAATTCAAAATCTTAATATGGCTATAACTCCTAAACTAGGCGTCTGCGGGTGTCATATTATGCACCAGAAAAAAGAAAATTCAAAACTTTAAAATGGCTATATCTCCTAAACTAGGCGTCTGCGGGGGTCATATTATGCACCAGAAAAAAAAAATTCAAAATCTTAAAAAGGCTATAACTCCTAAACTAGGCGTCTGCGGGGGTCATATTATGCACCAGAAAAAAGAAAATTCAAAACTTTAAAATGGCTATATCTCCTAAACTAGGCGTCTGCGGGGGTCATATTATGCAGCAGAAAAAAAAAATTCAAAATCTTAAAATGGCTAGATCTCCTAAACTAGGCGTCTGCGGGGGTCATATTATGCACCAGAAAAAAAAAAATTCAAAATCGTAAAATGGCTATATCTCCTAAACTAGGCGTCTGCGGGGGTCATATTATGCACCAGAAAAAAGAAAATTCAAAACTTTAAAATGGCTATATCTCCTAAACTAGGCGTCTGCGGGGGTCATATTATGCACCAGAAAAAAAAAAATTCAAAATCTTAAAATGGCTATATCTCCTAAACTAGGCGTCTGCGGGGGTCATATTATGCACCAGAAAAAAGAAAATTCAAAACTTTAAAATGGCTATATCTCCTAAACTAGGCGTCTGCAGGGGTCATATTATGCACCAGAAAAAAAAAATCCAAAATCTTAAAAAGGCTATAACTCCTAAACTAGGCGTCTGCGGGGGTCATATTATGCACCAGAAAAAAGAAAATTCAAAACTTTAAAATGGCTATATCTCCTAAACTAGGCGTCTGCGGGGGTCATATTATGCAGCAGAAAAAAAAAATTCAAAATCTTAAAATGGCTATATCTCCTAAACTAGGCGTCTGTGGGGGTCATATTATGCACCAGAAAAAAGAAAATTCAAAACTTTAAAATTGTTATATCTCCTAAACTAGGCGTCTGCGGGGTCATATTATGCACCAGAAAAAAAAATTCAAAATCTTAAAATGGCTATAACTCCTAACCTAGGCGTCTGCGGGGGTCATATTATGCACCAGAAAAAAAAAATTCAAAATCTTAAAATGGCTATAACTCCTAAACTAGGCGTCTGCGGGGGTCATATTATGCACCAGAAAAAAAAAAATTCAAAATCTTAAAACGGCTATATCTCCTTGACTAGGCGTCTGCGGGGGTCATATTATGCACCAGAAAAAAAAAATTCAAAATCTTAAAATGGCTATATCTCCTAAACTATGCGTCTGCGGGGGTCATATTATGCACCAGAAAAAAAAAATTCAAAATCTTAAAATGGCTATAACTCCTAAACTAGGCGTCTGCGGGGGTCATATTATGCACCAGAAAAAAAAAAATTCAAAATCTTAAAATGGCTATAACCCCTAAACTAGGCGTCAGCGGGGGTCATATTATGCACCAGAAAAAAAAAAATCCAAATCTTAAAATGGCTATATCTCCTAAACTAGGCGTCTGCGGGGGTCATATTATGCACCAGAAAAAAAAAATTCAAAATCTTAAAATGGCTATATCTCCTAAACTAGGCGTCTGCGGGGGTCATATTATGCACCAGAAAAAAAAAAATTCAAAATCTTAAAATGGCTATATCTCCTAAACTAGGCGTCTGCGGGGGTCATATTATGCACCAGAAAAAAAAAAATTCAAAATCTTAAAATGGCTATAACTCCTAAACTAGGCGTCTGCGGGGGTCATATTATGCACCAGAAAAAAAAAATTCAAAATCTTAAAATGGCTATATCTCCTAAACTAGGCGTCTGCGGGGGTCATATTATGCACCAGAAAAAAGAAAATTCAAAACTTTAAAATGGCTATATCTCCTAAACTAGGCGTCTGCGGGGGTCATATTATGCACCAGAAAAAAAAAATTCAAAATCTTAAAAAGGCTATAACTCCTAAACTAGGCGTCTGCGGGGGTCATATTATGCACCAGAAAAAAGAAAATTCAAAACTTTAAAATGGCTATATCTCCTAAACTAGGCGTCTGCGGGGGTCATATTATGCAGCAGAAAAAAAAAATTCAAAATCTTAAAATGGCTAGATCTCCTAAACTAGGCGTCTGCGGGGGTCATATTATGCACCAGAAAAAAAAAAATTCAAAATCGTAAAATGGCTATATCTCCTAAACTAGGCGTCTGCGGGGGTCATATTATGCACCAGAAAAAAGAAAATTCAAAACTTTAAAATGGCTATATCTCCTAAACTAGGCGTCTGCGGGGGTCATATTATGCAGCAGAAAAAAAAAATTCAAAATCTTAAAATGGCTAGATCTCCTAAACTAGGCGTCTGCGGGGGTCATATTATGCACCAGAAAAAAAAAAATTCAAAATCGTAAAATGGCTATATCTCCTAAACTAGGCGTCTGCGGGGGTCATATTATGCACCAGAAAAAAGAAAATTCAAAACTTTAAAATGGCTATATCTCCTAAACTAGGCGTCTGCGGGGGTCATATTATGCACCAGAAAAAAAAAAATTCAAAATCTTAAAATGGCTATATCTCCTAAACTAGGCGTCTGCGGGGGTCATATTATGCACCAGAAAAAAGAAAATTCAAAACTTTAAAATGGCTATATCTCCTAAACTAGGCGTCTGCGGGGGTCATATTATGCACCAGAAAAAAGAAAATTCAAAACTTTAAAATGGCTATATCTCCTAAACTAGGCGTCTGCGGGAGTCATATTATGCACCAGAAAAAAGAAAATTCAAAACTTTAAAATGGCTATATCTCCTAAACTAGGCGTCTGCGGGGGTCATATTATGCACCAGAAAAAAAAAAATTCAAAATCGTAAAATGGCTATATCTCCTAAACTAGGCGTCTGCGGGGGTCATATTATGCACCAGAAAAAAGAAAATTCAAAACTTTAAAATGGCTATATCTCCTAAACTAGGCGTCTGCGGGGGTCATATTATGCAGCAGAAAAAAAAAATTCAAAATCTTAAAATGGCTAGATCTCCTAAACTAGGCATCTGCGGGGGTCATATTATGCACCAGAAAAAAAAAAATTCAAAATCGTAAAATGGCTATATCTCCTAAACTAGGCGTCTGCGGGGGTCATATTATGCACCAGAAAAAAGAAAATTCAAAACTTTAAAATGGCTAGATCTCCTAAACTAGGCGTCTGCGGGGGTCATATTATGCACCAGAAAAAAAAAATTCAAAATCTTAAAACGGCTATATCTCCTAAACTAGGCGTCTGCGGGGGTCATATTATGCACCAGAAAAAAAAAAAATCCAAATCTTAAAATGGCTATATCTCCTAAACTAGGCGTCTGCGGGGGTCATATTATGCACCAGAAAAAAAAAATTCAAAATCTTAAAATGGCTATATCTCCTAAACTAGGCGTCTGCGGGGGTCATATTATGCACCAGAAAAAAAAAAATTCAAAATCTTAATATGGCTATAACTCCTAAACTAGGCGTCTGCGGGGGTCATATTATGCACCAGAAAAAAGAAAATTCAAAACTTTAAAATGGCTATATCTCCTAAACTAGGCGTCTGCGGGGGTCATATTATGCACCAGAAAAAAAAAATTCAAAATCTTAAAAAGGCTATAACTCCTAAACTAGGCGTCTGCGGGGGTCATATTATGCACCAGAAAAAAGAAAATTCAAAACTTTAAAATGGCTATATCTCCTAAACTAGGCGTCTGCGGGGGTCATATTATGCAGCAGAAAAAAAAAATTCAAAATCTTAAAATGGCTAGATCTCCTAAACTAGGCGTCTGCGGGGGTCATATTATGCACCAGAAAAAAAAAAATTCAAAATCGTAAAATGGCTATATCTCCTAAACTAGGCGTCTGCGGGGGTCATATTATGCACCAGAAAAAAGAAAATTCAAAACTTTAAAATGGCTATATCTCCTAAACTAGGCGTCTGCGGGGGTCATATTATGCACCAGAAAAAAAAAAATTCAAAATCTTAAAATGGCTATATCTCCTAAACTAGGCGTCTGCGGGGGTCATATTATGCACCAGAAAAAAGAAAATTCAAAACTTTAAAATGGCTATATCTCCTAAACTAGGCGTCTGCAGGGGTCATATTATGCACCAGAAAAAAAAAATCCAAAATCTTAAAAAGGCTATAACTCCTAAACTAGGCGTCTGCGGGGGTCATATTATGCACCAGAAAAAAGAAAATTCAAAACTTTAAAATGGCTATATCTCCTAAACTAGGCGTCTGCGGGGGTCATATTATGCAGCAGAAAAAAAAAATTCAAAATCTTAAAATGGCTATATCTCCTAAACTAGGCGTCTGTGGGGGTCATATTATGCACCAGAAAAAAGAAAATTCAAAACTTTAAAATTGTTATATCTCCTAAACTAGGCGTCTGCGGGGTCATATTATGCACCAGAAAAAAAAATTCAAAATCTTAAAATGGCTATAACTCCTAACCTAGGCGTCTGCGGGGGTCATATTATGCACCAGAAAAAAAAAATTCAAAATCTTAAAATGGCTATAACTCCTAAACTAGGCGTCTGCGGGGGTCATATTATGCACCAGAAAAAAAAAAATTCAAAATCTTAAAACGGCTATATCTCCTTGACTAGGCGTCTGCGGGGGTCATATTATGCACCAGAAAAAAAAAATTCAAAATCTTAAAACGGCTATATCTCCTAAACTAGGCGTCTGCGGGGGTCATATTATGCACCAGAAAAAAAAAATTCAAAATCTTAAAATGGCTATATCTCCTAAACTAGGCGTCTGCGGGGGTCATATTATGCACCAGAAAAAAAAAAATTCAAAATCTTAAAATGGCTATATCTCCTAAACTATGCGTCTGCGGGGGTCATATTATGCACCAGAAAAAAAAAATTCAAAATCTTAAAATGGCTATAACTCCTAAACTAGGCGTCTGCGGGGGTCATATTATGCACCAGAAAAAAAAAAATTCAAAATCTTAAAATGGCTATAACCCCTAAACTAGGCGTCAGCGGGGGTCATATTATGCACCAGAAAAAAAAAAATCCAAATCTTAAAATGGCTATATCTCCTAAACTAGGCGTCTGCGGGGGTCATATTATGCACCAGAAAAAAAAAATTCAAAATCTTAAAATGGCTATATCTCCTAAACTAGGCGTCTGCGGGGGTCATATTATGCACCAGAAAAAAAAAAATTCAAAATCTTAAAATGGCTATATCTCCTAAACTAGGCGTCTGCGGGGGTCATATTATGCACCAGAAAAAAAAAAATTCAAAATCTTAAAATGGCTATAACTCCTAAACTAGGCGTCTGCGGGGGTCATATTATGCACCAGAAAAAAAAAATTCAAAATCTTAAAATGGCTATATCTCCTAAACTAGGCGTCTGCGGGGGTCATATTATGCACCAGAAAAAAGAAAATTCAAAACTTTAAAATGGCTATATCTCCTAAACTAGGCGTCTGCGGGGGTCATATTATGCACCAGAAAAAAAAAATTCAAAATCTTAAAAAGGCTATAACTCCTAAACTAGGCGTCTGCGGGGGTCATATTATGCACCAGAAAAAAGAAAATTCAAAACTTTAAAATGGCTATATCTCCTAAACTAGGCGTCTGCGGGGGTCATATTATGCAGCAGAAAAAAAAAATTCAAAATCTTAAAATGGCTAGATCTCCTAAACTAGGCGTCTGCGGGGGTCATATTATGCACCAGAAAAAAAAAAATTCAAAATCGTAAAATGGCTATATCTCCTAAACTAGGCGTCTGCGGGGGTCATATTATGCACCAGAAAAAAGAAAATTCAAAACTTTAAAATGGCTATATCTCCTAAACTAGGCGTCTGCGGGGGTCATATTATGCACCAGAAAAAAAAAAATTCAAAATCTTAAAATGGCTATATCTCCTAAACTAGGCGTCTGCGGGGGTCATATTATGCAGCAGAACAAAAAAAATTCAAAATCTTAAAATGGCTATATCTCCTAAACTAATCGTCTGCGGGGGTCATATTATGCACCAGAAAAAAAAAATTCAAAATCTTAAAATGGCTATATCTCCTAAACTAGGCGTCTGCGGGGGTCATATTATGCACCAGAAAAAAAAATTCAAAATCTTAAAATGGCTATATCTCCTAAACTAGGCGTCTGCGGGGGTCATATTATGCACCAGAAAAAAAAAATTCAAAATCTTAAAATGGCTATAACTCCTAAACTAGGCGTCTGCGGGGGTCATCTTATGCACCAGTAAAAAAAAATTCAAAATCTTAAAATGGCTATATCTCCTAAACTAGGCGTCTGCGGGGGTCATATTATGCACCAGAAAAAAAAAAATTCAAAATCTTAAAATGGCTATAACTCCTAAACTAGGCGTCTGCGGGGGTCATCTTATGCACCAGAAAAAAAAAATTCAAAATCTTAAAATGGCTATATCTCCTAAACTAGGCGTCTGCGGGGTCATATTATGCACCAGAAAAAAGAAAATTCAAAACTTTAAAATGGCTATATCTCCTAAACTAGGCGTCTGCGGGGGTCATATTATGCACCAGAAAAAAAAAATTCAAAATCTTAAAATGGCTATATCTCCTAAACTAGGCGTCTGCGGGGGTCATATTATGCACCAGAAAAAAAAAATTCAAAATCTTAAAATGGCTATATCTCCTAAACTAGGCGTCTGCGGGGGTCATATTATGCACCAGAAAAAAGAAAATTCAAAACTTTAAAATGGCTATATCTCCTAAACTAGGCGTCTGCGGGGGTCATATTGTGCAGCAGAAAAAAAAAATTCAAAATCTTAAAATGGCTATATCTCCTAAACTAGGCGTCTGCGGGGGTCATATTATGCACCAGAAAAAAAAAAATCAAAATCTTAAAATGGCTATATCTCCTAAACTAGGCGTCTGCGGGGGTCATATTATGCACCAGAAAAAAAAAATTCAAAATCTTAAAAAGGCTATAACTCCTAAACTAGGCGTCTGCGGGGGTCATATTATGCACCAGAAAAAAGAAAATTCAAAACTTTAAAATGGCTATATCTCCTAAACTAGGAGTCTGCGGGGGTCATATTATGCAGCAGAAAAAAAAAATTCAAAATCTTATAATGGCTATATCTCCTAAACTACTCGTCTGCGGGGGTCATATTATGCACCAGAAAAAAAAAAATTCAAAATCTTAAAATGGCTATAACTCCTAAACTAGGCGTCTGCGGGGGTCATCTTATGCACCAGAAAAAAAAAATTCAAAATCTTAAAATGGCTATATCTCCTAAACTAGGCGTCTGCGGGGGTCATATTATGCACCAGAAAAAAGAAAATTCAAAACTTTAAAATGGCTATATCTCCTAAACTAGGCGTCTGCGGGGGTCATATTATGCACCAGAAAAAAAAAATTCAAAATCTTAAAATGGCTATAACTCCTGAACTAGGCGTCTGCGGGGGTCATATTATGCACCAGAAAAAAGAAAATTCAAAACTTTAAAATGGCTATATCTCCTAAACTAGGCGTCTGTGGGGGTCATATTATGCACCAGAAAAAAGAAAATTCAAAACTTTAAAATGGCTATATCTCCTAAACTAGGCGTCTGCGTGGGTCATATTATGCACCAGAAAAAAAAACTTCAAAATCTTAAAATGGCTATATCTCCTAAACTAGGCGTCTGCGGGGGTCATATTATGCACCAGAAAAAAAAAAATCAAAATCTTAAAATGGCTATATCTCCTAAACTAGGCGTCTGCGGGGGTCATATTATGCACCAGAAAAAAGAAAATTCAAAACTTTAAAATGGCTATATCTCCTAAACTAGGCGTCTGCGTGGGTCATATTATGCACCAGAAAAAAAAAATTCAAAATCTTAAAATGGCTATAACTCCTAAACTAGGCGTCTGCGGGGGTCATATTATGCACCAGAAAAAAGAAAATTCAAAACTTTAAAATGGCTATATCTCCTAAACTAGGCGTCTGCGGGGGTCATATTATGCAGCAGAACAAAACAAAATTCAAAATCTTAAAATGGCTATAACTCCTAAACTAGGCGTCTGCGGGGGTCATATTATGCACCAGAAAAAAGAAAATTCAAAACTTTAAAATGGCTATATCTCCTAAACTAGGCGTCTGCGTGGGTCATATTATGCACCAGAAAAAAAAAATTCAAAATCTTAAAATGGCTATAACTCCTAAACTAGGCGTCTGCGGGGGTCATATTATGCACCAGAAAAAAGAAAATTCAAAACTTTAAAATGGCTATATCTCCTAAACTAGGCGTCTGCGGGGGTCATATTATGCAGCAGAACAAAAAAAATTCAAAATCTTAAAATGGCTATAACTCCTAAACTAGGCGTCTGCGGGGGTCATATTATGCACCAGAAAAAAAAACTTCAAAATCTTAAAATGGCTATATCTCCTAAACTAGGCGTCTGCGGGGGTCATATTATGCACCAGAAAAAAAAAAATCAAAATCTTAAAATGGCTATATCTCCTAAACTAGGCGTCTGCGGGGGTCATATTATGCACCAGAAAAAAGAAAATTCAAAACTTTAAAATGGCTATATCTCCTAAACTAGGCGTCTGCGTGGGTCATATTATGCACCAGAAAAAAAAAATTCAAAATCTTAAAATGGCTATAACTCCTAAACTAGGCGTCTGCGGGGGTCATATTATGCACCAGAAAAAAGAAAATTCAAAACTTTAAAATGGCTATATCTCCTAAACTAGGCGTCTGCGGGGGTCATATTATGCAGCAGAACAAAAAAAATTCAAAATCTTAAAATGGCTATAACTCCTAAACTAGGCGTCTGCGGGGGTCATATTATGCACCAGAAAAAAGAAAATTCAAAACTTTAAAATGGCTATATCTCCTAAACTAGGCGTCTGCGGGGGTCATATTATGCTCCAGAAAAAAAAAAATCAAAATCTTAAAATGGCTATATCTCCTAAACTAGGCGTCTGCGGGGGTCATATTATGCACCAGAAAAAAAAAATTCAAAATCTTAAAAAGGCTATATCTCCTAAACTAGGCGTCTGCGGGGGTCATATTATGCACCAGAAAAAAGAAAATTCAAAACTTTAAAATGGCTATATCTCCTAAACTAGGCGTCTGCGGGGGTCATATTATGCACCAGAAAAAAGAAAATTCAAAACTTTAAAATGGCTATATCTTCTAAACTAGGCGTCTGCGGGGGTCATATTATGCAGCAGAAAAAAAAAATTCAAAATCTTAAAATGGCTATATCTCCTAAACTAGGCGTCTGCGGGGGTCATATTATGCACCAGAAAAAAGAAAATTCAAAACTTTAAAATGGCTATATCTCCTAAACTAGGCGTCTGCGGGGGTCATATTATGCAGCAGAACAAAAAAAATTCAAAATCTTAAAATGGCTATAACTCCTAAACTAGGCGTCTGCGGGGGTCATATTATGCACCAGAAAAAAGAAAATTCAAAACTTTAAAATGGCTATATCTCCTAAACTAGGCGTCTGCGGGGGTCATATTATGCACCAGAAAAAAAAAAATCATAATCTTAAAATGGCTATATCTCCTAAACTAGGCGTCTGCGGGGGTCATATTATGCACCAGAAAAAAAAAATTCAAAATCTTAAAAAATCTATAACTCCTAAACTAGGCGTCTGTGGGGGTCATATTATGCACCAGAAAAAAGAAAATTCAAAACTTTGAAATGGCTATATCTTCTAAACTAGGCGTCTGCGGGGGTCATATTATGCAGCAGAAAAAAAAAATTCAAAATCTTAAAATGGCTATATCTCCTAAACTAGGCGTCTGCGGGGGTCATATTATGCACCAGAAAAAAAAAATTCAAAATCTTAAAATGGCTATAACTCCTAAACTAGGCGTCTGCGGGGGTCATATTATGCACCAGAAAAAAGAAAATTCAAAACTTTAAAATGGCTATATCTCCTAAACTAGGCGTCTGCGGGGGTCATATTATGCACCAGAAAAAAAAAATTCAAAATCTTAAAATGGCTATATCTCCTAAACTAGGCGTCTGCGGGGGTCATATTATGCAGCAGAACAAAAAAAATTCAAAATCTTAAAATGGCTATATCTCCTAAACTAGGCGTCTGCGGGGGTCATATTATGCACCAGAAAAAAAAAATTCAAAATCTTAAAATGGCTATATCTCCTAAACTAGGCGTCTGCAGGGGTCATATTATGCACCACAAAAAAAAAATTCTAAATCTTAAAATGGCTATAACTCCTAAACTAGGCGTCTGCGGGGGTCATATTATACACCAGAAAAAAAAAAATTCAAAATCTTAAAATGGCTATATCTCCTAAACTAGGCGTCTGCGGGGGTCATATTATGCACCAGAAAAAAAAAATTCAAAATCTTAAAATGGCTATAACTCCTAAACTAGGCGTCAGCGGGGGTCATATTATGCACCAGAAAAAAAAATTCAAAATCTTAAAATGGCTATAACTCCTAAACTAGGCGTCAGCGGGGGTCATATTATGCACCAGAAAAAAAAAAAATATCAAAATCTTAAAATGGCTATATCTCCTAAACTAGGCGTCTGCGGGGGTCATATTATGCACCAGAAAAAAAAAATTCAAAATCTTAAAATGGCTATATCTCCTAAACTAGGCGTCTGCGGGGGTCATATTATGCACCAGAAAAAAAAATTCAAAATCTTAAAATGGCTATATCTCCTAAACTAGGCGTCCGCGGGGGTCATATTATGCACCAGAAAAAAAAAAATTCTAAATCTTAAAATGGCTATAACTCCTAAACTAGGCGTCTGCGGGGGTCATATTATGCACCAGAAAAAAAAAAAATTCAAAATCTTAAAATGGCTATATCTCCTAAACTAGGCGTCTGCGGGGGTCATATTATGCACCAGAAAAAAAAAATTCAAAATCTTAAAATGGCTATATCTCCTAAACTAGGCGTCCGCGGGGGTCATATTATGCACCAGAAAAAAAAATTCAAAATCTTAAAATGGCTATATCTCCTAAACTAGGCGTCCGCGGGGGTCATATTATGCACCAGAAAAAAAAATTCAAAATCTTAAAATGACTATATCTCCTAAACTAGGCGTCAGCGGGGGTCATATTATGCACCAGAAAAAAAAATTCAAAATCTTAAAATGGCTATAACTCCTAAACTAGGCGTCAGCGGGGGTCATATTATGCACCAGAAAAAAAAAAAATATCAAAATCTTAAAATGGCTATATCTCCTAAACTAGGCGTCTGCGGGGGTCATATTATGCACCAGAAAAAAAAAATTCAAAATCTTAAAATGGCTATATCTCCTAAACTAGGCGTCTGCGGGGGTCATATTATGCACCAGAAAAAAAAATTCAAAATCTTAAAATGGCTATATCTCCTAAACTAGGCGTCTGCAGGGGTCATATTATGCACCAGAAAAAAAAAAAATTCTAAATCTTAAAATGGCTATAACTCCTAAACTAGGCGTCTGCGGGGGTCATATTATGCACCAGAAAAAAAAAAAATTCAAAATCTTAAAATGGCTATATCTCCTAAACTAGGCGTCTGCGGGGGTCATATTATGCACCAGAAAAAAAAATTCAAAATCTTAAAATGGCTATATCTCCTAAACTAGGCGTCTGCAGGGGTCATATTATGCACCAGAAAAAAAAAATTCTAAATCTTAAAATGGCTATAACTCCTAAACTAGGCGTCTGCGGGGGTCAGATTATGCACCAGAAAAAAAAAACTCAAAATCTTAAAATGGCTATATCTCCTAAACTAGGCGCCTGCGGGGGTCATATTATGCACCAGAAAAAAAAAACTCAAAATCTTAAAATGGCTATAACTCCTAAACTAGGCGTCTGCGGGGGTCATATTATGCACCAGAAAAAAGAAAATTCAAAACTTTAAAATGGCTATATCTCCTAAACTAGGCGTCTGCGGGGGTCATATTATGCACCAGAAAAAAAAAATTCAAAACTTTAAAATGGCTATATCTCCTAAACTAGGCGTCTGCGGGGGTCATATTATGCAGCAGAACAAAAAAAATTCAAAATCTTAAAATGGCTATATCTCCTAAACTAGGCGTCCGCGGGGGTCATATTATGCACCAGAAAAAAAAATTCAAAATCTTAAAATGGCTATATCTCCTAAACTAGGCGTCTGCAGGGGTCATATTATGCACCAGAAAAAAAAAATTCTAAATCTTAAAATGGCTATAACTCCTAAACTAGGCGTCTGCGGGGGTCATATTATGCACCAGAAAAAAAAAAAATCAAAATCTTAAAATGGCTATATCTCCTAAACTAGGCGTCTGCGAGGGTCATATTATGCACCAGAAAAAAAAAATTCAAAGTCTTAAAATGGCTATATCTCCTAAACTAGGCGTCTGCGGGGGTCATATTATGCACCAGAAAAAAGAGAATTCAAAACTTTAAAATGGCTGTATCTCCTAAACTAGGCGTCTGCGGGGGTCATATTATGCACCAGAAAAAAAAAATTTCAAAATCTTAAAATGGCTATATCTCCTAAACTAGGCGCCTGCGGGGGTCAGATTATGCACCAGAAAAAAAAAAAATCAAAATCTTAAAATGGCTATATCTCCTAACCTAGGCGTCTGCGGGGGTCATATTATGCACCAGAAAAAAAAAATCAAAATCATAAAATGGCTATATCTCCTAAACTAGACGTCTGCGGGGGTCATATTATGTAGCAGAAAAAAAAAAATTCAAAATCTTAAAATGGCTATATCTCCTAAACTAGGCGTCTGCGGGGGTCATATTATGCACCAGAAAAAAAAAATTCCAAATCTTAAAATGGCTATATCTCCTAAACTAGGCGTCTGCGGGGGTCATATTGTGCACCAGAAAAAAAAAATTCAAAATCTTAAAATGGCTATATCTCCTAAACTAGGCGTCTGCAGGGGTCATATTATGCACCAGAAAAAAAAAATTCAAAATCTTAAAATGGCAATATCTCCTAAACTAGGCGCCTGCGGGGGTTATATTGTGCACCAGAAAAAAAAAATTCAAAATCTTAAAATGGCTATAACTCCTAAACTAGGCGTCTGCAGGGGTCATATTATGCACCAGAAAAAAAAAATTCAAAACTTTAAAATGGCTATATCTCCTAAACTAGGCGTCTGCGGGGGTCATATTATGCACCAGAAAAAAAAAATTCAAAACTTTAAAATGGCTATATCTCCTAAACTAGGCGTCTGCGGGGGTCATATTATGCACCAGAAAAAAGAGAATTCAAAACTTTAAAATGGCTATATCTCCTAAACTAGGCGTCTGCGGGGGTCATATTATGCAGCAGAACAAAAAAAATTCAAAATCTTAAAATGGCTATATCTCCTAAACTAGGCGTCTGCAGGGGTCATATTATGCAAAAGAAAAAAAAAATCAAAATCTTAAAATGGCTATATCTCCTAAACTAGGCGTCTGCGGGGGTCATATTATGCACCAGAAAAAAAAAATTCAAAATCTTAAAATGGCTATATCTCCTAAACTAGGCGTCTGCAGGGGTCATATTATGCACCAGAAAAAAAAAATTCGAAATCTTAAAATGGCTATAACTCCTAAACTAGGCGTCTGCGGGGGTCATATTATACACCAGAAAAAAAAAAATTCAAAATCTTAAAATGGCTATAACTCCTAAACTAGGCGTCAGCGGGGGTCATATTATGCACCAGAAAAAAAAAAAATCAAAATCTTAAAATGGCTATATCTCCTAAACTAGGCGTCTGCGGGGGTCATATTATGCAGCAGAACAAAAAAAATTCAAAATCTTAAAATGGCTATATCTCCTAAACTAGGCGTCTGCAGGGGTCATATTATGCACCAGAAAAAAAAAATTCAAAATCTTAAAATGGCTATATCTCCTAAACTAGGCGCCTGCGGGGGTCAGATTATGCACCAGAAAAAAAAAAAATCAAAATCTTAAAATGGCTATAACTCCTAAACTAGGCGTCTGCGGGGGTCATATTATGCACCAGAAAAAAGAAAATTTAAAACTTTAAAATGGCTATATCTCCTAAACTAGGCGTCTGCGGGTGTCATATTATGCACCAGAAAAAAAAAATTCAAAATCTTAAAATGGCTATATCTCCTAAACTAGGCGACTGCGGGGTTCTTATTATGCAACAGAAAAAAAAAATTCAAAATCTTAAAATGGCTATAACTCCTAAACTAGGCGTCTGCGGGGGTCAGATTATGCACCAGAAAAAAAAAACTCAAAATCTTAAAATGGCTATAACTCCTAAACTAGGCGTCTGCGGGGTCATATTATGCACCAGAAAAAAGAGAATTCAAAACTTTAAAATGGCTGTATCTCCTAAACTAGGCGTCTGCGGGGGTCATATTATGCACCAGAAAAAAGAAAATTCAAAACTTTAAAATGGCTGTATCTCCTAAACTAGGCGTCTGCGGGGGTCATATTATGCACCAGAAAAAAAAAAATCAAAATCTTAAAATGGCTGTATCTCCTAAACTAGACGTCTGCGGGGGTCATATTATGTAGCAGAAAAAAAAAAATTCAAAATCTTAAAATGGCTATATCTCCTAAACTAGGCGTCTGCGGGGGTCATATTATGCACCAGAAAAAAAAAATTCAAAATCTTAAAATGGCTATAACTCCTAAACTAGGCGTCTGCGGGGGTCATATTATGCACCAGAAAAAAAAAATTCAAAATCTTAAAATGGCTATATCTCCTAAGCTAGGCGTCCGCGGGGGTCATATTATGCACCAGAAAAAAAAAATTCAAAATCTTAAAATGGCAATATCTCCTAAACTAGGCGCCTGCGGGGGTCATATTGTGCACCAGAAAAAAAAAATTCAAAATCTTAAAATGGCTATAACTCCTAAACTAGGCGTCTGCGGGGGTCATATTATGCACCAGAAAAAAAAAATTCTAAATCTTAAAATGGCTATATCTCCTAAACTAGGCGTCTGCAGGGGTCATATTATGCACCAGAAAAAAAAAAAATTCTAAATCTTAAAATGGCTATATCTCCTAAACTAGGCGTCTGCAGGGGTCATATTATGCACCAGAAAAAAAAAAAATTCTAAATCTTAAAATGGCTATAACTCCTAAACTAGGCGTCTGCGGGGGTCATATTATGCACCAGAAAAAAAAAATTCAAAATCTTAAAATGGCTATATCTCCTAAGCTAGGCGTCCGCGGGGGTCATATTATGCACCAGAAAAAAAAAAAATCAAAATCTTAAAATGGCAATATCTCCTAAACTAGGCGCCTGCGGGGGTCATATTGTGCACCAGAAAAAAAAAATTCAAAATCTTAAAATGGCTATAACTCCTAAACTAGGCGTCTGCGGGGGTCATATTATGCACCAGAAAAGAAAAATTCAAAACTTTAAAATGGCTATATCTCCTAAACTAGGCGTCTGCGGGGGTCAGATTATGCACCAGAAAAAAAAAACTCAAAATCTTAAAATGGCTATAACTCCTAAACTAGGCGTCTGCGGGGGTCATATTATGCACCAGAAAAAAGAGAATTCAAAACTTTAAAATGGCTGTATCTCCTAAACTAGGCGTCTGCGGGGGTCATATTATGCACCAGAAAAAAGAGAATTCAAAACTTTAAAATGGCTGTATCTCCTAAACTAGGCGTCTGCGGGGGTCATATTATGCACCAGAAAAAAAAAAATCAAAATCTTAAAATGGCTGTATCTCCTAAACTAGACGTCTGCGGGGGTCATATTATGTAGCAGAAAAAAAAAATTCAAAATCTTAAAATGGCTATATCTCCTAAACTAGGCGTCTGCGGGGGTCATATTATGCACCAGAAAAAAAAAATTCAAAATCTTAAAATGGCTATAACTCCTAAACTAGGCGTCTGCAGGGGTCATATTATGCACCAGAAAAAAAAATTCAAAATCTTAAAATGGCTATATCTCCTAAACTAGGCGCCTGCGGGGGTCAGATTATGCACCAGAAAAAAAAAAAATCAAAATCTTAAAATGGCTATAACTCCTCAACTAGGCGTCTGCGGGGGTCATATTATGCACCAGAAAAAAGAAAATTTAAAACTTTAAAATGGCTATATCTCCTAAACTAGGCGTCTGCGGGTGTCATATTATGCACCAGAAAAAAAAAATTCAAAATCTTAAAATGGCTATATCTCCTAAACTAGGCGACTGCGGGGGTCTTATTATGCAACAGAAAAAAAAATTCAAAATCTTAAAATGGCTATAACTCCTAAACTAGGCGTCTGCGGGGGTCAGATTATGCACCAGAAAAAAAAAACTCAAAATCTTAAAATGGCTATAACTCCTAAACTAGGCGTCTGCGGGGGTCATATTATGCACCAGAAAAAAGAGAATTCAAAACTTTAAAATGGCTGTATCTCCTAAACTAGGCGTCTGCGGGGGTCATATTATGCACCAGAAAAAAGAGAATTCAAAACTTTAAAATGGCTGTATCTCCTAAACTAGGCGTCTGCGGGGGTCATATTATGCACCAGAAAAAAAAAAATCAAAATCTTAAAATGGCTGTATCTCCTAAACTAGACGTCTGCGGGGGTCATATTATGTAGCAGAAAAAAAAAAATTCAAAATCTTAAAATGGCTATATCTCCTAAACTAGGCGTCTGCGGGGGTCATATTATGCACCAGAAAAAAAAAATTCAAAATCTTAAAATGGCTATAACTCCTAAACTAGGCGTCTGCGGGGGTCATATTATGCACCAGAAAAAAAAAATTCAATATCTTAAAATGGCTATATCTCCTAAGCTAGGCGTCCGCGGGGGTCATATTATGCACCAGAAAAAAAAAAATTCAAAATCTTAAAATGGCAATATCTCCTAAACTAGGCGCCTGCGGGGGTCATATTGTGCACCAGAAAAAAAAAATTCAAAATCTTAAAATGGCTATAACTCCTAAACTAGGCGTCTGCGGGGGTCATATTATGCACCAGAAAAAAAAAATTCTAAATCTTAAAATGGCTATATCTCCTAAACTAGGCGTCTGCAGGGGTCATATTATGCACCAGAAAAAAAAAAAATTCTAAATCTTAAAATGGCTATATCTCCTAAACTAGGCGTCTGCAGGGGTCATATTATGCACCAGAAAAAAAAAAAATTCAAAATCTTAAAATGGCTATATCTCCTAAGCTAGGCGTCCGCGGGGGTCATATTATGCACCAGAAAAAAAAAAATTCAAAATCTTAAAATGGCAATATCTCCTAAACTAGGCGCCTGCGGGGGTCATATTGTGCACCATAAAAAAAAAATTCAAAATCTTAAAATGGCTATAACTCCTAAACTAGGCGTCTGCGGGGGTCATATTATGCACCAGAAAAGAAAAATTCAAAACTTTAAAATGGCTATATCTCCTAAACTAGGCGTCTGCGGGGGTCATATTATGCACCAGAAAAAAAAAATTCAAAATCTTAAAATGGCTATATCTCCTAAACTAGGCGTCTGCGGGGGTCATCTTATGCACCAGAAAAAAAAATTCAAAACTTTAAAATGGCTATATCTCCTAAACTAGGCGTCTGCGGGGGTCATATTATGCACCAGAAAAAAAAAATTCAAAATCTTAAAATGGCTATATCTCCTAAACTAGGCGTCTGCGGGGGTCATATTATGCACCAGAAAAAAAAAAATTCAAAATCTTAAAATGGCTATATCTCCTAAACTAGGCGTCTGCGGGGGTCATATTATGCACCAGAAAAAAAAAATTCAAAATCTTAAAAAGGCTATAACTCCTAAACTAGGCGTCTGCGGGGGTCATATTATGCACCAGAAAAGAAAAATTCAAAACTTTAAAATGGCTATATCTCCTAAACTAGGCGTCTGCGGGTGTCATATTATGCACCAGAAAAAAAAAATTCAAAATCTTAAAATGGCTATATCTCCTAAACTAGGCGACTGCGGGGGTCTTATTATGCAACAGAAAAAAAAATTCAAAATCTTAAAATGGCTATAACTCCTAAACTAGGCGTCTGCGGGGGTCAGATTATGCACCAGAAAAAAAAAACTCAAAATCTTAAAATGGCTATAACTCCTAAACTAGGCGTCTGCGGGGGTCATATTATGCACCAGAAAAAAGAGAATTCAAAACTTTAAAATGGCTGTATCTCCTAAACTAGGCGTCTGCGGGGGTCATATTATGCACCAGAAAAAAGAGAATTCAAAACTTTAAAATGGCTGTATCTCCTAAACTAGGCGTCTGCGGGGGTCATATTATGCACCAGAAAAAAAAAAATCAAAATCTTAAAATGGCTGTATCTCCTAAACTAGACGTCTGCGGGGGTCATATTATGTAGCAGAAAAAAAAAAATTCAAAATCTTAAAATGGCTATATCTCCTAAACTAGGCGTCTGCGGGGGTCATATTATGCACCAGAAAAAAAAAATTCAAAATCTTAAAATGGCTATAACTCCTAAACTAGGCGTCTGCGGGGGTCATATTATGCACCAGAAAAAAAAAATTCAATATCTTAAAATGGCTATATCTCCTAAGCTAGGCGTCCGCGGGGGTCATATTATGCACCAGAAAAAAAAAAATTCAAAATCTTAAAATGGCAATATCTCCTAAACTAGGCGCCTGCGGGGGTCATATTGTGCACCAGAAAAAAAAAATTCAAAATCTTAAAATGGCTATAACTCCTAAACTAGGCGTCTGCGGGGGTCATATTATGCACCAGAAAAAAAAAATTCTAAATCTTAAAATGGCTATATCTCCTAAACTAGGCGTCTGCAGGGGTCATATTATGCACCAGAAAAAAAAAAAATTCTAAATCTTAAAATGGCTATATCTCCTAAACTAGGCGTCTGCAGGGGTCATATTATGCACCAGAAAAAAAAAAAATTCAAAATCTTAAAATGGCTATATCTCCTAAGCTAGGCGTCCGCGGGGGTCATATTATGCACCAGAAAAAAAAAAATTCAAAATCTTAAAATGGCAATATCTCCTAAACTAGGCGCCTGCGGGGGTCATATTGTGCACCATAAAAAAAAAATTCAAAATCTTAAAATGGCTATAACTCCTAAACTAGGCGTCTGCGGGGGTCATATTATGCACCAGAAAAGAAAAATTCAAAACTTTAAAATGGCTATATCTCCTAAACTAGGCGTCTGCGGGGGTCATATTATGCACCAGAAAAAAAAAATTCAAAATCTTAAAATGGCTATATCTCCTAAACTAGGCGTCTGCGGGGGTCATCTTATGCACCAGAAAAAAAAATTCAAAACTTTAAAATGGCTATATCTCCTAAACTAGGCGTCTGCGGGGGTCATATTATGCACCAGAAAAAAAAAATTCAAAATCTTAAAATGGCTATATCTCCTAAACTAGGCGTCTGCGGGGGTCATATTATGCACCAGAAAAAAAAAAATTCAAAATCTTAAAATGGCTATATCTCCTAAACTAGGCGTCTGCGGGGGTCATATTATGCACCAGAAAAAAAAAATTCAAAATCTTAAAAAGGCTATAACTCCTAAACTAGGCGTCTGCGGGGGTCATATTATGCACCAGAAAAAAGAAAATTCAAAACTTTAAAATGGCTATATCTCCTAAACTAGGCGTCTGCGGGGGTCATATTATGCACCAGAAAAAAAAAATTCAAAATCTTAAAATGGCTATATCTCCTAAACTAGGCGTCTGCGGGGGTCATATTATGCACCAGAAAAAAAAAAATTCAAAATCTTAAAATGGCTATATCTCCTAAACTAGGCGTCTGCGGGGGTCATATTATGCACCAGAAAAAAAAAATTCAAAATCTTAAAAAGGCTATAACTCCTAAACTAGGCGTCTGCGGGGGTCATATTATGCACCAGAAAATAGAAAATTCAAAACTTTAAAATGGCTATATCTCCTAAACTAGGCGTCTGCGGGGGTCATATTATGCACCAGAAAAAAAAAATTCAAAATCTTAAAATGGCTATATCTCCTAAACCAGGCGTCTGCGGGGGTCATATTATGCACCAGAAAAAAGAAAATTCAAAACTTTAAAATGGCTATATCTCCTAAACTAGGCGTCTGCGGGGGTCATATTATGCACCAGAAAAAAAAAATTCAAAATCTTAAAATGGCTATAACTCCTAAACTAGGCGTCTGCGGGGGTCATATTATGCACCAGAAAAAAGAAAATTCAAAATTTTAAAATGGCTATATCTCCTAAACTAGGCGTCTGCGGGGGTCATATTATGCACCAGAAAAAAAAAATTCAAAATCTTGAAATGGCTATATCTCCTAAACTAGGCGTCTGCGGGGGTCATATTATGCACCAGAAAAAAAAAATTCAAAATCTTAAAATGGCTATATCTCCTAAACTAGGCGTCTGCGGGGGTCATATTATGCAGCAGAACAACAAAAATTCAAAATCTTAAAATGGCTATATCTCCTAAACTAGGCGTCTGCGGGGGTCATATTATGCACCAGAAAAAAAAAATTCAAAATCTTAAAATGGCTATACCTCCTAAACTAGGCGTCTGCGGGGGTCATATTATGCACCAGAAAAAAGAAAATTCAAAACTTTAAAATGGCTATATCTCCTAAACTAGGCGTCTGCGGGGGTCATATTATGCACCAGAAAAGAAAAATTCAAAATCTTAAAAAGGCTATAACTCCTAAACTAGGCGTCTGCGGGGGTCATATTATGCACCAGAAAAAAGAAAATTCAAAACTTTAAAATGGCTATATCTCCTAAACTAGGCGTCTGCGGGGGTCATATTATGCAGCAGAAAAAAAAATTCAAAATCTTAAAATGGCTATATCTCCTAAACTAGGCGTCTGCGGGGGTCATATTATGCACCAGAAAAAAAAAAATTCAAAATCTTAAAATGGCTATATCTCCTAAACTAGGCGTCTGCGGGGGTCATATTATGCAGCAGAACAAAAAAAATTCAAAATCTTAAAATGGCTATATCTCCTAAACTAGGCGTCTGCGGGGGTCATATTATGCAGCAGAAAAAAAAATTCAAAATCTTAAAATGGCTATATCTCCTATACTAGGCGTCTGCGGGGGTCATATTATGCACCAGAAAAAAAAAAATTCAAAATCTTAAAATGGCTATATCTCCTAAACTAGGCGTCTGCGGGGGTCATATTATGCACCAGAAAAAAAAAATTCAAAATCTTAAAATGGCTATATCTCCTAAACTAGGCGTCTGCGGGGGTCATATTATGCAAAAGAAAAAAAAAATTAAAAATCTTAAAATGGCTATATCTCCTAAACTAGGCGTCTGCAGTTTTTTTTTTTCAGTTTTTATGCATTTTTATTTATGTACTTAATTTACTCTTACATGCTAGACAAAAAAATGCTTAAAAATTAGCTTAATTAACTTAAAATTATCTTATTCTAACTTACTGGCCCCATGCGGGCACTCTAAGTTAATCCTAGCACTTAAATTATGTCTTTCGACGTATCTTACAATTATACTATACTACAATATTTATATTCATTATAATTAAAACTAAGAAAACATTTTTTACAAAAAAACTTAGTAACAGGACTGTTTTTTTTTATTTTTATTATAAAACTTAAAACTAATATCCTACAAACTACCTAAAAATAAATCTTAATATACTTAACCTACTTACATCTAATACATATATATATATACATAATATATATATACCTAATATATAAATATATGTATATATATACATATTTATTTTTATTTTTTTTCATTTTTTTTTTTTTTTTCTTAAATCTAACTTACTCCTACTTAAAACTATGTAAGCCGGCCATGGCTAAAAAAAAAAAAATTAGGCTGACCGACTTTGCTTCACATGAAGCTACCAAGTATTGGAGGAATTCGACGACGAAGCATCCTCTCCTTCAAAAAGCCACCAAAAGTGTTGGTGCTGCTGAGCAACATCTCTCCTGTCGCGACTCCCTACCGCCCTACTGAACCGGAGACGCTCCGCACTGCCGTGTGCGACGTCTCTGTCGTAGTTGAGTCGCCTGTCCGCAGCCTTTCGAGCAACGTGGAAGATTAGCGGCACAGCCAATCTGTCCTGAATCAGACCTTTGCTATCGAGGTAGAGGAACGCTTCTGGAGGAACATAGCCGTCAAAGCGAACTCTCTCATGATACATATAATTAGGGTAATAAGCCCCAGAGATCAGGTTGTTCGACGATGTCATTGCTCTTGCAATGTGCCTTCGAGTCAACTTAATAACAAAATTGTCCACTCTTATTAGGTTCGCCCTATTGTACAAGACCTCATTGCGATAGAATTTTATGTACTCAGACTCTGGTGTTCTGTATAAGCGAAGACAAGCCCTAAGACAAGCCCTCTCAAACACCCGAATCTTTTCCAATAAACTTGCTCTCACGTTGAACCACACGGGACATCCAAACACAAGCATAGGCCGGATAAGGGCCATGTAGCAGATCACCTTCACCCTCGCATCGAGTTGGCTGTTATAAAACAGTCTCTTTGTAAGGGCAAAAGCACCTCTGGCTCTGGCCAGAGCAACATCTATATGTTTGTTAAAATACAGATATTGATCTAGCCAAATCCCAAGGTATCTGACTACATTTCGACAAGCAAGTGGCTGTCCATGTTGTCCCACGATAGAGAACTTTCGCCAATTCTTTCTGGTATCCCTAGAGGCCCCAGACAAAGGCGTCCTTAAAAGAATGGTTTCCGACTTCTGCAAGTTGATTTTCAACTTCCAGTCATCGCAATATCGTTTAATTTTGTCGAAGTCACGTTGCAAAAGTGTATTAATGACCTCAATCTTTGGACCTGATCTGTACGCGATTATGTCGTCTGCGTACGCTATGGCATGGTGAAGTGAACCTATCAGATCACTTGTGTAAATGTTGAATAGGATCGGCGAATTTACCGCACCTTGTTGCAGACCGTTTTTAATGTTAAATGTTCCAGCAGAAGTCACTTCGCCATTCTTCACGATGAACTGTCTACTGGAGAGCAGATCAAAAAGAATATACAGCAGTGGTTTACTAATGCCCAATCTGTCCAGCTTGAAGAAGAGTCCCTCTAACCATACGGTGTCGAAGGCCTTTTCTAAGTAAATCAGGCAGGCACCAGTGCACTGTTTTTTGCCTTTGTTCCATTGGATATCAGAAACCAGTTTAGACGCAGCATGAATGATATCATGCCCCGCCTTGAAACCGAATTGATTATCCGGAACGATATGTTTGTCCTCAACCCACTTAGTCAGGACTCTATTGATCACCTTCCCGAAAACCTTACTGATGTTTGGAAGAAGACTGATCGAGCGGAGATTCGCCGGATTGGAAGTATCTTTATTCTTTTTGGGAATGGGATGTACCACCGCAGTTTTCCAATGTGCTGGATAATGTGCATTATTCATTGCATTATTAAACAGGGTGGTATAAATGTCCACCGCTTCTAGTGGGAGATGTCGAAGCACAATGTTCGGTATTTCATCTGTTCCCACTGATTTCTTACCTCTAAGTGATTCGAAGATCGTTTGGAGCTCTTCCTTCGAAATGAACGGTGGTAATACCCTTTCGTTGGTGATGACATTATTTGCCATATTCTCGTCACTGAACTGGGTGAAACCCGAGCTCTCGAATCGCCAATTCGCAATTTCATTTCGAAGGCAGGAATTGTGCACAAGGACTCGACTCTCCAGGTCGTGGTTCGGGCCAATGATGTCATTCGCCTTGTACACTTCCTGGAAAGTCGCTCCTATAGCCTCTACCTTCTCCTGCGGATCCTCGACCACAAAGAAGTTGTCATCATCAACGGCCTCATTTGGATCAATGCCTGCTGCTTCAAGTATTTATTCGTTGTTCGTCGTTCGGGCGATTCTAAGACATGGAAGGTCATTCTGATTATTTCTCCGAAATATTTTATTTATTTGCGGGAACATATTCGGGTTGCTGGTGTTTACAGCCCGAATTTTGTTGTTCCAATACAAACTTACAGAATTTCTGTAATTTTCCTTTATTAATGTTTGGAGGTTTTCAATCGACGACTTCAATGTCATGATCTCCGGGTTATGTCTGTCAGTGAACTGTCTGTACAAGGTTTTTAGTCTTGACAGCAGTCTACTTTTATGTCGGTGCAGTGCGTCAATGGTTGCGTTGCGGAATAAGTCTTCGTTGTCAGTGTGTTGATACCTTGGTATCGTTTTGTCCATAGTTCGTTTGATTGTCTTGTCCATTAGTCTTAGATATCTGTCAATCTCCTCGTTTGACAGATTTCTATTGGACGGTGGGTAGAGCGAATTCGAGGAGAGTGATCTCGTCAGTAATCTTGAGAAGTATGTCCAACGCACTCTACTATAATTGTAGGAATACCTTTGAACAAACTCATCCAATTCCGCAGTTTCGTTGGGAACAGTTATTTCGGTGCTGAGACCGCAATGGTCACTGTCATACACGAAAGTGCGTAGACAGTTTGTAGTTCGTTGGTTAGTGCACGTCAGTTGTATTCGTGAGTCGAACAGCAGGAGATCCAAATAGGACCCGTGTCTGGGAAACGACGGACTATCCGTCGCTTTGAGGCCGAGTCGATACATCACACTGTGCTGACCCCACCAATTGAATAGTAGGTTCCCCTAGTATTTGGTATATTATTTCCCCAATCACTATGTTTGGCGTTGAAATCTCCGCCGATAATAAAATAGTTGTCTTCCAATTCCAGCCTCAGAAATCGAAAAAGTGTCTCGAGCTCTGAGATGAATAAGGTGGATTGAGTAGCCTTAGCTGCATAGACAGACACCATGTACAACCGCTTTCCACTACGGAGAGTGATGTACATGACGCATGCTTCCAGCACCCGAAACCTACGTACCACATGACTGTATATTCTTTTGAAACGCAGTCCCTTTCTTACAAAGATTGCAACACCTCCTCCTTGAATGGAATTGGGTCGGTTTCTTCGTAATATTTCATATCTTCTGTGCCTCATTTTGTGTCTTTTGGTAAGCTTAGTTTCGCTAACTAAAAGCACATCAGGGGCTTGGTCTTTAAGCAACTTAAACAGTGCGGCTCTTCGTTCGAACCTAATCAGTGAATTAACATTCACTGCAAGGACCTTCAGGGTTTGCTCCGCCATGTACGTACCCATTACGACTGGAGGTGCGTTAGGCCCGGCAGCAGCGCGTATATTTGATCTACCCGCGTAGTCTGTTCCTGTATTTGACGCTGAAGCTGAGCCATCTGCCCCTGAATAGAGAGCAAGATAGCCAGCATGTCAGGTACAGGTTCAGGTGCTCTAGGCGCTGGGACCTGAGAAGCTACCTTTGCTTGTTGTACCGTAGTTCCCCTACCTGCCACCATTTGGGCGTAGGTAACATGGGGAGTAACGGCTGGTGTTTGTACCTGCACTAGTGGACGTTTAACTTCCACTTTCTGCTGCCGAGCCAGATTTACTCTTTTGATGTATTGGAATTTAGGACAACCCCGATAATTTGCGGTATGTCCCGTGTTCCTACATAAGGCACAAGAGAGTTGGCTTTTTTCTGACGCTCCATCCATACCTAGAGCGCATTCCTCTGACTTGTGGTTCTCTCCACATTTCACGCATCGAGGCTGCATTTCGCAGTTCGACGCGGCGTGCCCGAACCTTTGGCAGCGAACACATTGTAAAATGTTTTCACTCCTCTTTAATTTTTCCCAGTGTACAACCTGGTAGTCTAGGACTTTTATACTCCTTAGACCATCCAGTTTGCTTTTGGGACTTAGCTGGACCAGGAAAAAACGGTAGTTTCCGATTCTCCCTTTTGGCTCTAGCCGTGACGAAGGGCTTAACCCCCACGAATTTGAGCTCTTCGCACTCCTTCTCTTTCAGCAGTGCAAGGAGCTCCTCCGGATCCGTAGACGGTTCTTACCCTCTCAGCAGCATTGTTTGCAGCTTCTCCCCCTTCGGG